>CM022176.2:8420796-8498825 GCA_011420285.2 Erysimum cheiranthoides | reverse complement strand
AGACTTGGGGGACAATTGTTGATACCGGATCCCGACCTCATAATGGGGCCCGACTACAAGCCCAACAAAGAGGGATCCAAACACATAGTTGAGAAGTAGCTCGGAGAAGACGAGCTCGGACACACAATAGAAGCTCGGAAGTCCAAGATAAAGGAAGCGGCCCAAGCCCAGAAAGGATTCAAATGTAGCTGTTACAACAATAAAGACAAGATCAAAACCGACGTCATTAATGAAATAATTGTAATAATGGCATTAAATACAATTAATGTCTAAAAGTGGGAGTATAAATAAAGAATAACCCCAATGTAATAGGGGGACGATTTTTTGGCAATAATACTGATACTATACTATTTTCTCAAGCAAATTATTGTTGAAATCTCTTTCTATTTTCCTAAAGTATTTCTCATTTTTCTTGATTCAAATCCGTTCTTATTTGAGTGTTGGATCCGAGATCCACAATAATGGCTTTTAATCTTTTCGGCCCAAGATCACTAAAATTGGAAATCAAGAACATTGAAGTACAAATGAAGCCCAATAATGAAAATAAAAGCTTTGAAACTGAGAGGAAAACACACGATAAAATGGATAAACTGGAAACAGACATGAAATGGTTTTTCAACATCACTTCGTGATCTTAAACGGCAAGTTTTTGAGAGTTTTCAAAATTGAGATATATTTTATGTTTGACTAATTGAATAATAAAATTGACCAAAGAACCTATTACATATGAAAAGACACAATGACACTATATATAGTGGATGATTGTTTTTTTTCATATTCATAATTCTCAAATAAAAATACTCAAAATCAGAAATCATGAAACGTGGACGTTCAAAACCAAGTCTTACAATGCTACCATTGGACATGTTGATGGTCATTTCTCCTGCTGATTTGGGCTCGTGCATGTTGACATGCAATCTGATGTATGACGTGTCAAAATTCCCGAAAGTTCTAAGAAATCTTGCTACAAAATTCATTTTTCCACCGCCGTATAAAGCCGTACCGAGAAAATGATGCTGTTGGAAATGTGTGCCGAGTTTGGTAATCTTCATGCTAAATTCTTATGTGGGCTATTTCATTATTTTTACCTTAAGAATGTTACCAAAGGTCTGGAATTACTATCCACTGCTGCTAATGAAACTCATGCTGAAGCAATGTATGTCTATGGAATGATCTTAATCAAAGAAGGAGACTTGGATGAGGGATCTAACTTCCTGACTCAGCTTTGGAAAAATCAAGGAATAGATGTGGTGAGGCAATGCCACATAAACTGTTGGAAGGTAGTTTTAGAAATGAGTGTGAGGGCATAAGCTTATCAAACGCAAAAGTACAACCTAAAGAGTTACCTTGGACAGAGCAACTTGACCCTGAGCGCTTGATGAGCGCCTGATGTGTCTCGAGAAAGTCCAGATACCTGAGTTCAATGAAGAATTGAAAACAAAAAAAAAGAGCATCAGCTAATTAAATTAAAATGTACATCCTAAAGAGTTCAATCAAGATTGAAAACGAAAGCGAAGGAGAAGCTTAATGAGATAATAGGTTCTAATCAGGCTATTTATAACCTTCTCCTATTTTCCAACAATTGAAAACAAAAAACAGATGAGAAGATTTATGAGATATTACTTTCTAATTAGGCTATTTCTAACCTTTTCGAGATTTGCTCGAAACAGTGAATTGAATCAAAATAGACAGAGCTAAACCTAAAGAGTTCTTCGAAGAATTGAAAACAAAAAAACAGAGCCAAGTGTTTCCAAGTGTTTTGACACTAGCCAGAGATTCTGTCAAGACGCAAAAGCTGCAATTCGATGAAGATTTGCAGACTTCAACAAAGTGGGGATTAGATGTTGTAGAAGCCGCAGAAGATAAGCCAAGTAGCAGCTGTTCCCATAGTAAGCAGCAGAGTGGTGGGTACGTGGAGGAATTAGGTTGTTCTGAACTTTTTATTGCTGCAGAGGCTGATCAATGTGATGTCAGAGGAGATGGAGGTCTGTATCTGAATGTGATGTCAGATAAGGAGAATCTTACCCCAAGCTCTCATATGCTAAAACGTTTGCGAGATGTTGGTGACATTAAGGACACAAAAGCTCCTCCTCTAAAGTAACACGTAAACCATTCTTTGATATTCATTTGGAAGAAAACGTGATGGCGGAACAAGAACTACACAACATGAGCAACAAATCAAAGGTGAAGCATGAGCCTATGGCACCGAAGAAGAAAGCTAAGCGGGCGGCTTTTCAACTTCTACTTGAAAAATCTTCTTCCCAAAGTCAGTCATACACCGAAGCTTCTTCTACTGCATTAGCAAGAAACAATGTTTCTCGGGGCATTCGTTTTTCTTCTATAAGTCCTACTTAATTCGTTTTGTTACATTTAGCAAGAAACAATGTTTCTCGGGGCATTCGTTTTGGCACCCTATAGCTTTTCTTTTCCCTTTCATTGTAAATGTGGTTTCATTCGTGAGTAGCAATCATCATCTTATAGAGAGCATATGCAATTATCTAGGATTAGATTGAAAGAATTCTAGACACTGAGCACTCTTTGAAGGTTAATCTGACTGCATAGATATAATGCTTCGATCCAGTTTACCTGTAAAGATGTAGTGAGATCTATTTTCATAGCCTTCTTTGTCGCTCTCCCACTAACATTACTTCTTTTGCTTCAAATTTCTGTTTGTTTGTTGAAAAAAAAACATATGCATAATTTAACTCAAAAAGGCATATTAAGCTTCTTATCCCTGCTAAATTCCAAAACTGCTTCAATAATAGGTATTTGGACCAATGCAATTAGTACTCAATAAGTATGAAATAATTTCATACCATATTATTCATAGACATAGTCTTTCGTACCAAATTATTCAAAGTCTAAGAAGATAGAAATGTGTTAAAGTTTTTTTGATAATAATTAAAATACTAAAAGGGAAGGGAAACAGCTTCAGCAACAGCTTCATGTCAAATAAAAAGTTGTCATCAATCTTGTAGAGTTGTGATCACTGAGTGCGTTTTCTTTTACGTTCATGTTCATCTTCTTCTTTTTCGTTACTGTCATCTTCTTCGTTCTTAATCAGATGAATGATATCATGTTTTTTGGAGGATGCTTCTCCTTCCACCTTAATTGTTGCAGGCTGAAATATATTTAGTTAAGATTAGGATCTGTACACATAATCAAAATAAAGACAAATAAATAATTATAATAAACATTTATTCTTGGAGCCTCAATAATTGGAAGATAGGCTGGATCTTCATCAACAATTCTTGAAACTGTGAATGTTTGGAAAGTAGTTCTGAAGTTGAATTATATTGAGTTATCTTGACTTGAAAATCCATTGTCTTTCCAATAAGTTGAAGAAGACAATCAGGTGTGCTTTCTTCAATCTACAAGAAAATATTTTAGAACTTAGAACCTCTTAAAAGTGCTTTAAATTATTTTAAAAATCTCATTTACCTGTGTTGCAGCAACCTCTTCGGCTGTAGTGTTTATAATCTTTCTTACATCTTTGTCAAACAACACAAACATTGTTCTTGAATTTCCACCTTCGACAAGCAATTCAACCCTAAACCTATTGAAAATGTATATATTAAATGACTTCCAAAATCAATACGCATATTATCAATTTTGGAAACATGTTTACCTCACAATTTCTATTGTGCTGACATCATTGCATTCATTGCACAACAGAGAGGTCCCAGTTTTTTCAATTTTTTTGGAACATTTAGAACAAGACAAATAATACCATCATTTTCGAGAGGAGATGTCAATGATTTTTGCTTGGCAAATAACTTCTTTTTCCTGTAGAAAATTAATTATTAGATAAAAATGCTCATGGATATTATATTGAAACATCTTTGTGATTCAAATATTTTGTATTCATATTAATCAGAAGATATCAAAGACTATATATTTTGATAAAGGTTTGTTTTAAAAATAACCTCGTGGTTTCTTTGTGATATGAAGTGAAGTATTTTAGAAATTGCCCAAAATTCATAACTCTTTGACATAGTTTTTCCATCAGCAACAGTAACATCCAAGATGTGATGATCAATTCCCATTCTGTTATTGAAAATTAAAATATTAGCCTATTCATTAAATAAAAGCATGGAATATGTTTGAATTAAATTACCTTTCCATAAACTCTTTCACTGGTTGTAAATTGTAATCGATGAAAAACTTTGTTGAACTTGTTGAGCTTAGTTGTAGCTTCCCTAAAAATTAGATAGTTTGTGTTATTTAAACAATTTGTAGTTGCGTATAGACAAATATTTAAATAATGTTGTTACCAGCAAATTTTTTGGGGTTCAAGCATGTTGTGATGAGAACACTACTCTTGCGTTGATTTTGACAAAAGACTTTTCTGAATTCAGCAGCTTGATTGTCCCACAATGTCACTTGTATTGATGTCTTCCTGATATAGAAATTGAATAATGATAAATTAAATATATTCTAAAATTTTGTGTCGAATGACATTTAGAATATAGTAAACAAAGAATGTGCATACTCTTGCAAAAGGAGAAGAAGAACAATTCTTTGAGTGGAGGTAGAGTCTTCAAGATTTGAACCTTGGACATGAAGCAGCTGTCCTACAATATCCGTTTTAGAATTTATTAGCAAGGAATCATATATGTATTTGTAGTTAAGAAGTGACTTACCAATAAGTTGCAAGTTGGTGTCAGCTAAAGGTTCAATTTCTGAAAACTTATGAAGTCTGAATTTTTCTTTCTTAATCATTGGGATTTCTTCAGAAGGCACTTCAATGATTTATGTAGAATCAGTAAATCGTATAAAGAAGTTGTGGTCAGTGATTTTATACTTAGGGAAGCTTGGTGCTACATCAAACTGAGACAAGTAGTAGACTTTCCCTTCTTTGAATAGGCCTCTGAATTTGGGAAGTCGTCGATGATATCGAAGCTTGAATCGTTGTACCCTATTGAAAAAATGTAATATACAAAAAGATAGAGTAAGGAAAAAGTGGTAAAAGAGAGTAAAGAGTGGGAGCTGCATATCTAAATTGAGATTAATTGTACCTTTTCATCCAAAAGTAGCATATCACAACTCAGAAGTGCTCCCTTTTGTTTGAAGTTTCGAACCTCCCATGAACGCAACAAACGGACAATAACAGATTGCTCACCTTGACCTTCAACCAATGACAACAAAAGAATGGAGGGTTCTATCGTTTGATGAACGTCCTCAATCTCAAGAGCCATCTGTTAAAAAAAAGGGACAAGTTATAAGCTTCTACGAATGGGAGAGCAAAAAGAAGCTAAGTATGAGTGTAAAAGTTGTGTAGAGTTTGTTATTTATAGAAAACTTTTCTCAAAGATATGGTTGCATGTGAAAGTTTTTTGATTAATTAAAGCGAAATATTAGACATAGACTGCAAATTACGTCAATTTTCTTTCAGATAGATTATTAATTTTCAATTGCTAATTAATATTTGACCAATTTAGTTTAGAATTCACCAACAATTATATTTGGGGAGAGCTAAATAATGGCTTTTCATCTTTCGCCACGATCACTCAATTGGAAATCAAGAACATTGAAGTACAATGAAGCCCAATAATGAAAATAAAAGTTTTGAAACTGAGAGGAAAACACACGATAAAATGGATAAACTGGAAACAGACATGAAATGGTTTTTCAACATCACTTCGTGATCTTAAACGGCAAGTTTTTGAGAGTTTTCAAAATTGAGATATATTTTATGTTTGACTAATTGAATAATAAAATTGACCAAAGAACCTATTACATATGAAAAGACACAATGACACTATATATAGTGGATGATTGTTTTGTTTTCCTATTCATAATTCTCAAATAAAAATACTCAAATCTCATGAAACGTGGACGTTCAAAACCAAGTCTTACAATGCTACCATTGGACATGTTGATGGTCATTCTCACAAAAGTGGATGCGTTTTCTCCTGCTGATTTGGGCTCGTGCATGTTGACATGCAATCTGATGTATGACGTGTCAAATTCCCGAAAGTTCTAAGAAATCTTGCTAATAATTCATTTTTCCACCGCGTATGAAGCCGTACCGAGAGATATGATGTTGTTGGAAATGTGTGCCGAGTTTGGTATCTTCATACTAAATTCTTATGTGGGCTATTTCATTATTTTTACCTTAAGAATGTTACCAAGGTCTGGAATTACTATCCACTGCTGCTAATGAAACTCATGCTGAAGCAATGTATGTCTATGGAATGATCTTAATCAAAGAAGGAGATTTGGATGAGGGATCTAACTTCCTGACTCAGCTTTGGAAAAATCAAGGAATAGATGTGGTGAGGCAATGCCACATAAACTGTTGGAAGGTAGTTTTAGAATGAGTGTGAGGGAGTACCGTGATCTAGACATTCTACTTGGTCTCATGATTGTTGGAGATGAGTGTGAGGATCAAGATATTGAGGAAGTTTGTGACTCCGTTTCATTCGGAAGGAACTTTTTCGCTTCATGAACTACTTCAACTAAAGTAGCAAAAGAAGCTAATAACTATGAAGACACATGTTTAAGTTTTTTATCTTATTGAAAATCCAATATTTGTATCGTTATTGGGTATTCTTTTTAATAATAATAAATGGAATAATAATTTGATTTCTAAATTGCTCTCTTATTGCATAAAAGTTCAATGAAGAATTTAAAAAAAAAAACAGAGCATGAGGTTACTGTGATAATAGCTTCTAATTACGCAATTTGTTTTTCATCTGTCAATGCATTCTACTGACAATTAGTTTGGTTTCTCTTGTAATTAGGCTGTTTATAAGCTTCTGTTATTTCTCATCAATTGAATCAAAATAGACTGATTTAAGCCTAAATAGCCTAAAGAGTTCATCGAAGCATTGAAAACCAAAAACAGAGCATAAGCTTATCAAACGCAAAAGTACAACCTAAAGAGTTACCTTGGACACAGCAACTTGACCCTGAGCGCTTGATGAGCGCCTGATGTGTCTCGAGAAAGTCCAGATACCTGAGTTCAATGAAAATTGAAAACAAAAAAAAGAGCATCAGCTAATTAAATTGAAATGTACATCCTAAAGTTCAATCAAGATTGAAAACGAAAGCGAAGGAGAAGCTTAATGAGATAATAGGTTCTAATCAGGCTATTTATAACCTTCTCCTATTTCCAACAATTGAAAACAAAAACAGATGAGAAGATTTATGAGATATTACTTTCTAATTAGGCTATTTCTAACCTTCTCGAGATTTGCTCGAAACAGTGAATTGAATCAAAATAGACAGAGCTAAACCTAAAGTTCTTCGAAGAATTGAAAACAAAAAACAGAGCCAAGTGTTTCCAAGTGTTTTGACACTAGCCAGAGATTCTGTCAAGACGCAAAAGCTGCAATTCGATGAAGATTTGCAGACTTCAACAAAGTGGGGATTAGATGTTGTAGAAGCCGCAGAAGATAAGCCAAGTAGCAGCTGTTCCCATAGTAAGCAGCAGAGTGGTGGCTACGTGGAGGAATTAGTTGTTCTGAACTTTTTGTTGCTGCAGAGGCTGATGAATGTGATGTCAGAGGAGATGGAGGTCTGTATCTGAATGTGATGTCAGATAAGGAGAATCTTACCCCAAGCTCTCATATGCTAAAACGTTTGCGAGATGTTGGTGAGATTAATGACACAAAAGGCTCCTCCTCTAAAGTAACACGTAAACCATTCTTTGATATTCATTTGGAAGAAAACGTGATGGCGGAACAAGAACTACACAACATGAGCAACAAATCAAAGGTGAAGCATGAGCCTGTGGCACCGAAGAAGAAAGCTAAGCGGGCGCCTTTTAAACTTCTACTTGAAAAATCTTCTTCCCAAAGTCAGTCATACACGAAGCTTCTTCTACTGCATTAGCAAGAAACAATGTTTCTCGGGGCATTCGTTTTTCTTCTCTAAGTCCTAATTAATTCGTTTTATTACATTTAGCAAGAAACAATGTTTCTCGGAGCATTCGTTTTGGCACCCTATAGCTTTTCTTTTCCCTTTCATTTGCAATGTGGTTTCATTCGTGAGTAGCAATCATCATCTTATAGAGAGCATATGCAATTATCTAGGATTAGATTGAAAGAATTCTAGACACTGAGCACTCTTTGAAGGTTAATCTGACTGCATAGATATAATGCTTCGATCCAGTTTACCTGTAAAGATGTAGTGAGATCTATTTTCATAGCCTTCTTTTGTCGCTCTCCCACTAACATACTCCTTTTGCTTCAAACTTCTGTTTGTTGATGAAAAACAAATGGTTTTGCTTGTTCTCCTTTTCATTTCCTGATCTCCTACGATACTCAACACAAACACAAACCATATGCATAATTTAACTCAAAAGGCATATTAAGCTTCTTATCCCTGCTAAATTCCAAAACTGCTTCAACAATAGGTATTTGGACCAATGCAATTAGTACTCAATAAGTATGAAATAATTTCATACCATATTATTCATAGACATAGTCTTTCGTACCAAATTATTCAAAGTCTAAGAAGATAGAAATGTGTTAAAGTTTTTTTGATAATAATTAAATACTAAAAGGGAAGGGAAACAGCTTCAGCAACAGCTTCATGTCAAATAAAAGTTGTCATCAATCTTGTAGAGTTGTGATCACTGAGTTCGTTTTCTTTTACGTTCATGTTCATCTTCTTCTTTTTCGTTACTGTCATCTTCTTCGTTCTTAATCAGATGAATGATATCATGTTTTTTGGAGGATGCTTCTCCTTCCACCTTAATTGTTGCAGGCTGAAATATATTTAGTTAAGATTAGGATCTGTACACATAATCAAAATAAAGACAAATAAATAATTATAATAAACCTTTATTCTTGGAGCCTCAATCATTGGAAGATAGGCTGGATCTTCATCAACAATTCTTGAAAATGTGAATGTTTGGAAAGTAGTTCTGAAGTTGAATTGAGTTATCTTGACTTGAAAATCCATTGTCTTTCCAATAAGTTGAAGAAGACAATCAGGTGTGCTTTCTTCAATCTACAAGAAAATATTTTAGAACTTAGAACCTCTTAAAAGTGCTTTAAATTATTTAAAAATCTCATTTACCTGTGTTGCAGCAACCTCTTCGGCTGTAGTGTTTGTAATCTTTCTTACATCTTTGTCAAACAACACAAACATTGTTCTTGAATTTCCACATTCGACAAGCAATTCAACCCTAAACCTATTGAAAATGTATATATTAAATGACTTCCAAAATCAATACGCATATTATCAATTTTGGAAACATGTTTACCTCACAATTTCTATTGTGCTGACATCATTGCATTCATTGCACAACAGAGAGGTCCCAGTTTTTTTCAATTTTTTTGGAACATTTAGAACAAGACAAATAATACCATCATTTTCGAGAGGAGATGTCAATGATTTTTTGCTTGGCAAATAACTTCTTTTTCCTGTAGAAAATTATTATTAGATAAAATGCTCATGGATTATATTGAAACATCTTTGTGATTCAAATATTTTGTATTCATATTAATCAGAAGATATCAAAGACTATATATTTTGATAAAGGTGTGTTTTAAAAATAACCTCGTGGTTTCTTATGATATGAAGTGAAGTATTTTAGAAATTGCCCAAATTCATAACTCTTTGACATAGTCTTTCCATCAGCAACAGTAACATCCAAGATGTGATGATCAATTCCCATTCTGTTATTGAAAATTAAAATATTAGCCTATTCATTAAATAAAAATGGAATATGTTTGAATTAAAATTACCTTTCCATAAACTCTTTCACTGGTTGTAAATTGTAATCGATGAAAAACTTTGTTGAACTTGTTGAGCTTAGTTGTAGCTAGCTTCCCTAAAAATTAGATAGTTGTGTTATTTAAACAATTTGTAGTTGCGTATAGACAAATATTTAAATAATGTTGTTACCAGCAAATTTTTTTGGGGTTCAAGCATGTTGTGATGAGAACACTACTCTTGCGTTGATTTTGACAAAAGACTTTTCTGAATTCACACTTGATTGTCCCACAATGTCACTTGTATTGATGTCTTCCTGATATAGAAATTGAATATGGATAAATTAAATATATTCTAAAGATTTTGTGGTCGAAAGGTGACATTTAGAATATAGTAAACAAGAATGTGCATACTCTTGCAAAAGGAGAAGAAGAACAATTCTTTGAGTGGAGGTAGAGTCTTCAAGATTTGAACCTTGGACATGAAGCAGCTGTCCTACAATATCCGTTTTAGAATTTATTAGCAAGGAATCATATATGTATTTGTAGTTAAGAAGTGACTTACCAATAAGTTGCAAGTTGGTTGTCAGCTAAAGGTTCAATTTCTGAAAACTTATGAAGTCTGAATTTTTCTTTCTTAATCATTGGGATTTCTTCAGAAGGCACTCAATGATTTATGTAGAATCAGTAAATCGTATAAAGAAGTTGTGGTCAGTGATTTTATACTTAGGGAAGCTTGGTGCTACATCAAACTGAGACAAGTAGTAGACTTTCCCTTCTTTGAATAGGCCTCTGAATTTGGGAAGTCGTCGATGATATATCGAAGCTTGAATCGTTGTACCCTATTGAAAAAATGTAATATACAAAAAGATAGAGTAAGGAAAAAGTGGTAAAAGAGAGTAAAGAGTGGGAGCTGCATATCTAAATTGAGATTAATTGTACCTTTTCATCCAAAAGTAGCATATCACAACTCAGAAGTGCTCCCTTTTGTTTGAAGTTTCGAACCTCCCATGAACGCAACAAACGGACAATAACAGATTGCTCACCTTGACCTTCAACCAATGACAACAAAAGAATGGAGGGTTCTATCGTTTGATGAACGTCCTCAATCTCAAGAGCCATCTGTTAAAAAAAAGGGACAAGTTATAAGCTTCTACGAATGGGAGAGCAAAAAGAAGCTAAGTATGAGTGTAAAAGTTGTGTAGAGTTTGTTATTTATAGAAAACTTTTCTCAAAGATATGGTGTAGCATGTGAAAGGTTTTTTGATTAAAGAGAAATGAAATAATTAGACATAGAAAACATGCAAATTAAGTCAAATATTTCTAAAATTCAGATAGATTATTAATTTCATTGACTAATTAAATAATTTTGACCAATTTAGTTAATGAATACAATTCACCAAACAATTATATATTGGGAGGGAGCTAAATAATGGCTTTTAATCTTTTCGGCCCAAGATCACTAAAATTGGAAATCAAGAACATTGAAGTACAAATGAAGCCCAATAATGAAAATAAAAGTTTTGAAACTGAGAGGAAAACACACGATAAAATGGATAAACTGGAAACAGACATGAAATGGTTTTTCAACATCACTTCGTGATCTTAAACGGCAAGTTTTTGAGAGTTTTCAAAATTGAGATATATTTTATGTTTGACTAATTGAATAATAAAATTGACCAAAGAACCTATTACATATGAAAAGACACAATGACACTATATATAGTGGATGATTGTTTTGTTTTCCTATTCATAATTCTCAAATAAAAATACTCAAAATCTCATGAAACGTGGACGTTCAAAACCAAGTCTTACAATGCTACCATTGGACATGTTGATGGTCATTCTCACAAAAGTGGATGCGTTTTCTCCTGCTGATTTGGGCTCGTGCATGTTGACATGCAATCTGATGTATGACGTGTCAAAATTCCCGAAAGTTCTAAGAAATCTTGCTACATAATTCATTTTTCCACCGCCGTATGAAGCCGTACCGAGAGATATGATGTTGTTGGAAATGTGTGCCGAGTTTGGTAATCTTCATACTAAATTCTTATGTGGGCTATTTCATTATTTTTACCTTAAGAATGTTACCAAAGGTCTGGAATTACTATCCACTGCTGCTAATGAAACTCATGCTGAAGCAATGTATGTCTATGGAATGATCTTAATCAAAGAAGGAGATTTGGATGAGGGATCTAACTTCCTGACTCAGCTTTGGAAAAATCAAGGAATAGATGTGGTGAGGCAATGCCACATAAACTGTTGGAAGGTAGTTTTAGAAATGAGTGTGAGGGAGTACCGTGATCTAGACATTCTACTTGGTCTCATGATTGTTGGAGATGAGTGTGAGGATCAAGATATTGAGGAAGTTTGTGACTCCTGTTTCATTCGGAAGGAACTTTTTCGCTTCATGAACTACTTCAACTAAAGTAGCAAAAGAAGCTAATAACTATGAAGACACATGTTTAAGTTTTTTATCTTATTGAAAATCCAATATTTGTATCGTTATTGGGTATTCTTTTTAATAATAATAAATGGAATAATAATTTGATTTCTAAATTGCTCTCTTATTGCATAAAAAGTTCAATGAAGAATTTAAAAAAAAAAACAGAGCATGAGGTTACTGTGATAATAGCTTCTAATTACGCAATTTGTTTTTCATCTGTCAATGCATTCTACTTGACAATTAGTTTGGTTTCTCTTGTAATTAGGCTGTTTATAAGCTTCTGTTATTTCTCATCAATTGAATCAAAATAGACTGATTTAAGCCTAAATAGCCTAAAGAGTTCATCGAAGCATTGAAAACCAAAAAACAGAGCATAAGCTTATCAAACGCAAAAGTACAACCTAAAGAGTTACCTTGGACACAGCAACTTGACCCTGAGCGCTTGATGAGCGCCTGATGTGTCTCGAGAAAGTCCAGATACCTGAGTTCAATGAAAAATTGAAAACAAAAAAAAGAGCATCAGCTAATTAAATTGAAATGTACATCCTAAAGAGTTCAATCAAGATTGAAAACGAAAGCGAAGGAGAAGCTTAATGAGATAATAGGTTCTAATCAGGCTATTTATAACCTTCTCCTATTTTCCAACAATTGAAAACAAAAAACAGATGAGAAGATTTATGAGATATTACTTTCTAATTAGGCTATTTCTAACCTTCTCGAGATTTGCTCGAAACAGTGAATTGAATCAAAATAGACAGAGCTAAACCTAAAGAGTTCTTCGAAGAATTGAAAACAAAAAAACAGAGCCAAGTGTTTCCAAGTGTTTTGACACTAGCCAGAGATTCTGTCAAGACGCAAAAGCTGCAATTCGATGAAGATTTGCAGACTTCAACAAAGTGGGGATTAGATGTTGTAGAAGCCGCAGAAGATAAGCCAAGTAGCAGCTGTTCCCATAGTAAGCAGCAGAGTGGTGGCTACGTGGAGGAATTAGGTTGTTCTGAACTTTTTGTTGCTGCAGAGGCTGATGAATGTGATGTCAGAGGAGATGGAGGTCTGTATCTGAATGTGATGTCAGATAAGGAGAATCTTACCCCAAGCTCTCATATGCTAAAACGTTTGCGAGATGTTGGTGAGATTAATGACACAAAAGGCTCCTCCTCTAAAGTAACACGTAAACCATTCTTTGATATTCATTTGGAAGAAAACGTGATGGCGGAACAAGAACTACACAACATGAGCAACAAATCAAAGGTGAAGCATGAGCCTGTGGCACCGAAGAAGAAAGCTAAGCGGGCGCCTTTTAAACTTCTACTTGAAAAATCTTCTTCCCAAAGTCAGTCATACACCGAAGCTTCTTCTACTGCATTAGCAAGAAACAATGTTTCTCGGGGCATTCGTTTTTCTTCTCTAAGTCCTAATTAATTCGTTTTATTACATTTAGCAAGAAACAATGTTTCTCGGAGCATTCGTTTTGGCACCCTATAGCTTTTCTTTTCCCTTTCATTGCAAATGTGGTTTCATTCGTGAGTAGCAATCATCATCTTATAGAGAGCATATGCAATTATCTAGGATTAGATTGAAAGAATTCTAGACACTGAGCACTCTTTGAAGGTTAATCTGACTGCATAGATATAATGCTTCGATCCAGTTTACCTGTAAAGATGTAGTGAGATCTATTTTCATAGCCTTCTTTTGTCGCTCTCCCACTAACATTACTCCTTTTGCTTCAAACTTCTGTTTGTTTGATGAAAAACAAAATGGTTTTGCTTGTTCTCCTTTTCATTTCCTGATTCTCCTACGATACTCAACACAAACACAAACCATATGCATAATTTAACTCAAAAAGGCATATTAAGCTTCTTATCCCTGCTAAATTCCAAAACTGCTTCAACAATAGGTATTTGGACCAATGCAATTAGTACTCAATAAGTATGAAATAATTTCATACCATATTATTCATAGACATAGTCTTTCGTACCAAATTATTCAAAGTCTAAGAAGATAGAAATGTGTTAAAGTTTTTTTGATAATAATTAAATACTAAAAGGGAAGGGAAACAGCTTCAGCAACAGCTTCATGTCAAATAAAAAGTTGTCATCAATCTTGTAGAGTTGTGATCACTGAGTTCGTTTTCTTTTACGTTCATGTTCATCTTCTTCTTTTTCGTTACTGTCATCTTCTTCGTTCTTAATCAGATGAATGATATCATGTTTTTTGGAGGATGCTTCTCCTTCCACCTTAATTGTTGCAGGCTGAAATATATTTAGTTAAGATTAGGATCTGTACACATAATCAAAATAAAGACAAATAAATAATTATAATAAACCTTTATTCTTGGAGCCTCAATCATTGGAAGATAGGCTGGATCTTCATCAACAATTCTTGAAAATGTGAATGTTTGGAAAGTAGTTCTGAAGTTGAATTGAGTTATCTTGACTTGAAAATCCATTGTCTTTCCAATAAGTTGAAGAAGACAATCAGGTGTGCTTTCTTCAATCTACAAGAAAATATTTTAGAACTTAGAACCTCTTAAAAGTGCTTTAAATTATTTTAAAAATCTCATTTACCTGTGTTGCAGCAACCTCTTCGGCTGTAGTGTTTGTAATCTTTCTTACATCTTTGTCAAACAACACAAACATTGTTCTTGAATTTCCACATTCGACAAGCAATTCAACCCTAAACCTATTGAAAATGTATATATTAAATGACTTCCAAAATCAATACGCATATTATCAATTTTGGAAACATGTTTACCTCACAATTTCTATTGTGCTGACATCATTGCATTCATTGCACAACAGAGAGGTCCCAGTTTTTTCAATTTTTTTGGAACATTTAGAACAAGACAAATAATACCATCATTTTCGAGATGAGATGTCAATGATTTTTGCTTGGCAAATAACTTCTTTTTCCTGTAGAAAATTAATTATTAGATAAAAATGCTCATGGATATTATATTGAAACAGCTTTGTGATTCAAATATTTTGTATTCATATTAATCAGAAGATATCAAAGACTATATATTTTGATAAAGGTTTGTTTTAAAAATAACCTCGTGGTTTCTTTATGATATGAAGTGAAGTATTTTAGAAATTGCCCAAAATTCATAACTCTTTGACATAGTCTTTCCATCAGCAACAGTAACATCCAAGATGTGATGATCAATTCCCATTCTGTTATTGAAAATTAAAATATTAGCCTATTCATTAAATAAAAGCATGGAATATGTTTGAATTAAAATTACCTTTCCATAAACTCTTTCACTGGTTGTAAATTGTAATCGATGAAAAACTTTGTTGAACTTGTTGAGCTTAGTTGTAGCTTCCCTAAAAATTAGATAGTTTGTGTTATTTAAACAATTTGTAGTTGCGTATAGACAAATATTTAAATAATGTTGTTACCAGCAAATTTTTTGGGGTTCAAGCATGTTGTGATGAGAACACTACTCTTGCGTTGATTTTGACAAAAGACTTTTCTGAATTCAGCAGCTTGATTGTCCCACAATGTCACTTGTATTGATGTCTTCCTGATATAGAAATTGAATAATGATAAATTAAATATATTCTAAAATTTTGTGTCGAATGACATTTAGAATATAGTAAACAAAGAATGTGCATACTCTTGCAAAAGGAGAAGAAGAACAATTCTTTGAGTGGAGGTAGAGTCTTCAAGATTTGAACCTTGGACATGAAGCAGCTGTCCTACAATATCCGTTTTAGAATTTATTAGCAAGGAATCATATATGTATTTGTAGTTAAGAAGTGACTTACCAATAAGTTGCAAGTTGGTGTCAGCTAAAGGTTCAATTTCTGAAAACTTATGAAGTCTGAATTTTTCTTTCTTAATCATTGGGATTTCTTCAGAAGGCACTTCAATGATTTATGTAGAATCAGTAAATCGTATAAAGAAGTTGTGGTCAGTGATTTTATACTTAGGGAAGCTTGGTGCTACATCAAACTGAGACAAGTAGTAGACTTTCCCTTCTTTGAATAGGCCTCTGAATTTGGGAAGTCGTCGATGATATATCGAAGCTTGAATCGTTGTACCCTATTGAAAAAATGTAATATACAAAAAGATAGAGTAAGGAAAAAGTGGTAAAAGAGAGTAAAGAGT
Organism: Erysimum cheiranthoides; assembly: GCA_011420285.2. Lineage (NCBI taxonomy): Eukaryota > Viridiplantae > Streptophyta > Magnoliopsida > Brassicales > Brassicaceae > Erysimum > Erysimum cheiranthoides. Next base: position 8,482,598 of record CM022176.2, on the reverse strand, counting down.
GGGAGCTGCATATCTAAATTGAGATTAATTGTACCTTTTCATCCAAAAGTAGCATATCACAACTCAGAAGTGCTCCCTTTTGTTTGAAGCTTCGAACCTCCCATGAACGCAACAAACGGACAATAACAGATTGCTCACCTTGACCTTCAACCAATGACAACAAAAGAATGGAGGGTTCTATCGTTTGATGAACGTCCTCAATCTCAAGAGCCATCTGTTAAAAAAAAGGGACAAGTTATAAGCTTCTACGAATGGGAGAGCAAAAAGAAGCTAAGTATGAGTGTAAAAGTTGTGTAGAGTTTGTTATTTATAGAAAACTTTTCTCAAAGATATGGTGTAGCATGTGAAAGGTTTTTTGATTAAAGAGAAATGAAATAATTAGACATAGAAAACATGCAAATTAAGTCAAATATTTCTAAAATTCAGATAGATTATTAATTTCATTGACTAATTAAATAATTTTGACCAATTTAATTAATGAATACAATTCACCAAACAATTATATATTGGGAGGGAGCTAAATAATGGCTTTTAATCTTTTCGGCCCAAGATCACTAAAATTGGAAATCAAGAACATTGAAGTACAAATGAAGCCCAATAATGAAAATAAAAGTTTTGAAACTGAGAGGAAAACACACGATAAAATGGATAAACTGGAAACAGACATGAAATGGTTTTTCAACATCACTTCGTGATCTTAAACGGCAAGTTTTTGAGAGTTTTCAAAATTGAGATATATTTTATGTTTGACTAATTGAATAATAAAATTGACCAAAGAACCTATTACATATGAAAAGACACAATGACACTATATATAGTGGATGATTGTTTTGTTTTCATATTCATAATTCTCAAATAAAAATACTCAAAATCAGAAATCATGAAACGTGGACGTTCAAAACCAAGTCTTACAATGCTACCATTGGACATGTTGATGGTCATTCTCACAAAAGTGGCTGCGTTTTCTCCTGCTGATTTGGGCTCGTGCATTTTGACATGCAATCTGATGTATGACGTGTCAAAATTCCCGAAAGTTCTAAGAAATCTTGCTACAGAATTCATTTTTCCACCGCCGTATAAAGCCGTACCGAGAAATATGATGCTGTTGGAAATGTGTGCCGAGTTTGGTAATCTTCATGCTAAATTCTTATGTGGGCTATTTCATTATTTTTACCTTAAGAATGTTTCCAAAGGTCTGGAATTACTATCCACTGCTGCTAATGAAACTCATGCTGAAGCAATGCATGTCTATGGAATGATCTTAATCAAAGAAGGAGACTTGGATGAGGGATCTAACTTCCTGACTCAGCTTTGGAAAAATCAAGGAATAGATGTGGTGAGGCAATGCCACATAAACTGTTGGAAGGTAGTTTTAAAAAAGAGTGTGAGGGCATAAGCTTATCAAACGCAAAAGTACAACCTAAAGAGTTACCTTGGACACAGCAACTTGACCCTGAGCGCTTGATGAGCGCCTGATGTGTCTCGAGAAAGTCCAGATACCTGAGTTCAATGAAGAATTGAAAACAAAAAAAAAGAGCATCAGCTAATTAAATTAAAATGTACATCCTAAAGAGTTCAATCAAGATTGAAAACGAAAGCGAAGGAGAAGCTTAATGAGATAATAGGTTCTAATCAGGCTATTTATAACCTTCTCCTATTTTCCAACAATTGAAAACAAAAAACAGATGAGAAGATTTATGAGATATTACTTTCTAATTAGGCTATTTCTAACCTTCTCGAGATTTGCTCGGAACAGTGAATTGAATCAAAGTAGACAGAGCTAAACCTAAAGAGTTCTTCGAAGAATTGAAAACAAAAAAACAGAGCCAAGTGTTTCCAAGTGTTTTGACACTAGCTAGAGATTCTGTCAAGACGCAAAAGCTGCAATTCGATGAAGATTTGCAGACTTCAACAAAGTGGGGATTAGATGTTGTAGAAGCCGCAGAAGATAAGCCAAGTAGCAGTTGTTCCCATAGTAAGCAGCAGAGTGGTGGCTACGTGGAGGAATTAGGTTGTTCTGAACTTTTTGTTGCTGCAGAGGCTGATGAATGTGATGTCAGAGGAGATGGAGGTCTGTATCTGAATGTGATGTCAGATAAGGAGAATCTTACCCCAAGCTCTCATATGCTAAAACGTTTGCGAGATATTGGTGAGATTAAGGACACAAAAGACTCCTCCTCTAAAGTAACACGTAAACCATTCTTTGATATTCATTTGGAAGAAAACGTGATGGCGGAACAAGAACTACACAACATGAGCAACAAATCAAAGGTGAAGCATGAGCCTATGAAACCGAAGAAGAAAGCTAAGCGGGCGCCTTTTCAACTTCTACTTGAAAAATCTTCTTCCCAAAGTCAGTCATACACCGAAGCTTCTTCTACTGCATTAGCAAGAAACAATGTTTCTCGGGACATTCGTTCTTCTTCTGTGAGTCCTACTTAATTCGTTTTGTTACATTTAGCAAGAAACAATGTTTCTCGGGGCTTTCGTTTTGGCACCCTATAGCTTTTCTTTTCCCTTTCATTGCAAATGTGGTTTCATTCGTGAGTAGCAATCATCATCTTATAGAGAGCATATGCAATTATCTAGGATTAGATTGAAAGAATTCTAGACACTGAGCACTCTTTGAAGGTTAATCTGACTGCATAGATATAATGCTTCGATCCAGTTTACCTGTAAAGATGTAGTGAGATCTATTTTCATAGCCTTCTTTTGTCGCTCTCCCACTAACATTACTCCTTTTGCTTCAAACTTCTGTTTGTTTGATGAAAAACAAAATGGTTTTGCTTGTTCTTGATAGAAACTATATGGTATTCATTTTAGGGATGTGATTTTAGCTGCTTTCGTGTTGTAGGTTGTCTCAGACAATAAGTTGCCGAAACATCTGCAACAAAAAGTAGCCACCAAACTCGAGTCAGAGTTAAGAAGCCCGGAGTCCAGTTCATCTACATGCTTAAAGTCTCTGTTAATTGAGAAAGAGATGAAAATTCAACAGGTATGACCTAGACTTTAAGAACTAGGACTCACATCTCGAACTATCTCTTCTGAATATTTAAAATGTGGACTTCACAGACAAAAAAACTTGAAGTTTATAGATTTATCTCTTGCAATTATTCATTCATGTTAAACTAATGGCAGATGGAATCCGAAATGAAAGAGCTAAAGCGTCAGAGAGACATTGCACAATGCAAACTTGATCTTGAAAGAAAAGCAAAGGAGCTGAAGGTATGTGCGCTAATATGAGATACCAAAATTTTATGGGGTAACTTCAACCTTATGCAGACATGCCTATATAATTGGTTTCAGGGGTCAAATGAGTGTGAACCTATTTCTCAAGGAACGCCTGTATCACGACAAGCAAATTCATTCAATCTTAAGAGAATAGAGCGCATGTTCATGAATGCTGTTGAAGAGTTTATAAGTAACATCGAATCTTATGTTACTGATTAAAAGAACATGTGGCAAAGCTTCAATTCCAGAAGCAGCTTCTTTTTGGCCAGGTGAGTTTAAACTTGTGCTCATTCATGTTCTAATTTTTGTGCTTTCAGATCCAAAAATCCGTAACTTGAAAGTTTGTCCATTGTTAGGTGTCAAAACTGGAGGCAACCGAGACAGGTGCTGCTTCAGAGTCCAATACAAACGATGAATCTCAGATGGATTGGCCCTTGTGTTTTGAAGAGCAGAGAAAGCAAATCATAATGTTATGGCATCTGTGCCACATCTCAATCATTCACAGGACACAATTCTACATGTTAATCAAAGGAGAACCAGCTGATCAAATCTACATGGAAGTCGAGCTCCGCAGGCTGACATGGCTTGAACAGTATTTGGCGGAGCTTGGGAATGCGAGTCCTGCATTCCCAAGCAATGCGAGTCCTGCATTCCCAAGCAATGCAAGTCCTGCATTGCTTGGCGATAAACCTGCAAGCTACGTAGCATCAAGGTTGAACTTTCTTTTGATTTCCTCTTCGATTATATGATTCAATGTATTCACAAGCAATGTATATGTCTTTGGTGTGCAGAATAAGAGCTTTGAAGCAGGAGAGGGAGTATTTGGAGAAACGGGTGAACACAAAGCTAGAAGTGGAAGAAAGAGAGATGTTGTACCTGAAATGGGATGTCCCGCCTGTGGGAAAACAGAGGAGGCATCAGTTCATCAACAAACTATGGACAGATCCTCACAACATACAACACGTGAAAGAGAGTGCGACGATCGTGGCTAAGCTTGTCGAGTTCTGTGATCCGGGAGCGGGAGAGAAGATAAGAAAAGAAATGTTTGAGCTCAACTTTGCTTCTCCTTCAGATAAGAAGATGGGTTGGAACTTCATCTCCAACTTGTTGCATGTCTGATTGTTGTAGCTGATATAATTCAACAGGTTTACGTTTCTCTCTTTGTAAATCGTTTTAACTTCAAAGTCTTTTGATGCTGATAAGAGAGGGTGAATCACACGACCTAGTCTTTAGAAAAAGAGAGTTTCACAGGTCGACTGATTTTGATGGTATGATGCACTTCCTTAAACTTTGGATCTTGTTTATTTTGTAAGAGAATGGTTTTTGGATGTTTAGTGATGGTAGTTTTTGTTATTGATGAGCTTTCTTCTTATTTTTTTCTAGGGAAAGATGGTTAATCTCTATGGAAGTTATCCAAAAAAGTCTATGCCTTATACTCAGTCACTTTTGGCTAGTGGAGATGCTATTGGTTACCATGCTAAAGTAACTTCTCCTACTGTAACAATGCCTAGGTTGAAGGTGTGTGTTTCTTCATTGCTAAGTGGATATTGACATTTTCAGTTGGTTTTTTGATAATTTGTTTGTGTTAGAGTTGAATTTTTAATTTTGTTAGTTGCTGCATTGTGAAATTAGAATAGTCATTGATGAATCATGAATTTTAGTTTTAGTTGTAATGTGATCCAATTGTTAGAGTAAATGGGAAGATATAGGATCCAATAGAAGAACGTAGTTGATATTGAAATTATAGAAATTAGCTTGTAGAAGCTTGGTTTGTAGATCTTATTATTTAGATTCTTGTAGTTCTTCTTTTTATTGAGATATCTCCATTATTCTTTCTTCATTTGTCTTGTTCCTCTGTTTTGTCAGTTGCATAATCAGTGTGTTTGAAAGGTAGACTCTGGATTGGAGGAGTTGCTTTGTTGTCTTCATCCTTGATTATGAACTTGAATAATAACTTTAGCATGATGTATCTGCAATTAGTGGTGGTTGGGTAGTATAGCTGTGAGCTGCCTAATAACATATTGTTTGTAGATAAAGTTAGTTGTATTAAGAGTAAAGAGTATAGAAAGTTAATTGACAAACAAATGTGTAATCTTACCATTGACACCCGTTGATGAGGGCAAAGAGTTTTTATGGGTTGAGATCTCTCTGTTTTTACTCTTGTCTTTCTTTCATAGTTTATAGGGGCTGAATATAGTGAGAAATAGAATAGAGGAAGAATAATTTGCGTGTGGAAAAGATTTGTTTAGGATATTGTATTTATAGGGTTCTTATTTGTCTAGTTTTGTGATTGTCTGTGAAGCAACTATTAATGTTCCACAGAAAACTATAGTAGTGAACTTTTTTTTTTTTTTGAGAAAATCAAACATCAAAATCGAACAGGTTATTTTTAGTTGAGATTTTTATGGTGCTGTATTTATCTATGGAGTAAATGTTTTTTGGATTTATAAATCACTTTCTCCCATTTTTTTTATTTAGGAAATGATTTATGATGAGAATTTTTTTTTTTGATTTGTATTATTATTTGATTTCACTTAAATAATAGTAGTTAGTTAGCAACAAATCTTCAATTCCCCTTTTTTGTTTTTTGTTTTTTTTTTTTTTTTATTGAGACTTTAATGATCTAAAAATCCTCTGTTTTGGTTGTGTTTCATTGCGACCTACTTCAGACGGTCCTAAGCTCCCTTGTCTCTGTTTTACACAAAAGAATGAGTGTTTTGTAAATTGTACTTCTACGTTATTTTGCTGATAATTAGAGTCATTATTGAAGGCAAATGCCTCTTCCTTGGTCTGATGTAATTTGCTTGTGCTGGTGAAATTTAGTTTCATTTGTATGATTATTTGAATTTTGAATCCGATTTGAGTTACAAAATTAAAGTGTAAACCTAAATACTTAAAGAAGATGATATAAGAAGGAATGAATTGTTTATTTTTTACTCCCCATTCTACGGTTCTACCTTTACTCATTCGATATATCGCCAAGTATTAACCCGCTTGGACCCAATTCAAAATTGCGTAATCAAATAAAAGAATTGAGTTAATCACTCAGGACAACTCCAGCAAGACAAACGCAGTATATAACAACAGGTGATTGTTTCTCAAACGATTACACACGAAGAAGAATGTCTCTCTTGAACACGTCGTGGGCACAAAGTCCCACTAGCGTCCTCTAAAACAATAAACATATTACATTATGGGTAAGAATTAAGTAAATGAAAGCCAAGTGGGTGAGAAAATGCATAGTTAGCCAATCCGTCTGCAAGACGATTGACTTCGCTATACATTTTATACTTTTACAAATAGTAAAAAACAGCAAAAAATGAATGCATTTTTATTCCAAAAAATATACATAAACTTATGTGTATTTTTTTATTGGTTATATAGAGTAATGTGTTACCAACTAACCTATACATATTTTATCAGTTGATCGGGCAAATAATAAAATATACATATTCATTAGACCGACATGAACTTATGGTTTAAAAAATCATAAGTATCTTTCAAATGGACCTCTTAAATTTGGGAACCAAGGCCAACCATCTATTAGGTCTGCCCAAAACCTTGATACACGATCTAAGTTTCATGGACCGGTTCATGAACTTACTACACAAGCCGTATAAATACTTTTGTTGGGCCTCACGTTAGCCCATCGTCATTAGAAAACTAAATTAAGCCATTTTGATGTAGCAATTACTAAATTCGTTCCCGCCATTATTAAGAACCTTATACGTATTATTATTATAATTTTTTTGTGTCAAATATTGGCTCGACGTTCTAGATCCATAATTTTATTCTATTACTTCTTATTAATAACGTTACCAAAGATCTCTTTTTAGAATCTGCAGTGGCACGTGCCGGTCATGACACGGTACAAAAAATCAAAGTAAGCAAAAAGACAGACGAAGGAATCTCAACAGTTTTGTCTAGGTCAGCGAAATATCCATCCAACGGTCAAGATCTACCTAATCATCCGGGAAAGTCTTAATCTAACGGCTCAAAGTTCATCAACGTATATGAACCGTTGGATCTAAAATCGACCGGTCATGATTAAATATTTCTCCCTCGTCTTCCTTGATCCAATAAATAGCTTCACCTCCTATGGACCCAATCTTCCAGACCTCTTCTCTAACGCCACCATTTCGAAAATCGAAAATTGAAAATTTCCCTTTTTCTTACCTAAATAAAAAAAAAAAAAATAGTTTTTGTGACTTTTCTTGATTTTAAACGAAGGTGTTTCAACGCCGGAGATGTGGCCGGAGAAATCGATACAGACGGTGGTGATTCGAATTTCACGGTATGGATAGTCAGAAAAGTCCGGTGAAGCTGACGAGGACGAAGTCTTCTCTTCTCCGTTCATTACCGTCCGTACGATCATCAATTCACAGCCTTTCTTCAATCTCGGAGACTGATCTAACCAAATCTCACCATAGAGTTGAACCAGAGGACGAAGAGAGTCTTTCAACAAGAAGAAAACCGCTTCGTAAAACCAGGTCCGGTTTAATCCGGTTTAGCTCAATCTCAGCCGTGGCTTACCTCACGCTTCTTTCTCTACTCTTCTTCTTCTTCTTCTACTTAGGTCGAGACGAGATTCCCACTTCGGAGAATCTTCTAATAGCTCTGATTTTCGTCGCCGTTACGCTTTTCTTAGCCTCCAAGAACAAAACCCTAATCAACCAAATCGTCACAACGGTTAAACAACGGTCAAATCGTAACCACTCATCAAAACCGGTTCAATGGTTTATCGGCGAATCAAGAACCGAAACCCAAAAAATCAAGAAACTTGCTAGAGAAACTGTTGAGTATTACAGCAATGGCGATTTCTACGAAGGAGAGTTTCATAGAGGTAAGTGTAATGGAAGTGGAGTTTACTATTACTTGATGAAAGGGAAGTATGAAGGTGATTGGATCGATGGAAGGTATGATGGGTTTGGGATTGAGAGTTGGGCTAGAGGAAGTAAGTACAAAGGACAGTATAGACAAGGATCAAGACATGGACATGGTGTTTACAGGTTTTACACTGGAGATTCTTACTCTGGAGAATGGTGTAACGGACAAAGCCATGGTGTTGGTGTTCAGACATGTGCTGATGGTAGCTGTTACGTAGGAGAATTCAAATTTGGTGTCAAACATGGCCTTGGCCGTTACCATTTTAGGTATATTTCTTTGTCTGATTTGGGTTATATCAAAGTTGGAATCTTTTTTTAGCTTTCAGTTACCATTTTGAGTTTAGCTCTTGTCTTATTTTGGTTCTTGATTATGTCACGCTCAAAGTTGGGATTTTTTAATTTTCAGTTACAATTTTAGGTATAGCTCTTGTCTTGTTTTGGTTCTTGATTGTTTCACAGTTAAAGTTGGAATCTTTTGTTAACTTTACAGAATTCTGTGAATCTATTTTGTGATTTTGAGTTGAATTTGTCTACAAATATTTGGTAGAGCGCAAGTATTTCGACTTTTTTTTCTTGTATCTGCTGCTTATGGTAAGGTGGTTTGTTTGAATGTAGAAATGGAGATACGTATTCGGGTGAGTACTTTGGAGACAAAATGCATGGTTTTGGAATCTACCACTTTGCGAATGGACATTGTTACGAAGGGGCTTGGCACGAGGGTCGTAAACAAGGCTATGGAATGTATACGTTTAGGAATGGTGTCACTAAATGTGGCGAATGGGATAGTGGGCATCTTAAGACCCCTGTCGCTCCTCCTCTCACAGGCTCTGTTCTTAGAGCTGTTCAGGTAAATAAATCACCTCTTATAGAAAGTGATATGTTTTTTCGATTTGTTTGAAGGACACATCAGGATTTGTTGTTTTTAATAGTTTGTGATTTTATTTCTTTGCTGCTGCAGGCTGCGAGGGAGAGAGCAGAGAACGCGATAAAGCAGAGGCGAGTGGATGAGAGAGTGAACAAGGCTGAAATGACAGCAAACAGAGCGGCAACAGCTGCAAGAGTAGCCGCTATAAAGGCGGTTCAAAACCAAATCGATGGTACACTTTGCGACTTGGAGGCGTGAGAACGCTGTCAAAATTAACAGTCTAAAAGACTGTTGTTTTCCTTTAATTGTAGCTATTTACTTCCCAAAATCCACCCTGACTTGCAAACAAAAGAGTATTTGCTCGTCGGAGGTTAGCTATTAACTTTGCTTTTTACCACCTTGTAACTTGTATATATATACTCATGAGTCATGAACGCAAAATGAGATCCATTTTCCTGGATTCATTACTATTTCCAGTAAAGTGAAGAGAATGGAACAGTGAACTGTAAAGTAATGAGATAAATGTTAGTAGATCTATTAGATAGACATATTTTGGGATTAAAGAAAAAAAGGTAAAAAGAGTTTGAGATCTTGAATTCTTGATCCTTATCTTTGTTTTTTCTGGTCCACACTCACAAGTACAACTATGTAATTGAGCAATATGGGTTTTTGGATCTTGTCCGAAAGGAGAACATACACATTCCACGCCCATCTCAAAGAATATCACCAGACATTTAAACATAAACTGAATAAGATAAGAAACAGATCTTGGGACCATTATGCTGTCACTGACTCATCCCTTTCTATTTTTCACTCTTGAATAAGACCAACATTCAGATCTCGAATGCGACTTACTCATTAGGAACAAATTTGGTGTTTTTTTCTTTTCTTAATTTAAGTAAATTATTCACGACTCACGAATCATGATCACGAGGCTTCTACCTTTGTCCCACATTACCTTTTCTTTTTTTTTTGGTAAGAACAATATTACTTAGAAATAAACCTAAAAAACATTGTTGACGAAAAAAAAAAAACCTAAAAAAACATTGTTGATTCTTGATCACTAGTAAGGAGATCACAAAAGATAGTTACTAGTCTTAAATACGTCTTTTTTACATTAATTCTTTTTTTTATCAATTTTTTAAAGAAAAATAAATATTATGGTTAAGAAAAATTTCACTGATTTATTTTCTAAATAGCAGAAATAAAAATGGAAAGAAAATTAAAAAGATGTCCATTTAATGCAAAAGACTTTTATGACTTTTTTTTAGCTTAATTATTTTAAATAAGAATTAGAAACTTAGCGTGAAACCTAATTTGTAAAACGCATGGATTTTTTTTTTCTTTGGTCAAAAAAACGCATGGATTTTATTATTGAAAAAAAAAACATGGTTTTGAACTACGGATGACCAGACTATCCAATCATTAACGGTTGCTAGCGCAGCACGTATCTAGAGCTAATGTAAAGATATGAGTTGTGAGACTCGTCTTACCTGTATAACTTTTGTGATTCTCTCATCTAAATAATTTTGGTCACTCTTATTTTGTTTCGTTTTACTACATGGACATAGGAAATAACGAAGAAACTTAACTAACCTACCAAGTTCTTCCTTCATATAACATAAAATTATGGCCTTGAATGGTTGCACCGTATAGTGTGCACAGGACTGAAGTTGAACTAGTCTGCACTTGATTCACCATTGACAACATCGGATTGGTATGTATTAATACAAACTTAAAAACTCCATACTTGTATGCACTTGTTCGACTAAAAGTAAATATATGTTATGCACTAAACAATAACCGTCTGCCAAAATATAACTATTAATCTGCTTTCTTTTGGTCCACTTTAAAAATACATCGTACTCCAGTATAGAGTTTAGCATACCAAAATTTTGATACACATTGTTTAGTATACAACATATCTACCAACCATTCAAAGCCTATATATGTAGTCGATAGTATTGATTTAGAAATTGAAAATATGTATTATTTTTTACAAAAAAAAAAAAGAAAACGAATAATTCGTTTAAAAACAATCGAACTCTTAATTCACATATCTTGTTCATCAACACATTAATCAAGAAGGTTGATCGATGAAAAAGAAAGAAAACGAAAGTTGAATATGAAAGATTCGAGAGAGATGCCAAATGGCCAAAATGAGTTAAGTGACAATTCATAAGCAGAAAAGAGAGAATGTATAAAAACAAATAAATGAATCATATGTTAAAAAAGCACATGAAGAAGTGGGTGTGGATGTATGTAAGGTTCATGGCCTCCCCTACTTTTCTCCTTATGCTTTTCGGTTCCACATTTTTTTTCTGATTCGAGTTACTTTGTTTATTCATAAAGATGACCTAACATGATAAATTATTAACTATATCTTTTGGCCTTTCTCATATATGTATTTTTCAAACTTGTATATATATACATCAATCACTTGAACAACTCCACATGCAATAACTCACAAAAATAAGAAAAGTGGTGACTACTCTTTGTGAGGGGTATTTACACTCTTTTGACTAAACCCCTTCACGGGCTTCCCTCTCGGACATTCAAATTATTTCATAAGATATTTTTTAGATTGGAATAAGTCTTTACTCCTTTTTCATTTCTAAATTCTCTCTTTTTCTTTTTCATCCTAGATCTGTTATCACTCTCTCTTTACATTGATTTATAATTTATTTATATCTTGGACAGGGTGGATATCTATAGTAAAACTTCTATAATTTAAAATGTTGATTCTATAATATTTTATTAAGTTATCGAATTGTCAAATTATCGATATGAAAGTGAAGCGAAAAACTAATATGAGACCAAAAAAGATTTATTGATTTATCAAAGTACCAATTTATCGAGAATTAAATGACCAAATGGCACCCAATCATAATTTGAATTATAGTTTAATTGTTTGCTTCACAATTGAATTTACAATATATATGATTAGAAGATAGATATACAAATTTACAATATTATTTTTACAACTAGTATAAAATACTTTTTTATTTAAATCTCAAACAAGTCAAATATATAGGAAATGACACTTTATGAGTGGAGTTGTTGTTTCATATCCCTGTAGTCAATCCCTAAAGAAGACTCGGTCGAGTTTGTGCTCAGTCACAGGAACCTATTCATAACCCAAAAAAATAGAAAAAAGGAACAACTTGTTGTATAACTTTCTCCGTCTACAAAATCCTAGCTAACTCTAACTAGGAAAAAAAAATTGACTTCACAGATAACTTTTAAAGAATTAACAAGACGTTAGCAAAGCTAATTAGATTTGAAGGAATTAACATTATTTATGGTAAAAATTTGGGAAATTGATTTGTAAGTTACAACTCATACATATTCATATATTATCATTTGCGATGGGCACTAATATCGTTTTGTATCCATCGCAAAAAAATGGTACCGTAGTTTTTTGGATCAGGTAAATGATATCATAATTTTTTTGTTGACAAAAAAAAAAAGATATCATAATTTTATTACATGCGGGTAATGATCGTTATTCAACTATAAATTATTTTCAGCTATCCGCCATGTATCCATATTATTATTCGTTATGTATATGTATTATTATCCGACCCGTCTATACCTGTTTAAATTATGTAAATAATACATTTAGTATATAATTACACATAATTCTATATAAAATCTTAATTTAGAGAAAAATATCATATAATATAGCTTTTTGAAGTTTGAAATAATGTTTTATTTAGTTTCTATTGTTTAGATATGATTAATTTAGTTTTGAATATTTTTTGTCTTACATATTAAAAAAAAACTGATCTTGTAAGTATTTACATGTTTTAAAAGTTTATATAATCTCTACTATAAATTGAATTTAAATCTAGATAAAAGTCAAATTGAATAACCAGTAAAGTTATATTTCTAAAGGGTATTTGTTTATCCGGGATCCATTTTTTCCAAATAAAGTATATATACTAAAATTTATTATCCGTAAAGGTCGAATCAGATAACGGATCTTTCAAAATTCAAGGGTATCCGACTCCTTTTCCATCCCTAATTATTTCATAAAATTTTGTCTTTAAAAATAGAATAATAAAATGTTTACATAATTTTGAATGATTTATACTTTCTATTATTAATTGTAAATGTACATGTGTAGGCCTGGGAGTTCGGTTCAGTTTGTTCGGTACGAACCGAATAAACCGATTTTTTCGGTTTTCGGAAACCGAGAATGGAGAGAGACATAAGCGATTGGATGAATTAATTTTGGCAATTCGGTTTCGGTTTCGGTTCGGTTCGGAAGGACATAACCGATCGGTTTTTCGGTTTAAGGGATACAACATATAAAAGCTAAAAACCCTAGATCTAATTCATTTCTCCTCCCACCCAAAAAAAAAAAACATCATTCTCTCTCACTTTTTCTTCTCCTCTCACGATCCTTTTAGGTTTTCTCCTTCAACCTTCCCTTTCTTCTTCTTTCTTCTCCTTCTTCACGGCCGCACATCGATTTTCTCGGGCATCTCTCCGCCGCTGTTCTTCTTCACTCCGTCGCCGCCTTCACTTCTTCACTCCGCCGCTGTTCTTCTTCACTCCGTCGCCGCCTTCACTTCTTTCACATTTGTAAGCTCTTCCTCTTAACGTTAATATTTAGTTTTCATAAATTTGATGCTTGTTAGGAGATTTGTTATATTGATAAATCCGATCTTTTGGCAGAGAGTAGCGACGGATCTGCTCGATCTCTAGGAAGGAAGAGAGTTGCGGCGAGATCTCTTCTCTAAGAAGAGAGTTCCGGTGGCGAGCCGATCAGTCGCAGATCCAGCGGCGGCGGCGGCGACAAGCAAATCCGGCAGAGACTTTGTTTTTTTAGGAAACCCTAAATTAGTTGGGCTTAGATTTTGATTAGGTTTGGACTTGGATTTTTATTAGATTTGGGCTATTTGGGTTTTTAATTTAGTTATTTGGGTTGTTATTTTATTGTTTTGTAATAATTGAGCCCATAATCTGTACATTGGTTTAATTCGGTTTAAAATAACCGAACTAGGAAAAAAATCGGTTTACTTCAGAATTGATTTTAAACTCTATAACCGAACCGAATACCCCGAATACCGAATAAACCGAACCGAATGTTTCTTCGGTTTAATTCGGAATTGATTATTGAAACTCGAATAAACCCTAAAACCGAACACCCCGAACCGATTAAACCGAAAAATCCGAACTCCCAGGGCTAGTAACATGTGTGATGAGGCCACAAAAAAAAAAAAGAAAAACATTCAATCTTAGATTCTGAAATATGTCAGAAGAAGCATTAATAGCATTTAGTAAGATAATTTGACAATAGTCAATTTCGAGTTTACCACATATTGGATACGAATACTAAAGGGATTTAATTTAAAACGTTAGCATTAGCATTGAACGAAATCATTCTTCCAAATCAGTTCGATTAACTAAATAATGCTACTTTTAAAAGCAACCTGTATTTATTTAGTATTAATTTGTCAAAGGTGTTTTTTTTTTCTTTTTCACAATTTGGCCAAGGGTCTAAATTTGTCTTTTAAACTAAAAGATATTACATAAACGTCATATTATATAATGTGTATGTTTTTTTTTCACAACTTGGCCAAAGGTCTAAATTTGTCTTATAAACTAAAGATATTACATAAATCTTATCTTATATTAATATGTAACCAGTTACCTATTAAAAAAAATAAAACAAGGCTAAGCCAACTAACTCCGACTTCTTCCTTTGACTTTCTAGTTTCTTCACCTAAACGAAGGTTCCTTTTTTGTATATTCAATAATGTAATGTCGTCGCCGTACCATTGACTTTTTTTGTCAATAGAATTTTTTTTGTAATTTCAACAATATTTATGAGGTCAGTTGTGAAGATAGCTTTAATGCAAACAATGTAATTTCCAAACACAACACATCATCAACGACCAAAATATAGACAACAATATTTGACCTAAAATTGAAAATGAGGAAAACAGATTGATCATTATTTATGTTTACTTGCTTGATGATTGTTTTCTCCCTAAATACCGTAATAAGAGCAATAAGCCCAAATATTCTTTAACGGGCCGGGCCTTAAACATGGTTGGATCCGAGAATTGATTCTAGCCTTTAGCTAGAGGCAATCTTAAAAAGCATTGAAAACTAGAAGAGATGAGCATTGCGTCTTCATCCATCTCATGCTTTGCCTCCACGAAAACAAGACCTCTATTTGAACAGAATCTGCCTTGTTCAATTGCTTCATGCAACCCTCACCGTCATCTATATATGTGTAGACTTGTATGTTTGTATGTCTTGTATATAACAATTTCTCCTTCATGTCATTGAGTCAGCCTATAACACGGACCGATGGTGCACCCGATGGAGCATTTAGGACTTTTGGTCTCTACTGGTGCTATCATTGTCATCGTACGGTCAGGATTGCATCCACTAACCCATCTGAGATCGCGTGCCCTCGATGCTTAAGGCAATTTGTCGTTGAGATTGAAATGAGACGGCCTCGGTTTACAATCAATCATGCTGCTCCGCCTTTTGATGCTTCTCCTGAGGTCCGCCTTATCGAAGCTCTATCGCTCATGCTTGATCCTCAAATCATAGGTGGGTTTGGTGCAGACCCATTTCTCAGGGCAAGATCCAGAAACATCTTAGAACCTGAACCAAGACCCAGACCGCACCATCGACGACGCCACAGCCTTGACGATGTTAACAATGGCGGTTTACCTCCACCACGAAGAACATATGTAATTGTCCGACCCATTAATATGACTAGTCCACTTGGAAACATAATTGAGCCACCAAATCCTGCACCACACCAGCGTTTGAACGCACATGATTTCTTTACTGGAGCATCAGGCTTAGAGCAGCTGATTGAACAGCTAACACAAGACGATCGGCCTGGACCACTACCTGCATCAGAACCCACCATTGATGCGCTACCAACTGTGAAGATAACACCACAACATCTAACCAACGACATGTCTCAATGCACAGTGTGCATGGAAGAATTCATTGTTGGTGGGGATGCTACAGAATTACCGTGTAAACATATTTACCATAAAGATTGTATAATCCCATGGCTCAGGCTTCACAATTCTTGCCCTATATGCCGCCGTGACCTGCCACATGTCAACACCGTTGCTGATTCTCGAGAACGGAGCAATTCTGTTAGACAAGAGATACCTGAAAGAAGGCGTCCGAGGTGGACACAGCTTGGGAACATTTGGCCCTTTAGGGCAAGGTACCAAAGGGTTAGTCCAGAAGAAACAGCACACCAAAATCCTCGAGGTAACAGGAGCTAAAACTCAATATTTCACGGCGCAACCATCTTTCTGACAGTGGAGTCTCTACGATTCAAGAAATATAAATTGTGCCTATCTATATGTATAGACGCTGTGAGAAATTCTCTATTTGAATATGCCTGTATATCTCAGAATTCAGAAATAAACTCAAGCTAAATATACGATTAACTACTACAGACAGTCTCTACCTTTACACATATACACATGACTTGCATGCTATGACAAAAATAATTAGTGGAAAAAGACCATAACCTTGACTAAACTGAACTCACCTCTCAATTCTTCCTGCAATTCTTCCTGCAGTTCAGTCGCAGTGGCCTCACTGTAGCATCCTTTAGCTTCTTGACCCATCCATTACAAGAGGGAAGTAGATGCATCTGGTTGAACTGTTCTGGACATGTATGTTCGAGTATAATGTAACTACTGTAAATGAAAATGAAACCATTTAAAACCAATAGTTTTAATTTCTAACAAGAAGTTTCTGAAAGATACATGACTGGTTTGACAGGTTTACTTGCTAAGATAGCAATTCTTGCTGGAAACCTAAAGATTTCACAAAGAAGACAATCTTCCTACGTATGCCACCTAAAGAGTCCTCCGCAAACTCCTAAAAACTGAATTTGAAATGCCAGGTTCCCCAAAGGATAACTACCAAAAACTGGATTTTCAGTCCTTTGTTGGTTAACTTCTCTAAAATAGACAAAAACAAACCAGATTTAGACTATTAGTATAGTAAAAAAGAGAGAGTAAAGATGCCAAAAGTAATTGTACAAGTAAGAATTGAAACATAAATGCAACCAGGCGATGTGTAATTGTAAATATCCCTGCATTTCTTTCACGTATACAGAGTGAACTCTTTCAACTAGATTAACGCAAACCGGGATCCTCGAGGTAGTAAGAGCTAAAACTAAATATTTCAACGGCAACCATCTTTCTAACAATGGAGTCTCTATAATTCAAGAAATATAAATCGTGACTATCTATATTTATCGATCATGACATTGTCTATTTCAACATGCATGTATCTCAGAAATAAACACAAGCTAACATTTCAAGCTATGGCGATAATAGTGTAATCTACTTTTCTTCTTCTAAGCTAATAGACATACGATAACTACTAGAGAAAGTCCTACCATGCTATCGATATCAGAGCACACGGTGAAAAGACAGTAACGTTAACTAAACTGAACTTATCTCAAAATCTTCCCTGCAGTTCAGTCGCAATGGCCTCACTGTAACATCCTATAGCTTCTTGAACCCATCCATTACAAGAGGTAAGAAGATGCATCGCGTTGAACTGTTTCGGACATGTAATTCCTCTAAGAAACATAAAAAGGAAAAACTTGAGCTGTAAAATGAAAACAAAACCATTTACCACCAATAGATTCAACATTTCAACCATTGTTCCAGCTTTATCAAGTAGTTTCTTGCTAGGATTGCTAAAAACCTAAAGATTTTACTAAGAAGACAATCTTCAGAACCCCAAAAGATCACTACCAAATTCTCAGATTCTCTATAACAGAACATCATTCCTTTGTTACATAAGCTCTCTAAAATACACCAGAATTTTTGACTATTAGTATAGTCAGAAGATAAAGTGATTAGATCCTACAAACATCAATGGATCCAAAATCTGCAAATTTTTTGTATCAAACAAACAAAGATGAGATGCAAGAGAAAAAAAAAAACATTTTATTTACAGTAACGATCGGCTTTCTTCTTGACGCGATCGTCAAGAGCATCTTCCATGGATTCGAAGTTTGATTTCGGAATGTAACCAAACTTCTTTGCCTCCACAGGAAATAGGTCATCGTACTTCTTCTTCTTCGCGGCATCAATAGAGTAGATATCGTCTACAACTGTGGCGGAAGCGGCTGAACCGTCGGGAGCCATTATCTTCACTTCTTCCTCAGAACCGTCGAGCTTTTCTTTCTTCTTCTTATGCTTCTTCTTCTTCTTTTCGATCGATTTCCTTGTGGCTAGATCCCCTCCTTTGAACGCCAATCTTCCACCGTTGACCCTCTCGTAAGGATCTGACATAGCTTTGCTTTGATTCCTCTGATCTATTAGGGTTTTCGAAATTTGGGAACAATTTCTACTTGTATAAACGAACGACGATCGAAAAGGAGAATTTGGGCCATCGTTCTCTTATTGGGCTATCGTTCTCTTATTGGGCCGATTGTATGAGATTACAGCTTAGGGTAGGCGTTCGGATAAACTAGTCATAGGCTTGAGACAACGTCTCAAACCTCCTCTTTGCTCAAAACCAAATCTGAAATCTCCCCCATTAATATTGAATTTCGTTTTGATTTAAATTTAAATCCGAAAACACCACAATTACCCTATTATCCTTCACAATTTTAGTTTATTACACAGAAAACCTGGGTTATAACCACCCACCCATTCCGAAACCGGATCTCAGTCGGATTCTCTATTTTTTGAAAAAGAAAATCGAAACTGTTTTTATTTGATTAAAAACAAAAGCGAAACCTCTTTTTTTGTCTCATTTTTTTCAAAGGCAAAATCGAAACCGCTCTTTTTCTCTCTCGATTTGCAATGAAACTGGGAGAACTAGGGTTACAAGATGGTGCAAACAAGAAGGGGTTTGATGAGGGAGAATATCTCAAAAGATGTAGAAGGAGACGAGGCTTCTAATGCGGCGGATAAGGGTTCGAATCTGGCGGAGAATGCTTCGAATCCGGCGGAGAATGCTTCGATGCCGGCGGAGAAGACTTCGATTCCGACAGAGGAGGCTTCGATTGAGTCGGAGAAGCCTTCAATTTGTTGCGATGAAGAGTATAATAGGTTCCAAGGAGGAATTAGGGTTCCAGAGGAAGCTGAAGAGAGAGAGATGGTTCGAGAAGCAACAGAAGAAGAGAAAGAGGATCGGAAGAGAAAGATGGTGAGGCTTCGATTCCGGCGGTGGAGAAGGTTATCGAAGATAGAGTGGAGGGTAAGGCTGCGATTGCGGCGGTACTAGATTCACTTCGCGACCAAGAGGACCTGAGAGAGTCGCCGGAGCAAGTTGCTTCTCTCGGAGAGGACCTAAGAGAGTCGCCGGAGCAAGTTGCTTCTCTCGGAGAAGGAGAAAGAGAGGCGGCGGCGGCAACAAATACTGAGGAAGAATCGGCGGATGAATCCGTCTCTCTTACATCAAAGAATACAGAAGACCAAGACGGACGAGATGGGTCGGGATCCAAATCCGGAAGAAAGTATGGAAGAAGAACAAGAAGAAGAACAAGAAGAAGAACAAGAAGATGAGAGTGAGCACAGAGAGCACCTTGAGGCAAATGTAAGCACTTTGAACTCTTGCTTTGGCGGCTATATTTGAATTGTAATTTTGGTAAAACTTGGTAGAATTTGAGATATCTTTGATGAAAAATGGCTTATTGTTGCAGGATCCGGATGAGGAACCGGCTATGCGACCTTTAGGAATGTACTTCCCTCCAAGCGAGTACCAAAAGAAAATCAAGATATCGACAAGGTGTCGTATCTATGAAATTGTGAATTACCTAAAGGAGGGCTTGGAGCACAAGCTGACTAAGAGGGAGTTGGATTGGTTTGAGAAGCATCCACAGTTCAAGCACATATTCCACATGAAAAGGGATCAAACTCACAAGGTTATGGCAATGTGGATGCTTCTTCTTCGAACGGCACGTATAGATAAAAAAAAAGAAGTATGGTTCGTGGTAAATGGTGTACCAATCCGCTTCGTGGTTAGGGTATCACTCTATTTTTTTCTATCAATCTCTTTTCTCTTTAGCCCGGGGTTGGTTTTCATGAGTCTGAAGTATGCAATGGGGTAACCATGCATCCCTCAGCTCACTTCTTTGTTTACCACATCCCTTTTCTTTTCTTTTTCTTTTTCTGGAGAAGAGAGGGGAATCCATACTTCTTTTCTTTGTTATGCGTGTCTCGAGAAGCATTGAGTCAGAGGTCGCGTTCGATGTATACCAAGCCCCAAGTTGAGAAGATTAAGTCCAAATTAAGCGTCTTGTCATGGGTGGAGTCAACGCCAAGTCAATCGGATTTCCAAGAGATAGGGACTTCTGGTGAGTTGTTCGGCTATGGCGTTCCAATCTTCGGCTCTTCAAAAGGAATAATCATTACGGATAGCAGAAGATATTAGTACGAACACACGATTCAAAAAAGAAGTTTTAAGTTCTTAACCATTTTGACTCAATAAAACGACTCAAATAAAATGAAAATGTTAGCATAATGGTCACACATCCCCCCAGACTTACTTCACACCGTCCCGGTGTGTAAGAAAAATCAAAGAAAGGAAATGCAAATCATAAGAAAAACAATGTCAGAAAACGCAAAGCGGACCGATCGATCCGGGTAAGGGATCGGTCGATCCGATCGTTAGAGATACAAATCTAAAGATAAAAATACATAAGTCCAAAAGAAAATAAAATATATAGTACAGAGGATGTAACCAGTGAAGAGGGATCTAATGAGATGGTGGAGTGTCCCTAATGCCTGCCTTCCGCCTGGTGCAGATATGGAAGTCATCCTGCACGCTAGTCTCTGAATCATCATGGCTAGACGAAGAGTGCCATGTATGTGATCGGCCAGGAGGATCTGAAGAATACTCCTCATCATCATCGGCGGAACGAACAGCAGAAACAGCGGCGAAGGCATCATCCTCAGGGTCAGACACATGCGCAGGAGTAGGCTCACGTGGAGGCGGAGGTGGTGGTGGTGCAATGCAGCAAAGCCAAGTGGCAATCTTGGTCAGCAAGGTGTTGTTCTTCTGCGTCGTCTCGCAGACCCATCACTCCATCTCTGTAGCCGGCTCCGTAGGCGGATCAGTAGCGGTATAGGCGCTCACGTCAAGCCCAAATGGATGCACCTGTCCGGAGAATGGCTGAAATGGCGGCGGCTGAGATGTAGAAGGCTCAGAAGGGCCAGCCTCATCAGTGCGTCTGGTGCGTGCTGCTATCCGGACACCACTAGTCTTCGGCGGGATAGGTCTCTCGCAAAGCGCCCCAGCAGGCGGATCAAAGGCAATGTATCCTGGAATAGCGAGAGATGTCAACTCAATGCGGGGCAGGCGAATGTACCTGTAAACCCTGTCAGCACCCTGGAAACAGTAGACTAGCGAGTGGCGGATGAGGATCTCGCTCGCGTAGAAGTGCTCCCGGTCAATGAACCGCGCCTTGTGCTCAGGAAGGGGAGGCGCGATGTTGAAGCGACAATGGGTGATAATGGGAGTCACCAAACTTCCAATCAGGATGGTCTTCTTCCTGGACCGAAGTGCTTGCTTTGCCACCTGGATGAACTCCTGGACAAGTAATGCAGCAAAGTTGACGCGGTGCGTCTTGTTGTAGTTGGCCGCGGTGGGGTTGGTGATGAAGCGGTGGAGTCCATAGAAGCACATGGAGAGCTCAGGGAGCTGCAAAGTACCCATCTCAGCACGGGCAAAGATGGTGCTGCTCATGAAGCGAACCGCCAAGCGAATCACTGGGCTGCGGATAAGTGCCTGCTTGGCACCTCTAGAGACGTACTCGCCGGACCCAAAGGTCTGCCAGAATGCAGAAGGGTTAGTAATGCCATCGAACTGGGTCTTCTCGCGAGGCGGGAACCCGTAGATCTCACACAGCTGAAGGAGTGTGATGGTGAAGTGTCTCCTAGACAGAAAAAAGGAGATGAAGGCATCAGAGGCATCAAGCGGGTCCGTAGGGAAATGGACCTGCAGCGTGGCGAGAAACTCGGCTGCGGCCTTGGGATAAATATCCCATCGCTTCTCCGGAAAAGATCCGAAGCCAGCATTGCGCAGAAATCCCAGGACATCGTCGAGGATGCCCATAGCTCGCAGAACATCGGTCTCCAAGAACCGTGTGGGCTCAAACTTGCAGGCGCGGAGGGCAATGGTGTTGTCTTCATCCTTTTGGGTCCACTCTCTCTCTCCGGTGACTGGTTCCTTGCCGCTACGTCGTCTTGGAGCCATTTCCTGAAAACAGAAAACACTCAAACACAAATGAGAACAATTCACAAAGTTTAACAAAAATCAAAATGATTTTAGAAACTCATAGGAACAAGCAGTGCGACGCAAGCAACAATAACATCCAATTAAACATAAAATCGAAAATTCTATCGCACTCGCGAAATGCAAAACAGAAAATCGAAGCATGTAATGGCATTATACACATGCAATCAGCAATTAACACTCTCTCGAACTCAATCGTCTCTCTCAGTCCATCAATTTGCACATCTAAATTTCTAAAATCAAAATTCTAAAGCCTATCTCAAAATTTTCAAGTTTCTCACAAGCAAATCAATGGCATTTCAAAACAGAGAAACTATCAACCCTGTAGCATTCCCAACAACCTAATTCAACAAAATCCCAAAGGATTACAAATTCCTAACACCCTAGAGTGTAAAAACCCGAAACTCCTAAGCTAAATTTCGAACTCAGTACCTTGGTTTAAACGAATTGGGTGTAGGGGGATCAGATAGGGCTCGAAAAATAGTATGATTTAGCACCAATAATCTTTAAAAATGATGGAGAATTGAGAGAGATATGAGAGCTTAAAGATTGAGAGTGTGTAAAAATGGAGGAGAGGGATCGATGGAGAAGAAGGAGAAGTCGATCTCCATCGACTTTAAACCCTAGAAAACCGGTTTAAACCGGTTTGAATCAAGTGGTAAACCGATTCAAACCGGAAAACCTAATTTTTTTTTTTCGAAATACCTGACTCGGGATCGATTGATCCCTGGTGTAGATCGGTCGATCCCGAGGCTTCTGTCCATCGGTTCATTTCCCAGGTGGGATCGATCGATCCAAGCATAGATCGATCGATCCTAAGTGTCTGATCACCAAAAATTCGCATCTCAATGCGATTAAAACCTATTCCTGAAACACTTAGGAATTCTCATTGATCCACTGATTAAATCCTCAACTTATAAATAGTCTTAAAAATCAAAAGAAAAAAAAAAAAAAAACCAAAAGCTAAAAACATAATAGTTAGTACAAAACATCGGGTTACCTCCCGGAAGCGCTTGTTTTAAGTCTATAGCTTGACTTTCTTTCTTCTAGGCTTGTGAACGAGTCCTTGGACCTCCAACTCGTTCTCCTGAGATGCTCACGTTGCGTCCTCCCTCTTCGATGCGAATGGGTCGAACCGCGTTCTTTCTTGGCATGAGATGATAGAATACTTCCTTGTCGACATTAGTGAAGCATACACGGCGATTTGGAGTATCAATGACAGCTCCAACTGTGTTTAAGAAGGCTCTCCCGAAGATGACTTGTTGACGCTTCCCGGGCACATCTACAACTTTGAAGTCCGTGGGAACATCCACATCACCAATTCGCACCATCTCACCGTGAAGCTCTCCTCTTGGTACTACCTCGGACTCGTCGACCATGTAGAGGCTTGTAGTGGATGGATAGCAATTGGTGATTCCACATCGAGAAGCGATAGCGGTAGGGATCACACTTGTTCCGGCTCCCGAATCACAAAGGCAATTGTACACCGAGGTACCATTGATAGCGCATGGAATCACGAAGCAACCAGGATCTTCCATTTTGGAAAGGCATCTTCTCTCCCGGTTTCTTTCACGGGCTCTATAGAAGTGCTCTTCGATGGCATAAAAAGGCTCTCTACTCCTCCAAAAGCACTTGTGCAAACATGGATAGTTGAACCAAGCCTCCTCGAAACTATAATCATCTGGCACCATCCTCACTCGCATCTCAAACATATTGAGATCATGTGGATGAATCTCATCTCCCATTTCCTCTTGGTTCTCGGTCGGATCAAAGCATGGAGGGTTGCAATTGCAATTTCTCTTGGCAACTCGAGCATTATGCGGAGGGAAAGGCTATTGGCGATTCACGCGGATACGAGGCGTTCTCTTCATCACCATGAACACATCGGCAAAGTTGGATCCCAAACGATTTGCTTCAAGCACCGGATGGTAAGCCACATTCTTGTCAATCTTAGTGAAGGTCATCTTGGGGTTTTCAAGGTCAAACACGGCTCCAACCGTGGTCAAGGATGCACGTCCCAAGATCAAAGGAGTTTTCGAACCTCCACTCATCTCCACCACATGGAAGTCGGTGGGCACTAGGTGGTTGCCTATACGCACCTCCACATTACCAATAAAGCCTTGAGGAGTAGTCGTGGAGGCGTTAGCAAACTTTAAAGAGCAATGAGAAGTTTCCATCCCTTGGAGATCAAGCCTACGGACGGTTGCCATAGACATAACATTCACGCTTGATCCCGAATCACACAGGGAATTGGCAAAGACTTCTTTATCAATCGAACATGGCACCACAAACTTGCCCGGATCTTCAAGCTTCTCCACTTTGACAAGCTTTGGAACTCTAACCTCCTTCCGTTTTTCCAAGTAATTATCAACCTCTGCAGCATCTTCAGTACCATCAAATGACATCCTTGCAGATCTTCTTCAAGAATGGGAGATCTCCTAAAGCTTCGAAAAACGTAGCTTCTTTTAATAATTCACCAATGATCTTCTTGAATCGGTTGTACTTCTTCTCATCGATCTTGGCCTTAGGCATCGATGGGTAGGGACTCTGAGGCTTGTAAAGAAGTATATCAGCCTTAGCAACGGAGTTTGCATCATTCTCATTCGGAAACGAATCAGAAACGCCTGGAACAGCAGCACGGATCGATCGATCTGAAGTAGGATCGGTCGATCTGACCTCTCGGGTCAGCAGAGTGAAACCAGTAGGAGGATCGGTCGATCTGGGAAGGAGATCGATCGGTCTTGGCTTCTGAAAACTCGAGATACCACCAAATGCACCGGTCTTGAAGCTCGCATTGACTCCAGAATGAGTCATGACAGCATTGCAAGCTTCTTTCCCTTTGGAGCTGGATGCCATGGATGAAACTCTCTTGTCCAATGAATCTACTCTTGTTGCCAAAGAAGTGAATTTCCCATTTAGGTCGCCATACATCCCGTCAATCTTAGCATTGATCTCGGATGCACTCTTCTTATGGCTCTCGATCAGAGAGTGCATCATCGTCTCCAGCTTGTTCTCTTGAGGGGCAGCTGGCTTTGGCGGGTAGTTAGGAAACGTAGACGGCTTGTTGAAGGCTCCTTGTTGGCGTGGAGAGTACACCATGTCTTATGGATTCTCCACGTTGTTGCTGCGATAGGAGAGGTTAGGATGGTTCCGGTAGTTGGGATTGAAACCACGGTAACCTCCAACGTAGTTAAGCTCCTCCAAGTCTTCATCTTCTTCACTTCCACAAACTTGCACCGGTTGTTGCTCACGCGCAAGAAGAAGGTTCACCTTCTGCGTGAGATCTTTAAGTGCATCCGTCTCGTTTGCCTTCACCTTAACTGATCGTTCATACTCCGGAGCATGATCACTATTGCTTCGTGCCAAATTCTTGATAAGAGCCGTCGCTTGCGCCACAGTGTTGGTTGAGAAGTCTCCCTTGCTTGCCGTATCAAGAGCCATTTGGTATTGTGTGTCAATACCGCCATAGAAAGTAGTCATGAGGCTTTCTTGAGTGTAGCCGTGATGGGGGCAGTCCTTCACGTACTCCTTGAATCGTTCCCAAGCTTCATTGAACGTCTCAGTAGCCTTTTGCTTAAAGGCAACGATTTGGTTCCTCATACGTGCTGATCGGACCTTCGTATAGAAATGGTTTACGAACTTAGCATGACATTCTTCCCAAGTGGTTATGGAACCGGGCTCCAACATCTTGAGCCACCGATACGCCTTGTCTCCAAGCGAGAACTTAAACAAGGTCAGCCTCAGATAGTCATAGGGAACTCCATTGGCCTTTGTGGTATTGCACAATGCTTCAAATGCCTCGATGTGATCCATCGGGTTCTCCGTAGGCAAGCCGTTAAAGCAACGGTTTTGGACGAGGTTGATCAAGCTATACTTGATCTCATAGTCCTGACGTGTGGGATTCGGAGGACGAAGCGCAGACCGGTTAGCATAGAAGCGATCCGGTGTGTCTTGCTCACCAAACGTACGAGCAGGACGTGCAGCAGCAAGAGGATCGACCGGTCCAGGGGGTGGAACGAACGGTCCGGCAACACGAGGATCGACCGGTCCGAGTTGTAGACCGATCGGTCCGACAGCAACGGGTTGGACATGTGGAGGATTGTTTCCTCCTTCAGCAGCGGGGTTAACTCCTTCTGGTAGCACATCTTGGGGATTTATCTCAGCTGGTTCGGAGTTGGCTTTCCTTCTTCGTTCCAAACGGCTTAGCTCTTCGTTAGAAAGTGCAACTAAATTGGTAGCCTTGTGGCTTCTCAATTGCATGCACCTGAAAGCAAAAACAAAATAAAATAATTAGTAATATGCGAAAATAAAAATGTTAGACTAAATTCAATTCTATATCTCTAAAGGTATCCATTGGTCCCCGGCAACGGCGCCAATTTGATCATCACTAAACAAATAAAAACCTATCATAAACAAATAAAAACCTATCATACACTATACCGCACAAATGCCTACCTAACAAAGTAAAACTAGCATTAATAACAAGATTGATATGTTCACAAGGTGCCATGACAAGAACTTTCGTTGCCAAGCCATGGAATTTTGCTCGACTATTGTTGATTCTAGCGACTAAACACCACTCTCGCGCCTAGTTTAATCCCCTAAGATCTTAGAACAAGTTAGCTACTCAAGCGCTAAGCATTAAGAATAACATTAGAAGAAGAACTATAAAATAAATTCTCAAACTAACAACCTAATAATCGATCACATCCGTTCAGAGAAACCCTATCCTAAAAAGGAAACTACTCAAGCATAAAAAAAGAAACAAAGATGAAACTATAAAGAGACATCTTTATAAAATAAAACTAAGAGTGTATTGAGATGGGAATCTCTTACAAACTCTAAAAGGGAGAGAATGAATTGTGTGTAAATACAAGAGGCGAGCCCCTCTTTATATAGTAAAGGGAGAGAGGCCGCAAAAGGAAAAGGAGAAAGAAAATGGAAAGAAGAAAAATGGAAATCCTTGGAGAGTCGGCAAGCGGGGATCGATCGATCCTCGGGGTGGATCGGTCGATCCCACCGTCTTTTCGTCTTGGGCCAAAGCCCTTGATCGGATCCAACGGTCCATGGGCCTGGTTGGTCGGTTCAGCCGCCTCTTCAACCGTGGGTCACAAAACTTCATGGATCGATCGATCCTTGGTGTGGATCGGTCGATCCTCCTTCATTTCTTCACGATTGGTAGACTTCTTCATGCTTAGCCCATTTGCACCCTTATTTGATCCAAAATCCTTTCTTTTCCAATATTCTCTCTGTGAACCTGAAAATCCCTAAGTAAAGCAAATAGTCCTAATATCTATCTAATATAGGTTAGTTGACTCAAAATACAATCCTAAAACTTAGACTAAAAACGATAAAAATAAGACTCATCAGAAGTCCCTCATTCGCTCAATGTGCGTATCAACAGTCTTCCTTAAGCGCGTAGTCTCTTCTTCAATTGCATCAACCCAGATTTTGCACCTGTGTAACCCATCATTCTACACAACAAACCTAAATAGCATAAGCCCATTCGTCATAGAACTAAAAGCCTAATCGATATTGCAACCCTAATCAAGATTATAAGTAATACCCTAATCACATAGAAAGGGAATTACCTCATAATGAGCACAGGTCAAGTATCTTTTTTTTTTTCAGTTTCGGTTTCACATATCTCCGCCACGATCCGTTCACCGCACGGACATTTCAGCGGTACTCCGTAGTCACCGTCGGCTACGGCCTGTCGCCAGTTGTCCAGCTTCCTCAACCTGGCCATGTCGACGTAGTACGGGTCACAACATGAATAGGTGGAATCATCGGAGGATGACATTGTTGCGAAATTGGAGAACTCGATGAGAGAGAGAGGTCGAGAGGAGAGAATAGGAGAGAGAGGCTGATAAACGAAAATGAATGGAGGAGACAAGGATAAGATAAGATTGGGTAATAATTAAAAATGAATTGTATTTTAAAATTTAATATTTTTAAAATTTAAAATTTAAAATTTAAAACGAATGGGCGCCACTTAAGCTCTTATTGAGATTCATTTGGGCGGAAACTCGTGTAGCACGTGTGCGCCGTTTTCTCACATAAAATCAGACACGTGCTCAACGTGTGCGCTGTCTTTTTGGATACAGTTATACCTAGTAATTTCGTATTACCGAACTTGTTCATAGTTGTACATTTGAGGTTTTCCTGTTTTTCCAGTTATACACAAACTTAAAAACATAATTCTTAGTTATACAGTTTAGTAAAGTATATTAACATATATTTTGCAGCTTTCTATGCAGTCAAATGTTCAAAACACACCGATCCTTAATTTTTTCATCATACCTTGGAGAATATTCACAAAATTACATACAAAGTATAGGCAAACTATGAAGTATCATATATTTTATCAATACAATTTAAAATTTGTAATTACTAATTTCTTATTATCAATGACTAATTATTCGTATTATCAATGTGAATTAATATCAATGGGAATTTTATATGTGAATAAAATACTATTAATAAGATCGTACAGTTTTATGATAGTTACACTAGTAATACGATATTACAGTTTTATGATAGTTACACTAGTAATACGATATTACAGTTTTATGATAGTTACACTAGTAATACAAAAACTGAAATAGAGTTGCCACAACAGAAGGGAAAAACCAGTTTCCAAAAAAAAAAAAAACCTAATTTCACAAAGTTTAATATAGTAATACAACATAAAAGGTGTGATAATACAAATCAAACATTAGAAGGCTCTCCAAATAATATCCATTGAAGTCGTTGTCGCTTCCGCCTTTTATTTTGCGTTCTTGGACGCTTACCCTTTTATTATGTAAACTGGTTTCTCAGCAACACCCCATTTATCGTGGCACCAATTTTCCACAAGAGGCACCATTTTATTATGTATCGATCCAGCAGCTGCTTGCTGCCGACGCTCATTAAACCAAGTAGCCACTTTTTTAATGACCGCATCAAGCAAGGGTATCAATGAGTAATTCCTTTCCTCCTTAAAAACTTTGTTCAATGAGAACTTTGATTCCTCGAGGATACACCATACCTACTGCTTTGATGATACTTTGATTCCTGTCAGTCATAAATACTATTGCAGAAGAGTCTCTAACAACGGTTTTCAACATCTCAAGAAACCAAATCCAGCTTGCATCGTTCTCACCATCAAGAACAACAAAAGCTATGGGATAAATGTGACGATTAGGATCTTGAGCTGATGCAAAAACAAGTACACCACCATATCCATTCTTTATAAAAGTTGCATCCATGATTAACACTTTCCTCATTTCTTGAAACTCTTCTACAGAAGCTCCCAAAGATATGAATAGGTACTTGAATTTTTCATTCTCATCCAATTTAACATGTGTTACCGTACCAAGATTCACCTTCTCTAGCATGTGCAAATAGCAATATAACATCTTGTAGCTCTCTACAGGGCTACCACGCAAATTCTCAACAGCTTTATTTTTTCCCCTCAAAGCTGTGGAGTATGATACACTGACACCTAGTTTTGTCAGAACAAGATCCATGATAACTTTAGGACAAGGAGTTCCCATTTGTCCTGGAAATATTTCTTGCAACAGACCTGCAACTAACTCTGATGTGTCGTGCCTTATTATGTTGTTGTCGCTTATACTCCGACTAGCCCGAGAGCAAGTGTGCATTTTGTTGTACCTTTTAACTGCGAAAATTTCTGTCTTTGCAACCCTTGAACCTCTTATACGCCATTTTACAGCCTGCTTTAGAACATGTTAGCACTAAACGTCCCGGATCAGACTTGTTATTAACAAAACCAAAACTGTTAACAAAAGCACCTTTACCCACCACGTCTAGCAATTTCTTCTTATTTGGAAATTCTTGAAGTAGACTTAAACCCAAACCGTCTTCCCATGGATCCTTAGCCTGAACAGGTTGTACTATAGGTGGAGGCTCACCATATTCATCACCCATATCTGATATATCCATATCTTCATCACTTGCTACAATTCCAACCTCTTTAGTAGCTTCATCACTTGATACAATTCCACCCTCTTTAGATTATTCACTCTCAACACCATCATCCTCCTCTATTAACTCTATTTGTTCCTTTTGTTGTTCTTTTCCTACATATAGAGTAATGCCATTTGGTCCGACTTCCCCATCGCTTGACTTGTCATAGTTCTTACCAAAGGAACTTTTTACCGCTTTTGACTGTTGTTCGGGCAGTCCCGAATTAGTTATCACCTCCACAAATAAAATGCAGCTACGGTTATGGTGATCAATGGAAGTAAGAAAAACATACAGGTCCTCATCATCTTTAATAATCGATATATCCTCACATCCAACCAGCAGTGGATTGTAACTTAATTGCAATTTCACCTTACTTTCATCTAACACAAGCTTCTTGTATATCCTTTCTTCTACCATAGCTAAACTTATCTCCTCTGTTGATTTCTTCATCACCATACTATACATACAACCTTCACATTTAAAATGTATGTTCACATTCTTCGTCATCCTAGTGGCCTGCCAAAACAATACAAAAAACTATTTCAGTGTTTCTAGTTGTACTAGTTATATTACCGAAATCAGTTATACCAGTTCGACCTATTTATCTCTCATATCGCAATACCACAAATTCGCTCGTCTCGGGTTCTACCCTTCAATTCACTACGATTCAACCACTGCAATCAATTTATTATCACTTTTAAGTCCTATTTCACCCACAAACCTTGCTCAAACACCCAATGTACATTTCAAATGACCAAATCGAATAGAAATTGAATAGTAGACCGAGAAACATGGATTTAAAGTTGAAAGAAGCTCACCCAAGCTGAATAAACGGCGGCGTGAGTCACGGAACAACAATGCAGAGCTCGCCAGCACGCCGGATATCAAGAAATCGAGCTCGACTGCGGAGGCGATGAGCGGCGGAAGTGAGATCCCGTTTCTTCTTTTTCGTTTTTTTGTTTCACGGAAAAACAATGCAGAGCTCGCCAGCACGCCGGATATCAAGAAATCGAGCTCCACGGCGGAGGCGATGACCGGCGGAGGCGATGACCGGCGGAAGCGAGATCCCGTTTCTTCTTTTTCGTTTTTTTGTTTTTTCTTCGTAATTAATTTTTTTAAAAAAATTTTAACAGATTTTAAAGAAAATTCGATGAGGGTACAATGGTCTCTTCACTTGGAGCACAAATCAAAAGTGGCATTGAGATTTAGAGAGGGCAAAGATGATTGTGGCTTTGCCAAAGAGGAGGTTCGAGACGATGTCTCCATAGGCTTTCAGTAGGTCTCGGATTTATTATCCGAATTCCATAATCCGATCTGATTGATAGGATATCCAGGTGGGTCAGATTCAGATCCGGGTAATGAAATTACGGATCCGGATCGTTTACTATTCTACTAGGATCTAACATGCGTGCCGCCACGAGTGTATATTTTTGTATATTTTTTATTGTACATTAATTATTTATTTATTATTTTTATTGATTAATAAAATGAAAATTAGAATGGAAGATGAATATTAAACGTACATTATTTGACGAAAGTTTATAATTGTTGGATTTTTTGTTTTGTGTAAATTAGAGTGGAACATTAGTATCTACTAAGATAAATGTATTTTACTATTTGAGGTATGGGATTGAACCCCCGATCCAACGCGGGTGTATATGTATTTATTTTTTTGTTTGTATATTTAAATTAATAGTGTTTATAGGTTATGTAGGTCGATTGTAGTATAGAACATGAATATTAAACTTTAGCATTATATTGATCAAACACTCGTTAAAGAATGCTAGCCAACCCGTAAGCACGCAACACTCCTAAACACTAACAAAGTTGTTTAATACTTCTAAGCAATGTTTTGTTGGTTTAAGTAATGTTTTGTTGGTTTTAGCCTCTTTTGGGACACAATGAGTATAAGTGTTGTCTAAACACTCCTAATCCATCTCTAACTCTTATAATTAGTGATATGCTCAAATTATCCCTCAGAGCTACACTCTCAATTTAAGAGATCACTGTAGTACTTAGGGGTCGAATCAGCAGGGATTGTGTTACACAATCGGATTAGGCTAAACCAAAGATATGTAAAAGTAAAGAAAGCAATTGCAGAAAAGTAAATTAAGGTTGTAAACAATAGGAAGCAAGCGTTAGATTCAGGGAATTCTCAGGAAATCAGGAATGATAAATAGAATGATTAGTCAAAACAAATTAATCAACGTTCTAGAACTCAAACATAAAAGTAAGTAAACCAATTGTCTTTGTGAATACTCCTAAACCTAGAAACAGATAACCAACTGTCGTTGTGAAATCCTAGAATCTAAATCAGCATTAAAGTTCAGGTCCAATATGTTCACAAGACCCTAAAACCAACTGTCGTTGTAAATTAGGAGTGTTGCTCACCCTAGATAGGATTAGGAAATCAATCACATTGTCGTGCTAACCAATAACCTAGAATCTAAATTCAATTGATCAGATTAAACTTAGCATTAAGAGCAATCTTAAGGTGAAGAACTAACAAGATAGACAATCCTTACCTAATCAATTCCATTCAATCAAACCATCAATCCTTTGTGAGAAACCCTAAATCTAACTAGTGAATTACTCAGATATAATCAAAGTAAAAACACAAGAGATAAGAGAAATTATTATTATTAAAGTAGGGAGAAGAAATAACAGAGGTTTTGATATATCCCATATTGAACCCACCATCTATATCTTTTAGGACTCGTTTTTAGAGTCTTTCTAGTGTTTTTGTAGTGTTTTGTTATGTTTACAGGTTAATGCACGTTTGGAGCTTACTTGGAACAAAAGGAACGAAAAGGGATCCATTTGGAACTTTACAAGAAGATTAAAGATCAATGCAGATTTGCAGCCTTCTCTGTCCAGAATCGACACATAGGTTTTTTTTTTCAATTGATCAAATGATATATCAAATTTTTTTTCACTAACTTGGTTTGATTACTGATGGAACTAATGCTTATCTATTCAGGATTATGTTTTGTTTTGATGTTTGATTGTCTTTCCACATCTTAGGCAGAGAATTCATGTGTGAAAACTTCAACCAATTCAACAATTCTGCAGAAAATTTGCCTCAGCCACTGTCTGATTTCGGACAGTGTGTCGATCGACAGGCCACGTGTAAACTGATTCTAACTTAGCAAAAATTCCTCAAGTTCAATTCAAGTTATTTTTGATTTTTCTCCAAATCTAAGACTATTTACCACTAGGGACAGTGTTTCTCAAGTCTGGGATACTGCTGTATTTTTCTTTGTTTTGGTTTTTGATTTCTTTCTAACCATCTATATCTAACCATTGAGTCGTTTTTTTGCTTTATTGAGTCAAAATTTTGTTGAAAACTATGATCCCTTTCTTTTGTGTTTTGCCTGGTTGACTAATGCTACAGACTAAGTCTGATTCCGACTAATGAAAAATCCAAAGATTGAGCGATGAACCAGAAACAAACGAATTCCCAACAAGATTCACTAAAGCCGGAGCCAATTTCTGAGCTCTTCCTTTCACCTCATTTATGTGGTTAGTGTTTCTAAGAGGTTGACTCCTTGTTCATACCTGATAGCTTACGTTGAAGACAACGGTACCACTTTCCCCCTAGTCTACAAAAATTTTAATTTTAATTACTTATGAAAGACGAGATGATTTCCTGCGAGTTAGAGGGTAGATGAGAATCTATGATCCCGTTATTCTGCTCTTGTATGGAATGATCGCGCATGGTTGTTAGAAGGGTAGATAAATTACTATCGATGATCCCAATATTTCACCCTGAAGTTGAAAAAAAAAAGAATAAAGAACTAGTGCGTAAAAGAATAAGTCTGGGGGAGAGTAAGGTTATTCTGCGTTGGAAATGTTGAGTTCGTCATTGTGGATCTCAGATCCAACACTCAAATTATAACGAATTTAAAAAGAATGAGTGATAATCTAGAAATAAGAAATAGATTTCAAAAATAGTATAGTGTGAGTATTATTGCTCAAAAAAGTCTCTCCCCCTATTACATTGGGATTATCTTATTTATACTCCTATTCTAAGACATTAATTGCATTTAATGCCATTATTACAATTATTTACATTAATTACGTCAGTTTTGATCTTTGTCTTTATTATTGTAACAGCTATTTTTGAACTCTTCATGGGCTTGGGCCTTCTCTTTTATCTTAGCCTTTCCGAGCTCCTTTCCGTGTCCGAGCTCACCCTTTCTCCGAGCTGCTCTCCTTATAGTTTTTGTAACATGGTTGATCTTTCTTTGTTGGGTCTAGACTCGGGCCCAATCCTGAGGTCGGGATCCGGTATCAACAATTGCCCCCCAAGTCTTCCGAGCTGTTCAGTTCGGATGACTTGGAATTAAATTCTGATTTATTTGATTTTGTCCGGATTTACTGTGCTTTCCATCATTGCTTCGATTTTCGTGATCACAGCGATTTGATTTCCCTGACATTCGCCGATTTTGTCCTTGATTGATGACTAATTTTTATATTAATATCGTGGGGAAACCGCTCCACTTCCCCATACTCTTTGTGACGGTTGGAAATAAAAGTAAAACCAAAAACTTTTTTAATCTTTCTCCTTCATCTTTACTTTTACCCTTTCTTTGCAATTTCCGAAATGTCGCCGCCTCGTTCTGCCGCTATTGTCCCAACGGAAGAAGAGCTTGCTATTATCGCGGCTGGAGATAACACACTACAAGAAAACAGCTGAGTAGCGACTGCCAAAACAGTCACTAAACAGTCGCTAAGAACAACATTACGACTGAATGGCGACTAATACATGTAGTCGCAAATCGAGCGTCGCTAAAATATTCAGTCGCCAAGGAGTCGCTAATCAGCAACTGAATAGCGACTGATTTATTGGGTCGCTATTCAGTCGCAAGACAGTCGCTATATTTAACGACTACACTACGACTGTTTTGTGACTGTTATGCGAGTTATTTGGTTACTGAATTGCGACTGCTTTGATTACTGAATTGTAAATGATTAGGGTTTTAATTACTGATTTAACATGCATTTAAATTGGATTATATGATTGTAATTACGATTAAGTTATCAAACTTATATATAAAACATAACAACCTTACATTTAAAACCCAAAATCCACACATAGTTTAAAACATAAAACACACTTAAACTAATTGAAGTTCAAAAAATAACCAAAAACACAAGTTAAAAAGTACAACCAAACACATAAGTTTTTAAGTTTAGAGAAGGAGAGAAACCTAAGGGTCTGCACATAAGTTTGTAGAGGAGAGAAAATCAATGATCTTCAGATTCACTGTCGAGGAAGGCCTGAAAGTTTGGATCAGTTTTGCTCAAGTACTTCTTCACCTTCTTCAAGAGGTTGATCTCTGCTTGTTGCTCAGCTGCAACCCGCATCAACTCTGCTTCACGCTCTGCTTGTAGAGCTGCTTGTTGCTCTATTTTGCGGTTAGCTACTTCAAGTTTTTCTTCCATACTTATGAAAGGTGAAGGGATTCCTGTGTACTTCCGCTTCTCGTTGATGTATTTCCCTAAGCTTCCAACTCCAAAGTAGTCTCCTCTGTCGTTTATGAAAGTAGACTACATAAAAACATAGAGAGAGTTACCATTTGCAACACAATCCTAACAGAAAAGTTATAAACTTAAATTCTAATGTATAAAAACAATCCCAACAGAAAAGCTACAAACTTAAAATCTGTGTTTAAAAACTTAACAAACCTAACTGTAGTATGGCTCATCAAACTTGTTCGTAAAAACCTTTGTAATCTTCCGGGTAAGTTTTGTCTTCGCTTTTCCAACAAACCTACAAACACAGAAACCAAAAAGTCAAGTTCTTATACTCATACCAAAACAACAAACTACAAACTCTAATCTAATTCAAAACAGTTTGCAAACAATGGAACACTCTTTTCAAAACTCATATCTAAAACTCATACCAAATTGTTAATAGATTTTAAACATTCGCCAAACGAGCAAATCAGTAATAAAACTCTTAAACTACTACTACAAAGTGAAGCTTCATTCAAGTTATACTAATTCTGACCAAATCGACTAAGAGAAGGAATCAACAAGATGCTTACCAAGTGGTTCCAGGCTCCAATTTGGGAGAGAGGACAGTGGTATACAGCTCACGGCCTGGATGGAGAAGAAGGTTGTGTAAGGCAGCAAGCGTATCTTCTGGGAGATTTGGTTCCCTTTGAATCTCTTCCTCAGAATCACCTTCATCAGAATCAGCTTCTTCATCCTCATCTTCTTCCTCGAGTGATTTTTGGGCTTGAGAACTGTGATGAGATCCAGATGCTCGAGGTTGAGAGGCTCGAGGTTGTTGCGAGGCTTGAGGCCAAATCGAGGCAGAGGCTACAGGTTGAGGAGGTGGACGAGGTTGAGGGGCTCGAGGCCAAATTGATGCAGAGGCTACAAGTTAAGGTGGACGACTTCTTGGAGTTGCGCCCATAGGAGATGCTCCAGGATAGCTCGCCGCGTTCTGTAAAAGATTCGTCAGAGGTGGATAGTCTCTCACAGTTGGAGTCCGTTGATGGTTGATGCCTGGAACCGGAATTTCTTGAGACCCGGCAGCTGTGCTTCGAGTTGGGTTCGCCAGCGTGAATTCGTATTGCAAAGGAAGACCAGTGGGTCTTTGATTCGTCAATTTCTTCTCTTGTGAAGCACCATGAACCATTCCTCCTCCTTCTCCTGCTCTCTTCCTTTTCTTAGCCATTTTCTTAGCCACTTTCTTAGCCATCGATATTGGAGAGAGATTAGGGTTTGGCTTTGAACGAGCTGAGAGAGGAATCGAGAGAGGAAGATTAGGGTTTTAAGAGAGAAATCGAGAGAGAGGCGGATGGAGAAGCTTTTGGTTGAAGAGAAAGGGATTAGGGTTTTGTTGAAATGGATCGAGAGAAGCCAAATTAATTTTGGTTTGGGGGCCCAATTAAAACCACCAGTCGCTAAAGAGTAGCAACCTAGTCGCAAATTTTAGCGACTACAATAATAGTCGCCAAATTCAGTCGCAACTAAGTGACTAACAGGCGACGACAATAATCAGTCTCTAACTAGCGACTAATTGGCGACTAAATTTATTTAGTAGCCAATAAGTAGCACAACCGTAGCCAATCAGTCGCAATATATGGCGACTGCGATATCAGTCACAACACGTAGTCGCTAATTCCATGTTTTCTTGTAGTGACATGGCTACTCCTGGTGCCATCGAATGTACGCAGCCGGGGAACGAATTTGGTCCGTATTGGTCAACCCTCTCTTCCGAGAAATCGCTCGATTCGCTTCGTCTTTGCCATGTTCCGGAAGATGTGGAACTTGTTCTTCCGGCGCCGAACGAATCTCCAGAGTCCGTGCGCCCC
The DNA here is from genome assembly GCA_011420285.2 of Erysimum cheiranthoides. Classification (NCBI taxonomy): domain Eukaryota; kingdom Viridiplantae; phylum Streptophyta; class Magnoliopsida; order Brassicales; family Brassicaceae; genus Erysimum; species Erysimum cheiranthoides. Next base: position 8,445,045 of record CM022176.2, on the reverse strand, counting down.
GGGTATTGTTGTGCTTACGAAGTTTATTTTAAAGGTTGTGGTTTGCCCTTTCCTATTCCTAAGTTACTGCTTTTGTATTTGGATGCTCTTGGTATTGCCTTCCCGCAATGTACTCCGAATTTAATTCGTAATATCTTATGCGCGATAACTGTGGCAATGGAGACGAACTTCGCCATTGGTCTTGATGAACTTGCTGAGTTATTCAGCGTTCGCATCGCTCGCGGGAGTGGTACTTTCACGCTCCATCCTCGCACAGATAGAGCATTATTCGACGGTTTTCCTCTTAAAGATGAAAACTGGAGAAGATACTGGTTCTTGTTCAAAATTGACGAGTCCTCCGCCGGAGGTTTCAGCAAGATTGATAACATCGTATTTTCGCCCGTTTTAGCTATGGTTTTCAAAGGGTTTTATAAAGGTTTTTATGTATTTCTAATATGAATAAGCCAATAATCAAGTATTAGCAAGAACAAAGAGTTTTTACAGGTTTTAGGGAAAAGGAGCTGAAAAAGGATAAAAAGGACTTGCAGGACAGTTTCGGACCATCAGAAGTTTGGCACTCGTTGAAGATGTTCCCTTGAACCAAATTGGGAGATTTTGGTGTCATTGGAAAGCTTAAAGAGTCAAGATTCACATCCAAGTGGAATTAACCAAATCGGAGTTGTCAATCAGAAGTTATGACCGTTTGAAGACCGACCTGTCAAGCTGCACGGCCATGCGATGACCATGCGGCCAAGTACCTATCCACCGCACACTGAGGACCCGACCATGCGGCCAAGACCCACGTTTTAGTCTCATTAAAGTCCCTGGAGTGCAACATAAGAAGCCCAATTCGTTTGGCCCAAGACACCGAGTTTTGACCGACGAAAACCCTAACCCTAATTCGCCGATGCAGTGAGCCTATAAATACAAGTCTTAACCCTAGGGTTTCGACATGCTATTCGTGTGCCTCATTCTATTCACGAGCAGCAGCCCTAGAGAAGAAGATCTGAAGTCTTGAGGAGCCTCCTTGGACGTCTCTTCAAGCACCGTTTCCTATTCTCTTTGTCTTTTAGTTTCTTTCGCTTTTACTTCGTTGTTTAGGAAAAGATCTAGTTTCTTTACACTTGTTGTTTTGAGATCAGATCTGAACCTTCTTGGCTTTAGTCTTTTCGTTATTAGTTTAATAGATCTGCCTAATAGAGTAGTCACCCTGTTGGGTTTGATGGGGTGATTCGAAGGGGATCTCATGATTTCGTTGTTTGTTTAGGTTATGAGATCTGGATCTCTAGATCCACAAGGTTTATTCCGCGACTCTATCTTCTAGTTTATATTAACCGCGTATTGAAACGGATAGGCCGTCCGTGGACAAGCGATATCTTAGGTAGCTTCTATTAGACAAAACCTTTGGGAGTTACTGGACCCCACTAGGAAGACTGAACGAGCTAGTCTCTGTGTGTACTAAGGCACAGGGGTTAGTGTAGACTTCTAGGACATATCGAACTTGATCTTTAAGCTGACTTCATGCCTTTACCAAAAGAGTGACCAGGACACCGTCGGGTCTATGGAGTTTAGGAGCCTGTAAGCGAACGTAGGAGGGTTCAATTTAGTGTTCGAGTTAGTGAGTCAAATAAACCAAATAATAGATCAATACCTAGCAAACCCTGAGAGTGTGAGACCCTGGAGATGTTCCCCTAAGAGCCCAACGCTTTTAATATTAATAGTTAACCCGTTTAGTGATAGCATTTAGTTCTCTAGAGTTCTTTAGTTTCCTTAGTTTAGTTTAGTTAGTTTAGTCTTAGTTTAGCTTAGAATTAGGATAACCCTAAGAGTGACACTTAGGAAACCACAAAAACCCATTTTTATTTAGTCTTAGCCTATCCTTTTCCTTAGGAATTCGTTGTGCAATCTTAGTCTCTGTGGGATCGACCCTTAAGTACTACACGCGATTAGCTGTGCACTTGCAGCATAGTGGTGTGTTTTATTAAGGTTTAAAAGCCTAGGTTCTCTTAGGTGAAACCCAGTGAGTGTCACTTCGACACCCACCAAGTTTTTGGCGCCGTTGTCGGGGACTATTTGATTTGCCCACGAGTTTTTGGACTAGGATAAAGTCTAAGACATTGTGCTACTGATTTTTTCTTTTTGATTTCACTTGTTTCGGGTACCCTCGGGATGGATCCCGATGAGCCACTTGGATGGTGGAATAAACATCGCTTCGATGGCTCTAACGCGGAAGTGAAGCCGCGGCCATCACCTCGGATCCGTGACTGCATGTACGGACCCTCTTTCTCGACTAATGGCACCTTCACTGGTCGCCACGGACCAGCCAAGACATCAACTGCAAGGCGAAGTGATCGCCCGTCGCCACGCATTTGTGATGACCCATTTGTGGGAGCTGCGTGTCCACAAAATCACAATGGCAGAGCTGTGAGAGCTGCAAACTCACTTCGCTCTAACAAACCTTCGGGATTCTTTCACGCTTCCAACGAGGAGAATTACGAATGTGAAATGATGCGAATCGAATCACATGACGAATGCTCTTATAATACTATTGAGGCCACTAAACCTCAAAGTATTTCGAAGGAATCGAAGATTGAAAGTCTCCTAGAGAAACTACTAGACTCACATGAGAAGACTTACGGAAGATTGGAGGACGAGCTCAAGAACACCAAGAAGGAGCTTGTAGTAAAGATTGAAGAAGTCTTTGTACGTGTTTCGAATGTAGAAGAAGGATTGCGCTGCGCTCGATTTAACTTACAAATCGCCCAAGAGGATATTCAACGTCAATGCCAAAAGAGCCTCTCCATGGAAAGAAACCTGGAAAGCTTAGAAGGAAGATATGACTGGGATATAGGAGTTTTACAAAAGAAGCTTACTAATCCTAACCCAAGTGTGGATTGGGAAGAAGACCCCCTATGTGATGAACTTAGGAAGGAGGAAGAAGAAGTATCTACTAATTCGACCTGTTCTACTGAAGGTAATGTCAAGAGTAAAGTGGCTTTCTTTGATGTAATGGCTACGAAGAAGCAGTCGAAGTCTCCATCGCATGACCAAACTCCCAGTCCGCGGTGCGAGTCTCCTCGACCGCACGGACGAGTGCCGGGCATGCGGCCGGACAGCCCACGGCCAGGTCCATCTCCGCATCCAACATCAGCCAACTTTTCACCGCATGACGAAGCTTCCAGTGTGCGCCCAGGACCCTCACGGCCGCACACGCGGGACTCCAGCATGCGGCAATCGACCTGTTCGACCCCAAGTTCTGATTCCGAGCCCTTAAGCCCAACCGAAGGCCCACGACCAATGTTTTCAGCCCAAGTGACCCCTCATCACTTTGAAGACGGCGAGAATGACCTAGAAGAATCCAGAATCCTTGTAAACAAGTCACAAACCCTAATTCAAAAGGAAAAAGGAGAAGAAACGAAAGTCCTTTACGAAAAAGGAAAACTTTTTCCTAACCCTAGAGAAAAAGGTAAATCCCTTTCTATAAGTACTTGTAGCGTTCCCTCACACGTTTTACAGGAAACAAAAGAGAAGGAGACCATAGACAAGAGAGACGAGCTCATGGGAGAATCAAAGGAACTCGCCAAGTCTAACCTTAGGACTGATCGCGTCGCACCGATGGGACGAGAAGAATAAGAACCGTTCGGACCAACCCTAGCTACCGATGTCTTGAGCACCAGGAGCTCCAAACTGCCATATACGGAAGGGGAAGGAAGTGAAACTCCGAATCCTTGCAGTCCAAACGTTTCTCCCCTGCAGGAGAATCAAGAAGGCGAAGCCGTTGAAGTAGAAGAAGGAACCATGGTGGACTTGAAGAGAACCGAAGAACAAAGACCTGAGTTATTCGAGACTATGAGTCATCAAAGTTTTGAGGAAACGAAGGAGGAAGAAGAGCTCACCTCTATACCAAAAACGGACCGGACCACGACCCTACGGTCGCCTGACCCGGCGGACGACCCGCGATCAGACCGCCGTTGGTTCGACGGTCACGTGGTCGGACCGCGGGCAGCACTTTATCGACCGCATGGCCGGGACGGGACCATGAGACTGGCCAGTGATTGCAGCACCGGCCAACGACCACAACACTTTCACCCGGATGACCGACACGGACAGCATAGACCGTATGGCCAGGCCCCGTGTGTGCGGCCCGACCCCTGTCGACCGCACGGCCGTCCCGTGAACCTGCGGCGGTCACCCGAGCAGTCCGACAGTCCGGGCACCGACCAGCAGCACCCTAGCCTTCGACCAGACAGTCCGACCGTAGGTCTGCGGCAGTCTTCCAGCCGACTGCACGACCACACCACCGACCCGGAAATCGAATCTCCTCCGGACGACGAATGGAAAACGAATTGGCAAGAAGTTATGGGCATGGATACGAAGGGAAGATGCAAAGCAACAAGACTCCTCGAGCCACGTGGCATGGAGAAGGGAGATGGAGAATCTAGTTACTCTCAGGTATGTACCATTTCAACAACTTCTAACGACTCTTTATCTCAGGAAAGTGAGAAGGAAGGAATCAGGAGGACTCCTAACGGTTGTGAAGAATGGTCGGACGGAGAAATCGATGCTTACTATGCAGAGCAAGCTATCGAAATGAGTCTACGCGACTACTCTCGCGAGGATATCACTTATGACGATTTCTTTACCGATGAGGATGACGATAGGGAACCTCGTGAGACATACTCTTGCGTGGCCACTCAAATTCCTTTGGATAACTCCACTGAAGACGACGATGTGCAGCGATTTCGAAAAGAAGCAGAAGCTATCGAACCAGGCAGTTTCAGGCCTAAGCATCCACAAACGCCCAGCCTAGGACCTAGCCGAAGCGAAAGGTCTGTTCGGAAAGCACAACCAAAATACTCGTTGCCACCATATGGAGAATATCGACCGTACCACCCGTACGCGGCTGACCCTAGAGCCCGCGATGACGACCGGAGCAATTCTGGAAGGTACCAAGAGACTATCCGGATGCCACACGAGATCTTTCGAGAAAAAGGAATGTCTGTCTCACGACCAAGTCCGCGTGAAGATCGCCTAGAGATTCTTATGAGTGGATATTCTGATTACCAGAAGCTACTAGAGAAGACTGTCCATGACAAGATAGACAAGATCAACGTGACTCTTAGTGCGAGGGTCAACGAAATCTGGTCTCATGTTCGACATTGTGGAGGACAAGGCACAGGAAACTTCGAAGCAACTGAAAGGAGACTTGAATGTATTGAAGAAACCCTCAGCAAGCACCTACATGACATACTTGAAGGCGGTAGGGAAAACGCTGAAGTGTGTAAGCTAATTGGGAGGTTATTCAACCGTTGCGATTCCATCTCTAAGACAACCCAGGATAGAGAAGACGCGATGGCAGCCAAGATCGAGAAACTTGAGCGACAAATCAAACGCGAGATAACTTTGAGGGAAGTTATTGAGATGCGTATAAATGATTTGGAAGAGATCTTGTCGGACGAGTTTGCGAGATGTATTAGGAGCCACGATTTGCTTAAGGAGATCGACTCCACTCTCAAAGAAAAGTACCGGGAGATCGATAGGAAGCTTAACGAGTTCACATGTCGCATTGCTGGACGCGACAATGATGCAGAAGAAGAAGAGACTTTACCAAGCGATGAAGTAGAGCAAGATAAGCCCGACCTTCTCACAATCTACAACATCATGAAAGCCCGTCACAAATCTAGTCAACTGCAAGAACTTGAGAACGGAGAAGCTAGCAAAGAAAGAGGTGATCAACCATTTAGGGGAATGGAAGAGAACCTGATGCGAGACGATAAAAGAACGCCAAAGGAGATAGACCTGGAGACATGCTCTCCATCCGCCTAATCTCTAAGGCACCAACGTCGAGCTCAACGACGTTAAACAAAGCGCTGGATGGGAGGCAACCCATCATTAGGTTATGTTTTTGGTTTTTATTATGCGTTATGCTTTGATGTGTTTCTTATCCATGATAAAAAGGAAGCAAGCAGGAAGATTTAGTCGCCACACGGAAGAGTCTCTAAGGCTAGGCGACCAAGCCCATGCCGCACAGACATGCCACCAGCCCGCGGCAGCAAGGCCATCGACCGCACGGTCGACGACCGAGCATGCGGCCTGTGCCACGACAGACGGGTCAGTCCGGACACGATCGCCGATCGTATCTCCAGCCCGCGACATCCCACCATCCGTCCCGGCCATGTCCATCTTCCTTTACGATCTTAACAACGGACACATTGAGTGGATCTACAACCACAACCATACCATTAACATAACTATATCTATCTATCTATTTATTTATATTAGGATTTTATTTTTGGTTTTTGTTTTTCTAATTCGCTATTGATGGTTTTAGGTTTTGTAACAAGGAAACACAAGGGCAAAGGTTAGCATTGGAGAAAGAACAATAGAAAGTCACCAACCACAATCCGCCTCACCATCACTCCACCATTAACCAACGGACAAGAATTGGCAACAATTTAAGTCTGGGGGAAGATGATCCATCTAATTACCTAGGTGACATAGTTCTTAAACTTTATCTTTCTTTTTATGATTTCCATCCTCTTCCCTTTCTTTTTCACACCGAGGACAGTGTGAGGTAAGTCTGGGGGGAAGGATGTTCATCCTCTACTAACGATTATACTTTTACTCTTGTTGACTTGCGAAATTTTCTATTTTTACATTAATATTGAATTTCTTTTTATCGAGTCGTTTTTATTGAGTCAAATTTAGTAGGGAATTCCGATCTTATTCTAATGGTTTATCTGATTTGATTAACACTCCACTCTTGATCTCGCTTGACTACGGAGCCAAGTTTGGATAGGCCGTGAGTAGATTCGACAATCCCCAAAGACCCATGTTCGATGGATATTCAGATGATTCAGCGTTGTCTCTAACCTCTACATGACTTAAACCGGACTTAATTATCGAGCCTTGGGATCTGAGATATAGTTGAGTAGAGTTCCGCTCCGAGCCTCACGAGACATTGCACTTCTTCATCAGTATGGTCCCCTCACTCTTCCCTTCAATACTCTAAAAAAAAAAAAAAAAGAAAAAAAAGGGAAGATGGCGGAAGTGAACCAAGGGATGTGCGGCTACACCCGGGCATACTTTGGACCTCATGGAAGTCTATTCTATAAAAAAAAAAGAGAAAGAGGATATAGGTCAAAAAGAAGTGAACCGAGGGATGTGCGGCTACACCCAGACATACTTCGGACCTCATGGAAGCCTGTCCCAAATAAAGAGCAAGGGGTCGACTTCGATCCCTTGGACGTGAGAAAAGAGAAAGAGGAGGAACTTACGAAGAAAGTCTCGGCTTGGAAAAGACTTACATGCCTCCAATCGATTTTTCCCTTGGTAAGATCTCACCATTTTATTGATGCTTAATTTATGTAAAGAGATGACAATGGAGAGTTTGGAGTTGCCGGAAAACCGTGGTGTTGACTAAGGAGAAATCGATGAATCTCATGGAAACTAACGGATGGAAGTTCCGGACATCAAGCAGTGAGGAGTGCAGAGAGGATAACCCGGTAGGTAAGTAGTTCCCGCGATTTTCAAACCTCTTTTCCATGACTTTACTTTCTTGTTTGCTTGAGGATAAGCAAAGTTTAAGTCTGGGGGAGTTGATAACATCGTATTTTCGCCCGTTTTAGCTATGGTTTTCAAAGGGTTTTATAAAGGTTTTTATGTATTTCTAATATGAATAAGCCAATAATCAAGTATTAGCAAGAACAAAGAGTTTTTACAGGTTTTAGGGAAAAGGAGCTGAAAAAGGATAAAAAGGACTTGTAGGACAGTTTCGGACCATCAGAACTTTGGCATTCGTTGAAGATGTTCCCCTGAACCAAATTGGGAGATTTTAGTGTCATTGGAAAGCTTAAAGAGTCAAGATTCCCCTCCCAGTGGAATCAACCAAATCCGAGTTGTCAATCAGAAGTTATGACCGTTTGAAGACCGACCTGTCAAGCTGCACGGCCATGCGATGACCATGCGGCCAAGTACCTATCCAACGCACACTGAGGACCCGACCATGCGGCCAAGACCCACGTTTTAGTCTCATTAAAGTCCCTGGAGTGCAACATAAGAAGCCCAATTCGTTTGGCCCAAGACACCGAGTTTTGATCGACGAAAACCCTAACCCTAATTCGCCGATGCCGTGAGCCTATAAATACAAGTCTTAACCCTAGGGTTTCGACATGCTATTCGTGTGCCTCATTCTATTCACGAGCAGCAGCCCTAGAGAAGAAGATCTGAAGTCTTGAGGAGCCTCCTTGGACGTCTCTTCAAGCACCGTTTCCTATTCTCTTTGTCTTTTAGTTTCTTTCGCTTTTACTTCGTTGTTTAGGAAAAGATCTAGTTTCTTTACACTTGTTGTTTTGAGATCAGATCTGAACCTTCTTGGCTTTAGTCTTTTCGTTATTAGTTTAATAGATCTGCCTATTATCTTTATTGTTTTGATGTTTCAACTCGCCATGAGCGAGTAGTCACCCTGTTGGGTTTGATGGGGTGATTCGAAGGGGATCTCATGATTTCGTTGTTTGTTTAGGTTATTAGATCTGGATCTCTAGATCCACAAGGTTTATTCCGCGACTCTATCTTCTAGTTTATATTAACCGCGTATTGAAACGGATAAGCCGTCCGTGGACAAGCGATATCTTAGGTAGCTTCTATTAGACAAAACCTTTGGGAGTTACTGGACCCCACTAGGAAGACTGAACGAGCTAGTCTCTGTGTGTACTAAGGCACACGGGTTAGTGTAGACTTCTAGGACATATCGAACTTGATCTTTAAGCTGACTTCATGCCTTTACCAAAAGAGTGACCAGGACACCGTCGGGTCTATGGAGTTTAGGAGCCTGTAAGCGAACGTAGGAGGGTTCAATTTAGTGTTCGAGTTAGTGAGTCAAATAAACCAAATAATAGATCAATACCTAGCAAACCCTGAGAGTGTGAGACCCTGGAGATGTTCCCCTAAGAGCCCAACGCTTTTAATATTGATAGTTAACCTGTTTAGTGATAGCATTTAGTTCTCTAGAGTTCTTTAGTTTCCTTAGTTTAGTTTAGTTAGTTTAGTCTTAGTTTAGCTTAGAATTAGGATAACCCTAAGAGTGACACTTAGGAAACCACAAAAACCCCTTTTTATTTAGTCTTAGCCTATTCTTTTCCTTAGGAATTCGTTGTGCAATCTTAGTCTCTGTGGGATCGACCCTTAAGTACTACACGCGATTAGCTGTGCACTTGCAGCATAGTGGTGTGTTTTATTAAGGTTTAAAAGCCTAGGTTCTCTTAGGTGAAACCCAGTGAGTGTCACTTCGACACCCATCAAAGATCTTCAAGACAAAATTTCTGTCCGGACCAGGTAAAACTGTTCCTTTTCTATCTCTTCTTATTTGCTTAACTGGCATACTCTATTCCTCCGGATTTCTGAATTTGATATTTCTTTATTTTTAGCGGACAATAAATTAAAACGACCTGGATTTTATCAAGGCTTCTTCCACTTTTTCAAGGCTACCTCGGAGCAACGTATTCATTGGAACTCCTTTACTATCCAAAGGATTCATCGGGGTTTGGACATGATGAGGCGCCGTCTTGGCCGTAAAATTAAGCGTACTTTTGACGATGATTGGAGTGAATTGGGTCTTCGTGAACGAAGGGGCAAGGAGATAGATATGTTGAATGTTGTTGCCACAATTAGTAAAGAAATGAGGGCTTCGCCTAGCGTTGAGGTTCATCGTAAGGTTATCCTTGTCAACAACGGTTCTCCTGAAGCTCTCAGAGTTTTTTGTCGTCCCCCATCTCCTCCTCCAGGTCTCGCTGCCCCTGCAGGACATGACTTTGACGCCACTCTTGCTTCTTTTCTAAAGAGGACTTCGAAGAAACGGACTTCGGATTCAGTGACTGACCCAGTGGCGAGTCCCTCTCAGCGTCCGAAAAGAACTCGCCCCGAGATACCTCCCCCGCCTACTCCGATCTCTCAACCTTATGGCGGTTCGGCCCAAATTAGTTCCGATGAAGTCCCTCTGGCAACTCATCATGAGATATCCTTTCCGCCCGAGCTGATTGTCCATGCTCCTGACGATTCGCTTCGAGTTGATTCTGAAAGTCCAAGAGCTCATACCTCTGAGGTAAGGCCCCGTGTGGATAAGGATTCTCGTTCTCAAGGCTCAAGGTCTAGTAGGCCGCCTCGTCGTGGCTCCACTCCTAATCCCGCTTTCGCAGGTATTTCTATTAAGTCTTATATTTGTTTTTCCTTATCAGAATATGACAAAGATTCCTCAACTCGAGCGCTGGAGGCCTGAAATTCGCGACCTCTACTCACACTATGCATATCACGCAGCTCAGGTTGAGTTTCATCTTTTTCCGAGTTTTGTTCAATCTCAAGGTTACTAAGCTAAAAAATTTGTTTTGTTTTAGTGTGCCGGCTTTGTTACAAGCCTAGTCAACTGTTACGAATCACGGGTTTTTCCCAACAGTGCCGGTAATGAGTCCTTGCAGAGCAGGATTGCAACTTTAGAACAATCCAGGAAAGAGCTTAAGGACGCGCTGATTCAATCAGAAGCTCGTGCTAGTTCGGCTGACGTTCTTAAAAAAGAACTTGAGAAGGCTCATGAGCTCGGAAAGGCTCAAGAACAGAGGATTCGATTCTTTGCTGCAAGTGCTTCTTCTTCTAAAGAGTCGTGTGAGGTCATGAGCCTTGAGCTCCACAACCTTAAGGCTAAACTCAGAGAACAGGAATTAAAGAATGAAGCCTTGGTTAGACTTCGCGAACATGATCTGAAGGTGTCCGAACACTCAGCTCGGAAAACGGTGAAAAGCCGAGGTCAAATACTCTTTGATGATATTTCTGAGTACTTCCGTTGTGTTAAGGCGAGGAAAAGAGCTGAAGCTGACTTGGTGGAAATCAATAGCAACAAGCGACTTCTTGTTCAGATTGTTGAGGGTAAGGTCTCTCCTGGTGATGAGCTCGATGTCCTGGACGAGATGCTGAAGGAAACTAATGAGAAACTTTCTTCTCTTCCTCCAACTGATTTTGATCTTCAGAAATATGCTGAATTCTTTGTCGACTCTCCTCCTATTGATGAAACTGGTCCATCCCTGGCTTGTGATGAGAACCTTATGGAAGGGGGTTTTGAATCCTCGGAGAGAGTCAACCCTTCATCCGCTTCGGCTCCAGTTACCTTAGAGGTGAACTTTATAATTCCTTCTTTTATCTATCAGTTCGGTTCTAACTTTTATTTGCTCGGAAATAAACAGGTGTCCGAGCTCCGAACCCCTGTTGCTTCTGAGACGAATGTTCAGCACATTAACTCGGAAGTTCCTTCACTGGTTTCCGAGAAGGATCCTGAAGACTCAGCTCCTGAAACCCATTAATCCTGCGGTTGCATCCGCTTTTCTAGGGGAATGTCCCTTTATTTCAAAGATTTTATCCACTGTTCATTTTGTTGTCCGCGGGGGCTTTTATATCTAAAAATTTCACATTGCCTGAGGAGGCTTTTAAACCTTGAATTTTTAATTCGAATTTTTAGGTTTGCAAGGCCTTTCTATTCGATTCAAAGGTTTTATGTTGTTTGTTGAAAATGTTAGGGTTGATCAGGCCCATCGGTCTTTTATAGAGCGGACATGTATCCGTCTTTTTCGACCTTCTGTTGTTTGTTAAGTAACTATTTCAAGGTATGATTCTTATACCGAGATTTTTTGAGTCCTCGAATTCATGTTCCGAGCTCAATGAGCTCGGAGCTCGGAATTAAGAAATTCTTTTGGATTTGAACTTGTGTTTTCACATTTCACTATAATGTGAAACCACGCTCTTTTTCTTTGGGCCTGGCCTATGTCCCGGATAAGCCCATCTTCTGTCATTAAATTTTGATTTCGAAATTGATTTGACGCTTGAGTTTCCCTAGACCCTCTAGGTCTTTAGGTAGAGTGGCTTAATTGCCTTCTTTATTTCACTCTCTTACTGCCTTAATCGAGAAACGTGATGTCATGATTACTTCTTTATATTAAGGAAGAAAAGATACGAAACCTTTTAGTTTTCCCATATGTCTTTCTTCCTCTTTCTCTCTGCACATATTTCGTTTTTGGTGATCATGTTCTCTTCTTCTTCCAGCGACGACAGCGCTGTTTCGGCTCCTCGTGAAGGTACTAAGGCGCCCGTTCAAGGTCGTTTCCCTTTTCCTTGTCTTCCGACCAGAAACAGAGACGCAGATGGCAAGTTCATTCCTCTGGGCGTTCAATATCCCGATATGGAGATTCCCGATTGCGTCTACGAGTGGTCTCAGGTTCAAGATTATATGGCTGAGGTTTATTCCTTTTCTTCCCTAACTTCTTGCTTAGTAACAACTGGTAGTTGAACTCTAGATTTAGGTTCTTCTAGAACTTCCGGAATGTTTAGATGTTAGTCCCAGCATTGAACCCTAAATCCTGTTTTTTTTTTTAGATCGTTGAGAAACATGACCGTCTTGTTGCCAAGCGCTCGCGTCTGGTAACTGAGAAGAAGAAGTTACAGGCTAAGATCTTGGATTACGAAAGAAGGATCAGAAGGCTAGAAACAGACCCAATCAATTGGGAACGTCAGAATTTTGACTCCATAATGCCCATTCCAGATGTTTTCCGTGAGTGGATGAGGGGTGGAGAGAAAGCTTCCGAGGTTCACCGGAAACGTGCTAAGGCTGCCCTGTTGGTTAGGACTGCCCCTGCCGGTGCTGCTCGTGACATCTCTATTGACCATCCACCGGAAGTTCGTAGGAACATTGCCGTTAGCAGGCGCAGACGCGATACTCCTGGTCTTAATACTGCTGAGGCGGGTCCCTCATCCTCTCAAGCCAAACGAGCTGACAAGCGTCCGGCTGATGGGCCTCCCTTCTGATCTCTCTTTGTGACCCAACTTTGGTTCTGAAGTCCCCTTCCTTTTCTTTTCTTAAAAACTTATGTTGTTAATGGGCCCGAGGCCAATTTCCTTTTTAAACAATGGATCCTTTCAAGGATCCGAAGATTTGGTTGCCATATTTTGCTGATCTAATCTTTTGTTCTTATTTCCTTTGCCGAGTAGTAATTTTTATCACTTTTACTCCTGATGACCCTGATTTGCTCCGTAATTTAGGAAATTGATTTTCCTTGTTAGAAGACGTCAGAGAAGGTTAAATAGATCTAATGGTGCAGTTTCTCCTCATTAAACAAAATGGGTAAGAGGTCAAATTCCAAACGTTGCAGATCAAAACGTTCCGGAAACAGGCACTCAGGTCCTCAGGTCAAAGATGTTGAGACTTCCTTTCGCGAAGAACTTTTCTGTTCCAACCCAGGGGCGGGTGAATGTCGTCTTGGCATTGGTACTGGCATGCAGATTCCTCGTGGCATGCTCGAACAACTTTCCCCCAGTCATTATATTTCTGCGCATGATTACCTCGAGAAGGTTTGTTTCTCTTAAATCGTAACCGTTTGTTTGCGCATAAAGAAGATAACTGACTATTGCCAATTTGTAGCTTGTGAACAAGTACAAAGGTCTCAGAAGTGAAAAGGAGTTTCTCCAAAACAAAGTGTTTGAACAAGTACAAATGCATTGGATTGTGATACATTTTGACAATAGAAACACTAACAAAGCGGTTTACTACTTCTAAGCAATGTTTTTGTTGGTTCTAGCCTCTTTTGGGAGAAAATGGGTATAAGTGTTGTCCAAACACTCCGTAACCATCTCTAACTCTTATGATAAGTCAAATGCATTGGATTGTGATACATTTTGACAATAGAAACACTAACAAAGCGGTTTACTACTTCTAAGCAATGTTTTTGTTGGTTTTAGCCTCTTTTGGGAGAAAATGGGTATAAATGTTTTCCAAACACTCCGTAACCATCTCTAACTCTTATAATTAGTCAAATGCATTGGATTGTGATACATTTTGACAATAGAAACACTAACAAAGCGGTTTACTACTTCTAAGCAATGTTTTTGTTGGTTCTAGCCTCTTTTGGGAGAAAATGGGTATAAGTGTTGTCCAAACACTCTGTAACCATCTCTAACTCTTATGATAAGTCAAATACATTGGATTGTGATACATTTTGACAATAGAAACACTAACAAAGCGGTTTACTACTTCTAAGCAATGTTTTTGTTGGTTTTAGCCTCTTTTGGGAGAAAATGGGTATAAATGTTGTCCAAACACTCCGTAACCATCTCTAACTCTTATAATTAGTCAAATGCATTGGATTTTGATACATTTTGACAATAGAAACACTAACAAAGCGGTTTACTACTTCTTAGCAATGTTTTTGTTGGTTTTAGCCTCTTTTGGGAGAAAATGGGTATAAATGTTGTCCAAACACTCCGTAACCATCTCTAACTCTTATAATTAGTCAAATGCATTGGATTGTGATACATTTTGACAATAGAAACACTAACAAAGCGGTTTACTACTTCTAAGCAATGTTTTTGTTGGTTTTAGCCTCTTTTGGGAGAAAATGGGTATAAATGTTGTCCAAACACTCCGTAACCATCTCTAACTCTTATAATTAGTCAAATGCATTGGATTGTGCTACATTTTGACAATAGAAACACTAACAAAGCGGTTTACTACTTCTAAGCAATGTTTTTGTTGGTTCTAGCCTCTTTTGGGAGAAAATGGGTATAAGTGTTGTCCAAACACTCCGTAACCATCTCTAACTCTTATGATAAGTCAAATGCATTGGATTGTGATACATTTTGACAATAGAAACACTAACAAAGCGGTTTACTACTTCTAAGCAATGTTTTTGTTGGTTTTAGCCTCTTTTGGGAGAAAATGGGTATAAATGTTGTCCAAACACTCCGTAACCATCTCTAACTCTTATAATTAGTCAAATGCATTGGATTGTGATACATTTTGACAATAGAAACACTAACAAAGCGGTTTACTACTTCTAAGCAATGTTTTAGTTGGTTCTAGCCTCTTTTGGGAGAAAATGGGTATAAGTGTTGTCCAAACACTCCGTAACCATCTCTAACTCTTATGATAAGTCAAATGCATTGGATTGTGGTAAATTTTGACAATAGAAACACTAACAAAGCGGTTTACTACTTCTAAGCAATGTTTTTGTTGGTTTTAGCCTCTTTTGGGAGAAAATGGGTATAAATGTTGTCCAAACACTCCGTAACCATCTCTAACTCTTATAATTAGTCAAATGCATTGGATTGTGATACATTTTGACAATAGAAACACTAACAAAGCGGTTTACTACTTCTAAGCAATGTTTTAGTTGGTTCTAGCCTCTTTTGGGAGAAAATGGGTATAAGTGTTGTCCAAACACTCCGTAACCATCTCTAACTCTTATGATAAGTCAAATGCATTGGATTGTGATACATTTTGACAATAGAAACACTAACAAAGCGGTTTACTACTTCTAAGCAATGTTTTTGTTGGTTTTAGCCTCTTCTGGGAGAAAATGAGTATAAATGTTGTCCAAACACTCCGTAACCATCTCTAACTCTTATAATTAGTCAAATGCATTGGATTGTGATACATTTTGACAATAGAAACACTAACAAAGCGGTTTACTACTTCTAAGCAATGTTTTTGTTGGTTTTAGCCTCTTTTGGGAGAAAATGGGTATAAGTGTTGTCCAAACACTCCGTAACCATCTCTAACTCTTATAATTAGTCAAATGCATTGGGTTGTGCTACATTTTGACAATAGAAACACTAACAAAGCGGTTTACTACTTCTAAGCAATGTTTTTGTTGGTTTTAGCCTCTTTTGGGAGAAAATGGGTATAAATGTTGTCCAAACACTCCGTAACCATTTCTAACTCTTATAATTAGTCAAATGCATTGGATTGTGCTACATTTTGACAATAGAAACACTAACAAAGCGGTTTACTACTTCTAAGCAATGTTTTTGTTGGTTCTAGCCTCTTTTGGGAGAAAATGGGTATAAGTGTTGTCCAAACACTCCGTAACCATCTCTAACTCTTATGATAAGTCAAATGCATTGGATTGTGATACATTTTGACAATAGAAACACTAACAAAGCGGTTTACTACTTCTAAGCAATGTTTTTGTTGGTTTTAGCCTCTTCTGGGAGAAAATGAGTATAAATGTTGTCCAAACACTCCGTAACCATCTCTAACTCTTATAATTAGTCAAATGCATTGGATTGTGATACATTTTGACAATAGAAACACTAACAAAGCGGTTTACTACTTCTAAGCAATGTTTTTGTTGGTTTTAGCCTCTTTTGGGAGAAAATGGGTATAAATGTTGTCCAAACACTCCGTAACCATCTCTAACTCTTATAATTAGTCAAATGCATTGGATTGTGATACATTTTGACAATAGAAACACTAACAAAGCGGTTTACTACTTCTAAGCAATGTTTTTGTTGGTTTTAGCCTCTTTTGGGAGAAAATGGGTATAAATGTTGTCCAAACACTCCGTAACCATCTCTAACTCTTATAATTAGTCAAATGCATTGGATTTTGATACATTTTGACAATAGAAACACTAACAAAGCGGTTTACTACTTCTTAGCAATGTTTTTGTTGGTTTTAGCCTCTTTTGGGAGAAAATGGGTATAAATGTTGTCCAAACACTCCGTAACCATCTCTAACTCTTATAATTAGTCAAATGCATTGGATTGTGATACATTTTGACAATAGAAACACTAACAAAGCGGTTTACTACTTCTAAGCAATGTTTTTGTTGGTTTTAGCCTCTTTTGGGAGAAAATGGGTATAAATGTTGTCCAAACACTCCGTAACCATCTCTAACTCTTATAATTAGTCAAATGCATTGGATTGTGCTACATTTTGACAATAGAAACACTAACAAAGCGGTTTACTACTTCTAAGCAATGTTTTTGTTGGTTCTAGCCTCTTTTGGGAGAAAATGGGTATAAGTGTTGTCCAAACACTCCGTAACCATCTCTAACTCTTATGATAAGTCAAATGCATTGGATTGTGATACATTTTGACAATAGAAACACTAACAAAGCGGTTTACTACTTCTAAGCAATGTTTTTGTTGGTTTTAGCCTCTTTTGGGAGAAAATGGGTATAAATGTTGTCCAAACACTCCGTAACCATCTCTAACTCTTATAATTAGTCAAATGCATTGGATTGTGCTACATTTTGACAATAGAAACACTAACAAAGCGGTTTACTACTTCTAAGCAATGTTTTTGTTGGTTCTAGCCTCTTTTGGGAGAAAATGGGTATAAGTGTTGTCCAAACACTCCGTAACCATCTCTAACTCTTATGATAAGTCAAATGCATTGGATTGTGATACATTTTGACAATAGAAACACTAACAAAGCGGTTTACTACTTCTAAGCAATGTTTTTGTTGGTTTTAGCCTCTTTTGGGAGAAAATGGGTATAAATGTTGTCCAAACACTCCGTAACCATCTCTAACTCTTATAATTAGTCAAATGCATTGGATTGTGATACATTTTGACAATAGAAACACTAACAAAGCGGTTTACTACTTCTAAGCAATGTTTTAGTTGGTTCTAGCCTCTTTTGGGAGAAAATGGGTATAAGTGTTGTCCAAACACTCCGTAACCATCTCTAACTCTTATGATAAGTCAAATGCATTGGATTGTGGTAAATTTTGACAATAGAAACACTAACAAAGCGGTTTACTACTTCTAAGCAATGTTTTTGTTGGTTTTAGCCTCTTTTGGGAGAAAATGGGTATAAATGTTGTCCAAACACTCCGTAACCATCTCTAACTCTTATAATTAGTCAAATGCATTGGATTGTGATACATTTTGACAATAGAAACACTAACAAAGCGGTTTACTACTTCTAAGCAATGTTTTAGTTGGTTCTAGTCTCTTTTGGGAGAAAATGGGTATAAGTGTTGTCCAAACACTCCGTAACCATCTCTAACTCTTATGATAAGTCAAATGCATTGGATTGTGATACATTTTGACAATAGAAACACTAACAAAGCGGTTTACTACTTCTAAGCAATGTTTTTGTTGGTTTTAGCGTCTTCTGGGAGAAAATGAGTATAAATGTTGTCCAAACACTCCGTAACCATCTCTAACTCTTATAATTAGTCAAATGCATTGGATTGTGATACATTTTGACAATAGAAACACTAACAAAGCGGTTTACTACTTCTAAGCAATGTTTTTGTTGGTTTTAGCCTCTTTTGGGAGAAAATGGGGATAAGTGTTGTCCAAACACTCCGTAACCATCTCTAACTCTTATAATTAGTCAAATGCATTGGGTTGTGCTACATTTTGACAATAGAAACACTAACAAAGCGGTTTACTACTTCTAAGCAATGTTTTTGTTGGTTTTAGCCTCTTTTGGGAGAAAATGGGTATAAATGTTGTCCAAACACTCCGTAACAATTTCTAACTCTTATAATTAGTCAAATGCATTGGATTGTGCTACATTTTGACAATAGAAACACTAACAAAGCGGTTTACTACTTCTAAGCAATGTTTTTGTTGGTTCTAGCCTCTTTTGGGAGAAAATGGGTATAAGTGTTGTCCAAACACTCCGTAACCATCTCTAACTCTTATGATAAGTCAAATGCATTGGATTGTGATACATTTTGACAATAGAAACACTAACAAAGCGGTTTACTACTTCTAAGCAATGTTTTTGTTGGTTTTAGCCTCTTCTGGGAGAAAATGAGTATAAATGTTGTCCAAACACTCCGTAACCATCTCTAACTCTTATAATTAGTCAAATGCATTGGATTGTGATACATTTTGACAATAGAAACACTAACAAAGCGGTTTACTACTTCTAAGCAATGTTTTTGTTGGTTTTAGCCTCTTTTGGGAGAAAATGGGTATAAATGTTGTCCAAACACTCCGTAACCATCTCTAACTCTTATAATTAGTCAAATGCATTGGATTGTGATACATTTTGACAATAGAAACACTAACAAAGCGGTTTACTACTTCTAAGCAATGTTTTTGTTGGTTTTAGCCTCTTTTGGGAGAAAATGGGTATAAATGTTGTCCAAACACTCCGTAACCATCTCTAACTCTTATAATTAGTCAAATGCATTGGATTGTGATACATTTTGACAATAGAAACACTAACAAAGCGGTTTACTACTTCTAAGCAATGTTTTTGTTGGTTTTAGCCTCTTTTGGGAGAAAATGGGTATAAATGTTGTCCAAACACTCCGTAACCATCTCTAACTCTTATAATTAGTCAAATGCATTGGATTGTGATACATTTTGACAATAGAAACACTAACAAAGCGGTTTACTACTTCTAAGCAATGTTTTTGTTGGTTTTAGCCTCTTTTGGGAGAAAATGGGTATAAATGTTGTCCAAACACTCCGTAACCATCTCTAACTCTTATAATTAGTCAAATGCATTGGATTGTGATACATTTTGACAATAGAAACACTAACAAAGCGGTTTACTACTTCTAAGCAATGTTTTTGTTGGTTCTAGCCTCTTTTGGGAGAAAATGGGTATAAGTGTTGTCCAAACACTCCGTAACCATCTCTAACTCTTATGATAAGTCAAATGCATTGGATTGTGATACATTTTGACAATAGAAACACTAACAAAGCGGTTTACTACTTCTAAGCAATGTTTTTGTTGGTTTTAGCCTCTTTTGGGAGAAAATGGGTATAAGTGTTGTCCAAACACTCCGTAACCATCTCTAACTCTTATAATTAGTCAAATGCATTGGATTGTGATACATTTTGACAATAGAAACACTAACAAAGCGGTTTACTACTTCTAAGCAATGTTTTTGTTGGTTTTAGCCTCTTTTGGGAGAAAATGGGTATAAATGTTGTCCAAACACTCCGTAACCATCTCTAACTCTTATAATTAGTCAAATGCATTGGATTGTGATACATTTTGACAATAGAAACACTAACAAAGCGGTTTACTACTTCTAAGCAATGTTTTTGTTGGTTCTAGCCTCTTTTGGGAGAAAATGGGTATAAGTGTTGTCCAAACACCTCGTAACCATCTCTAACTCTTATAATTAGTCAAATGCATTGGATTGTGATACATTTTGACAATAGAAACACTAACAAAGCGGTTTACTACTTCTAAGCAATGTTTTTGTTGGTTTTAGCCTCTTTTGGGAGAAAATGGGTATAAATGTTGTCCAAACACTCCGTAACCATCTCTAACTCTTATAATTAGTCAAATGCATTGGATTGTGATACATTTTGACAATAGAAACACTAACAAAGCGGTTTACTACTTCTAAGCAATGTTTTTGTTGGTTTTAGCCTCTTTTGGGAGAAAATGGGTATAAATGTTGTCCAAACACTCCGTAACCATCTCTAACTCTTATAATTAGTCAAATGCATTGGATTGTGATACATTTTGACAATAGAAACACTAACAAAGCGGTTTACTACTTCTAAGCAATGTTTTTGTTGGTTCTAGCCTCTTTTGGGAGAAAATGGGTATAAGTGTTGTCCAAACACTCCGTAACCATCTCTAACTCTTATAATAAGTCAAATGCATTGGATTGTGATACATTTTGACAATAGAAACACTAACAAAGCGGTTTACTACTTCTAAGCAATGTTTTTGTTGGTTTTAGCCTCTTTTGGGAGAAAATGGGTATAAATGTTGTCCAAACACTCCGTAACCATCTCTAACTCTTATAATTAGTCAAATGCATTGGATTGTGATACATTTTGACAATAGAAACACTAACAAAGCGGTTTACTACTTCTAAGCAATGTTTTTGTTGGTTCTAGCCTCTTTTGGGAGAAAATGGGTATAAGTGTTGTCCAAACACTCCGTAACCATCTCTAACTCTTATGATAAGTCAAATGCATTGGATTGTGATACATTTTGACAATAGAAACACTAACAAAGCGGTTTACTACTTCTAAGCAATGTTTTTGTTGGTTTTAGCCTCTTTTGGGAGAAAATGGGTATAAATGTTGTCCAAACACTCCGTAACCATCTCTAACTCTTATAATTAGTCAAATGCATTGGATTGTGATACATTTTGACAATAGAAACACTAACAAAGCGGTTTACTACTTCTAAGCAATGTTTTTGTTGGTTTTAGCCTCTTTTGGGAGAAAATGGGTATAAGTGTTGTCCAAACACTCCGTAACCATCTCTAACTCTTATAATTAGTCAAATGCATTGGATTGTGATACATTTTGACAATAGAAACACTAACAAAGCGGTTTACTACTTCTAAGCAATGTTTTTGTTGGTTTTAGCCTCTTTTGGGAGAAAATGGGTATAAATGTTGTCCAAACACTCCGTAACCATCTCTAACTCTTATAATTAGTCAAATGCATTGGATTGTGATACATTTTGACAATAGAAACACTAACAAAGCGGTTTACTACTTCTAAGCAATGTTTTTGTTGGTTCTAGCCTCTTTTGGGAGAAAATGGGTATAAGTGTTGTCCAAACACTCCGTAACCATCTCTAACTCTTATAATAAGTCAAATGCATTGGATTGTGATACATTTTGACAATAGAAACACTAACAAAGCGGTTTACTACTTCTAAGCAATGTTTTTGTTGGTTTTAGCCTCTTTTGGGAGAAAATGGGTATAAATGTTGTCCAAACACTCCGTAACCATCTCTAACTCTTATAATTAGTCAAATGCATTGGATTGTGATACATTTTGACAATAGAAACACTAACAAAGCGGTTTACTACTTCTAAGCAATGTTTTTGTTGGTTTTAGCCTCTTTTGGGAGAAAATGGGTATAAATGTTGTCCAAACACTCCGTAACCATCTCTAACTCTTATAATTAGTCAAATGCATTGGATTGTGATACATTTTGACAATAGAAACACTAACAAAGCGGTTTACTACTTCTAAGCAATGTTTTTGTTGGTTTTAGCCTCTTTTGGGAGAAAATGGGTATAAATGTTGTCCAAACACTCCGTAACCATCTCTAACTCTTATAATTAGTCAAATGCATTGGATTGTGATACATTTTGACAATAGAAACACTAACAAAGCGGTTTACTACTTCTAAGCAATGTTTTTGTTGGTTTTAGCCTCTTTTGGGAGAAAATGGGTATAAATGTTGTCCAAACACTCCGTAACCATCTCTAACTCTTATAATTAGTCAAATGCATTGGATTGTGATACATTTTGACAATAGAAACACTAACAAAGCGGTTTACTACTTCTAAGCAATGTTTTTGTTGGTTTTAGCCTCTTTTGGGAGAAAATGGGTATAAATGTTGTCCAAACACTCCGTAACCATCTCTAACTCTTATAATTAGTCAAATGCATTGGATTGTGATACATTTTGACAATAGAAACACTAACAAAGCGGTTTACTACTTCTAAGCAATGTTTTTGTTGGTTCTAGCCTCTTTTGGGAGAAAATGGGTATAAGTGTTGTCCAAACACTCCGTAACCATCTCTAACTCTTATAATAAGTCAAATGCATTGGATTGTGATACATTTTGACAATAGAAACACTAACAAAGCGGTTTACTACTTCTAAGCAATGTTTTTGTTGGTTTTAGCCTCTTTTGGGAGAAAATGGGTATAAAGTGTTGTCCAAACACTCCGTAACCATCTCTAACTCTTATAATTAGTCAAATGCATTGGATTGTGATACATTTTGACAATAGAAACACTAACAAAGCGGTTTACTACTTCTAAGCAATGTTTTTGTTGGTTTTAGCCTCTTTTGGGAGAAAATGGGTATAAATGTTGTCCAAACACTCCGTAACCATCTCTAACTCTTATAATTAGTCAAATGCATTGGATTGTGATACATTTTGACAATAGAAACACTAACAAAGCGGTTTACTACTTCTAAGCAATGTTTTTGTTGGTTCTAGCCTCTTTTGGGAGAAAATGGGTATAAGTGTTGTCCAAACACTCCGTAACCATCTCTAACTCTTATAATAAGTCAAATGCATTGGATTGTGATACATTTTGACAATAGAAACACTAACAAAGCGGTTTACTACTTCTAAGCAATGTTTTTGTTGGTTTTAGCCTCTTTTGGGAGAAAATGGGTATAAATGTTGTCCAAACACTCCGTAACCATCTCTAACTCTTATAATAAGTCAAATGCATTGGATTGTGATACATTTTGACAATAGAAACACTAACAAAGCGGTTTACTACTTCTAAGCAATGTTTTTGTTGGTTTTAGCCTCTTTTGGGAGAAAATGGGTATAAATGTTGTCCAAACACTCCGTAACCATCTCTAACTCTTATAATTAGTCAAATGCATTGGATTGTGATACATTTTGACAATAGAAACACTAACAAAGCGGTTTACTACTTCTAAGCAATGTTTTTGTTGGTTTTAGCCTCTTTTGGGAGAAAATGGGTATAAATGTTGTCCAAACACTCCGTAACCATCTCTAACTCTTATAATTAGTCAAATGCATTGGATTGTGATACATTTTGACAATAGAAACACTAACAAAGCGGTTTACTACTTCTAAGCAATGTTTTTGTTGGTTTTAGCCTCTTTTGGGAGAAAATGGGTATAAATGTTGTCCAAACACTCCGTAACCATCTCTAACTCTTATAATTAGTCAAATGCATTGGATTGTGATACATTTTGACAATAGAAACACTAACAAAGCGGTTTACTACTTCTAAGCAATGTTTTTGTTGGTTTAGCCTCTTTTGGGAGAAAATGGGTATAAATGTTGTCCAAACACTCCGTAACCATCTCTAACTCTTATAATTAGTCAAATGCATTGGATTGTGATACATTTTGACAATAGAAACACTAACAAAGCGGTTTACTACTTCTAAGCAATGTTTTTGTTGGTTTTAGCCTCTTTTGGGAGAAAATGGGTATAAATGTTGTCCAAACACTCCGTAACCATCTCTAACTCTTATAATTAGTCAAATGCATTGGATTGTGATACATTTTGACAATAGAAACACTAACAAAGCGGTTTACTACTTCTAAGCAATGTTTTTGTTGGTTTTAGCCTCTTTTGGGAGAAAATGGGTATAAATGTTGTCCAAACACTCCGTAACCATCTCTAACTCTTATAATTAGTCAAATGCATTGGATTGTGATACATTTTGACAATAGAAACACTAACAAAGCGGTTTACTACTTCTAAGCAATGTTTTGTTGGTTTTAGCCTCTTTTGGGAGAAAATGGGTATAAATGTTGTCCAAACACTCCGTAACCATCTCTAACTCTTATAATAAGTCAAATGCATTGGATTGTGATACATTTTGACAATAGAAACACTAACAAAGCGGTTTACTACTTCTAAGCAATGTTTTTGTTGGTTCTAGCCTCTTTTGGGAGAAAATGGGTATAAATGTTGTCCAAACACTCCGTAACCATCTCTAACTCTTATAATAAGTCAAATGCATTGGATTTTGATACATTTTGA
>CM022176.2:8408741-8420696 GCA_011420285.2 Erysimum cheiranthoides | reverse complement strand
AATGTTTTTGTTGGTTTTAGCCTCTTTTGGGAGAAAATGGGTATAATGTTGTCCAAACACTCCGTAACCATCTCTAACTCTTATAATAGTCAAATGCATTGGATTGTGATACATTTTGACAATAGAAACACTAACAAAGCGGTTTACTACTTCTAAGCAATGTTTTTGTTGGTTTTAGCCTCTTTTGGGAGAAAATGGGTATAAATGTTGTCCAAACACTCCGTAACCATCTCTAACTCTTTATTAGTCAAATGCATTGGATTGTGATACATTTTGACAATAGAAACACTAACAAAGCGGTTTACTACTTCTAAGCAATGTTTTTGTTGGTTTAGCCTCTTTTGGGAGAAAATGGGTATAATGTTGTCCAAACACTCCGTAACCATCTCTAACTCTTATAATTAGTCAAATGCATTGGATTGTGATACATTTTGACAATAGAAACACTAACAAAGCGGTTTACTACTTCTAAGCAATGTTTTTGTTGGTTTTAGCCTCTTTTGGGAGAAAATGGGTATAATGTTGTCCAAACACTCCGTAACCATCTCTAACTCTTATAATTAGTCAAATGCATTGGATTGTGATACATTTTGACAATAGAAACACTAACAAAGCGGTTTACTACTTCTAAGCAATGTTTTTGTTGGTTTTAGCCTCTTTTGGGAGAAAATGGGTATAAATGTTGTCCAAACACTCCGTAACCATCTCTAACTCTTATAATTAGTCAAATGCATTGGATTGTGATACATTTTGACAATAGAAACACTAACAAAGCGGTTTACTACTTCTAAGCAATGTTTTTGTTGGTTTTAGCCTCTTTTGGGAGAAAATGGGTATAATGTTGTCCAAACACTCCGTAACCATCTCTAACTCTTATAATTAGTCAAATGCATTGGATTGTGATACATTTTGACAATAGAAACACTAACAAAGCGGTTTACTACTTCTAAGCAATGTTTTTGTTGGTTTTAGCCTCTTTTGGGAGAAAATGGGTAAATGTTGTCCAAACACTCCGTAACCATCTCTAACTCTTATAATAGTCAAATGCATTGGATTGTGATACATTTTGACAATAGAAACACTAACAAAGCGGTTTACTACTTCTAAGCAATGTTTTTGTTGGTTTTAGCCTCTTTTGGGAGAAAATGGGTATAATGTTGTCCAAACACTCCGTAACCATCTCTAACTCTTATAATTAGTCAAATGCATTGGATTGTGATACATTTTGACAATAGAAACACTAACAAAGCGGTTTACTACTTCTAAGCAATGTTTTTGTTGGTTTAGCCTCTTTTGGGAGAAAATGGGTATAATGTTGTCCAAACACTCCGTAACCATCTCTAACTCTTATGATAGTCAAATGCATTGGATTGTGATACATTTTGACAATAGAAACACTAACAAAGCGGTTTACTACTTCTAAGCAATGTTTTTGTTGGTTTTAGCCTCTTTTGGGAGAAAATGGGTAAATGTTGTCCAAACACTCCGTAACCATCTCTAACTCTTATAATTAGTCAAATGCATTGGATTGTGATACATTTTGACAATAGAAACACTAACAAAGCGGTTTACTACTTCTAAGCAATGTTTTTGTTGGTTTTAGCCTCTTTTGGGAGAAAATGGGTATAATGTTGTCCAAACACTCCGTAACCATCTCTAACTCTTAATAGTCAAATGCATTGGATTGTGATACATTTTGACAATAGAAACACTAACAAAGCGGTTTACTACTTCTAAGCAATGTTTTTGTTGGTTTTAGCCTCTTTTGGGAGAAAATGGGTATAATGTTGTCCAAACACTCCGTAACCATCTCTAACTCTTATAATTAGTCAAATGCATTGGATTGTGATACATTTTGACAATAGAAACACTAACAAAGCGGTTTACTACTTCTAAGCAATGTTTTTGTTGGTTTTAGCCTCTTTTGGGAGAAAATGGGTATAATGTTGTCCAAACACTCCGTAACCATCTCTAACTCTTTAATAGTCAAATGCATTGGATTGTGATACATTTTGACAATAGAAACACTAACAAAGCGGTTTACTACTTCTAAGCAATGTTTTTGTTGGTTTAGCCTCTTTTGGGAGAAAATGGGTATAATGTTGTCCAAACACTCCGTAACCATCTCTAACTCTTATATAGTCAAATGCATTGGATTGTGATACATTTTGACAATAGAAACACTAACAAAGCGGTTTACTACTTCTAAGCAATGTTTTTGTTGGTTTAGCCTCTTTTGGGAGAAAATGGGTATAAATGTTGTCCAAACACTCCGTAACCATCTCTAACTCTTATAATTAGTCAAATGCATTGGATTGTGATACATTTTGACAATAGAAACACTAACAAAGCGGTTTACTACTTCTAAGCAATGTTTTTGTTGGTTTTAGCCTCTTTTGGGAGAAAATGGGTATAATGTTGTCCAAACACTCCGTAACCATCTCTAACTCTTATAATAGTCAAATGCATTGGATTGTGATACATTTTGACAATAGAAACACTAACAAAGCGGTTTACTACTTCTAAGCAATGTTTTTGTTGGTTTTAGCCTCTTTTGGGAGAAAATGGGTATAAATGTTGTCCAAACACTCCGTAACCATCTCTAACTCTTATAATTAGTCAAATGCATTGGATTGTGATACATTTTGACAATAGAAACACTAACAAAGCGGTTTACTACTTCTAAGCAATGTTTTTGTTGGTTTTAGCCTCTTTTGGGAGAAAATGGGTATAATGTTGTCCAAACACTCCGTAACCATCTCTAACTCTTATAATTAGTCAAATGCATTGGATTGTGATACATTTTGACAATAGAAACACTAACAAAGCGGTTTACTACTTCTAAGCAATGTTTTTGTTGGTTTTAGCCTCTTTTGGGAGAAAATGGGTATAATGTTGTCCAAACACTCCGTAACCATCTCTAACTCTTATAATTAGTCAAATGCATTGGATTGTGATACATTTTGACAATAGAAACACTAACAAAGCGGTTTACTACTTCTAAGCAATGTTTTTGTTGGTTTTAGCCTCTTTTGGGAGAAAATGGGTATAATGTTGTCCAAACACTCCGTAACCATCTCTAACTCTTATATAGTCAAATGCATTGGATTGTGATACATTTTGACAATAGAAACACTAACAAAGCGGTTTACTACTTCTAAGCAATGTTTTTGTTGGTTTTAGCCTCTTTTGGAGAGAAAATGGGTATAAATGTTGTCCAAACACTCCGTAACCATCTCTAACTCTTATAATTAGTCAAATGCATTGGATTGTGATACATTTTGACAATAGAAACACTAACAAAGCGGTTTACTACTTCTAAGCAATGTTTTTGTTGGTTTAGCCTCTTTTGGGAGAAAATGGGTATAATGTTGTCCAAACACTCCGTAACCATCTCTAACTCTTATATAGTCAAATGCATTGGATTGTGATACATTTTGACAATAGAAACACTAACAAAGCGGTTTACTACTTCTAAGCAATGTTTTTGTTGGTTTTAGCCTCTTTTGGGAGAAAATGGGTATAATGTTGTCCAAACACTCCGTAACCATCTCTAACTCTTATAATTAGTCAAATGCATTGGATTGTGATACATTTTGACAATAGAAACACTAACAAAGCGGTTTACTACTTCTAAGCAATGTTTTTGTTGGTTTTAGCCTCTTTTGGGAGAAAATGGGTATGTGTTGTCCAAACACTCCGTAACCATCTCTAACTCTTATTAGTCAAATGCATTGGATTGTGATACATTTTGACAATAGAAACACTAACAAAGCGGTTTACTACTTCTAAGCAATGTTTTTGTTGGTTTTAGCCTCTTTTGGGAGAAAATGGGTATAAATGTTGTCCAAACACTCCGTAACCATCTCTAACTCTTATAATTAGTCAAATGCATTGGATTGTGATACATTTTGACAATAGAAACACTAACAAAGCGGTTTACTACTTCTAAGCAATGTTTTTGTTGGTTTAGCCTCTTTTGGGAGAAAATGGGTATAATGTTGTCCAAACACTCCGTAACCATCTCTAACTCTTATATAAGTCAAATGCATTGGATTGTGATACATTTTGACAATAGAAACACTAACAAAGCGGTTTACTACTTCTAAGCAATGTTTTTGTTGGTTTTAGCCTCTTTTGGGAGAAAATGGGTATAAGTGTTGTCCAAACACTCCGTAACCATCTCTAACTCTTATTAGTCAAATGCATTGGATTGTGATACATTTTGACAATAGAAACACTAACAAAGCGGTTTACTACTTCTAAGCAATGTTTTTGTTGGTTTTAGCCTCTTTTGGGAGAAAATGGGTATAAATGTTGTCCAAACACTCCGTAACCATCTCTAACTCTTATAATTAGTCAAATGCATTGGATTGTGATACATTTTGACAATAGAAACACTAACAAAGCGGTTTACTACTTCTAAGCAATGTTTTTGTTGGTTTAGCCTCTTTTGGGAGAAAATGGGTATAATGTTGTCCAAACACTCCGTAACCATCTCTAACTCTTATAATAGTCAAATGCATTGGATTGTGATACATTTTGACAATAGAAACACTAACAAAGCGGTTTACTACTTCTAAGCAATGTTTTTGTTGGTTTTAGCCTCTTTTGGGAGAAAATGGGTATAAATGTTATCCAAACACTCCGTAACCATCTCTAACACTTATAATTAGTCAAATGCATTGGATTGTGATACATTTTGACAATAGAAACACTAACAAAGCGGTTTACTACTTCTAAGCAATGTTTTTGTTGGTTTTAGCCTCTTTTGGGAGAAAATGGGTATAAATGTTGTCCAAACACTCCGTAACCATCTCTAACTCTTATAATTAGTCAAATGCATTGGATTGTGATACATTTTGACAATAAAAACACTAACAAAGCGGTTTACTACTTCTAAGCAATGTTTTTGTTGGTTTTAGCCTCTTTTGGGAGAAAATGGGTATAAATGTTGTCCAAACACTCCGTAACCATCTCTAACTCTTATAATTAGTCAAATGCATTGGATTGTGATACATTTTGACAATAGAAACACTAACAAAGCGGTTTACTACTTCTAAGCAATGTTTTTGTTGGTTTTAGCCTCTTTTGGGAGGAAAATGGGTATAATGTTGTCCAAACACTCCGTAACCATCTCTAACTCTTATGATAGTCAAATGCATTGGATTGTGATACATTTTGACAATAGAAACACTAACAAAGCGGTTTACTACTTCTAAGCAATGTTTTTGTTGGTTTTAGCCTCTTTTGGGAGAAAATGGGTATAATGTGTCCAAACACTCCGTAACCATCTCTAACTCTTATAATTAGTCAAATGCATTGGATTGTGATACATTTTGACAATAGAAACACTAACAAAGCGGTTTACTACTTCTAAGCAATGTTTTTGTTGGTTTAGCCTCTTTTGGGAGAAAATGGGTATAAGTGTTGTCCAAACACTCCGTAACCATCTCTAACTCTTATTAGTCAAATGCATTGGATTGTGATACATTTTGACAATAGAAACACTAACAAAGCGGTTTACTACTTCTAAGCAATGTTTTTGTTGGTTTTAGCCTCTTTTGGGAGAAAATGGGTATAAATGTTGTCCAAACACTCCGTAACCATCTCTAACTCTTATATAGTCAAATGCATTGGATTGTGATACATTTTGACAATAGAAACACTAACAAAGCGGTTTACTACTTCTAAGCAATGTTTTTGTTGGTTTTAGCCTCTTTTGGGAGAAAATGGGTATAATGTTGTCCAAACACTCCGTAACCATCTCTAACTCTTATAATTAGTCAAATGCATTGGATTGTGATACATTTTGACAATAGAAACACTAACAAAGCGGTTTACTACTTCTAAGCAATGTTTTTGTTGGTTTTAGCCTCTTTTGGGAGAAAATGGGTATAATGTTGTCCAAACACTCCGTAACCATCTCTAACTCTTATTAGTCAAATGCATTGGATTGTGATACATTTTGACAATAGAAACACTAACAAAGCGGTTTACTACTTCTAAGCAATGTTTTTGTTGGTTTTAGCCTCTTTTGGGAGAAAATGGGTATAAATGTTGTCCAAACACTCCGTAACCATCTCTAACTCTTATAATTAGTCAAATGCATTGGATTGTGATACATTTTGACAATAGAAACACTAACAAAGCGGTTTACTACTTCTAAGCAATGTTTTTGTTGGTTTTAGCCTCTTTTGGGAGAAAATGGGTATAATGTTGTCCAAACACTCCGTAACCATCTCTAACTCTTTAATTAGTCAAATGCATTGGATTGTGATACATTTTGACAATAGAAACACTAACAAAGCGGTTTACTACTTCTAAGCAATGTTTTTGTTGGTTTTAGCCTCTTTTGGGAGAAAATGGGTATAAATGTTGTCCAAACACTCCGTAACCATCTCTAACTCTTATGATTAGTCAAATGCATTGGATTGTGATACATTTTGACAATAGAAACACTAACAAAGCGGTTTACTACTTCTAAGCAATGTTTTTGTTGGTTTTAGCCTCTTTTGGGAGAAAATGGGTAATAAGTGTTGTCCAAACACTCCGTAACCATCTCTAACTCTTATGATAAGTCAAATGCATTGGATTGTTGATACATTTTGACAATAGAAACACTAACAAAGCGGTTTACTACTTCTAAGCAATGTTTTTGTTGGTTTTAGCCTCTTTGGGAGAAAATGGGTATAAATGTTGTCCAAACACTCCGTAACCATCTCTAACTCTTATAATTAGTCAAATGCATTGGATTGTGATACATTTTGACAATAGAAACACTAACAAAGCGGTTTTACTACTTCTAAGCAATGTTTTTGTTGGTGCTAGCCTCTTTGGGAGAAAATGGGTATAAGTGTTGTCCAAACACTCCGTAACCATCTCTAACTCTTATGATAAGTCAAATGCATTGGATTGTGATACATTTTGACAATAGAAACACTAACAAAGCGGTTTACTACTTCTAAGCAATGTTTTTGTTGGTTTTAGCCTCTTTTGGGAGAAAATGGGTATAAATGTTGTCCAA
The DNA here is from genome assembly GCA_011420285.2 of Erysimum cheiranthoides. Classification (NCBI taxonomy): domain Eukaryota; kingdom Viridiplantae; phylum Streptophyta; class Magnoliopsida; order Brassicales; family Brassicaceae; genus Erysimum; species Erysimum cheiranthoides. The sequence continues at coordinate 8,413,669 of CM022176.2, read as the reverse complement.
ACACTCCGTAACCATCTCTAACTCTTATAATTAGTCAATGCATTGGATTGTGATACATTTTGACAATAGAAACACTAACAAGCGGTTTAACTACTTCTAAGCAATGTTTTTGTTGGTTCTAGCCTCTTTTGGAAGAAAATGGGTATAAAGTGTTGTCCAAACACTCCGTAACCATCTCTAACTCTTATGATAAGGTCAAATGCATTGGATTGTGATACATTTTGACAATAGAAACACTAACAAAGCGGTTTTACTACTTCTAAGCAATGTTTTTGTTGGTTTTAGCCTCTTTTGGGAGAAATGGGTATAAATGTTGTCCAACACTCCGTAACCATCTCTAACTCTTATAATTAGTCAAATGCATTGGATTGTGATACATTTTGACAATAGAAACACTAACAAAGCGGTTTACTACTTCTAAGCAATGTTTTTGTTGGTTTTAGCCTCTTTTGGGAGAAAATGGGTATAAAGTGTTGTCCAAACACTCCGTAACCATCTCTAACTCTTATGATTAAGTCAAATGCATTGGATTTGATACATTTTGACAATAGAAACACTAACAAAGCGGTTTACTACTCTAAGCAATGTTTTGTTGGTTTTAGCCTCTTTTGGGAGAAAATGGTATAAATGTTGTCCAAACACTCCGTAACCATCTCTAATCTCTTATAATTAGTCAAATGCATTGGATTTTGATACATTTTGACAATAGAAACACTAACTAAGCGGTGTTTACTACTTCTAAGCAATGTTTTTGTTGGTTTTAGCCTCTTTTGGGAGGAAAATGGGTATAAATGTTGTCCAAACACTCCGTAACCATCTCTAACTCTTATAATTAGTCAAATGCATTGGATTGTGATACATTTTGACAATAGAAACACTAACAAAGCGGTTTACTACTTTCTAAGCAATGTTTTTGTTGGTTTTAGCCTCTTTTGGGAGAAAATGGGTATAAATGTTGTCCAAACACTCCGTAACCATCTCTAACTCTTATGATTAGTCAAATGCATTGGACTGTGCTACATTTTGACAATAGAAACACTAACAAAGCGGTTTACTACTTCTAAGCAATGTTTTTGTTGGTTCTAGCCTCTTTTGGGAGAAAATGGGTATAAGTGTTGTCCAAACACTCCGTAACCATCTCTAACTCTTATGATAAGTCAAATGCATTGGATTGTGATACATTTTGACAATAGAAACACTAACAAAGCGGTTTACTACTTCTAAGCAATGTTTTTGTTGGTTTTAGCCTCTTTTGGGAGAAAATGGGTATAAATGTTGTCCAAACACTCCGTAACCATCTCTAACTCTTATAATTAGTCAAATGCATTGGATTGTGATACATTTTGACAATAGAAACACTAACAAAGCGGTTTACTACTTCTAAGCAATGTTTTTGTTGGTTCTAGCCTCTTTTGGGAGAAAATGGGTATAAGTGTTGTCCAAACACCTTGTAACCATCTCTAACTCTTATGATAAGTCAAATGCATTGGATTGTGATACATTTTGACAATAGAAACACTAACAAAGCGGTTTACTACTTCTAAGCAATGTTTTTGTTGGTTCTAGCCTCTTTTGAAAGAAAATGGGTATAAGTGTTGTCCAAACACTCCGTAACCATCTCTAACTCTTATGATAAGTCAAATGCATTGGATTGTGATACATTTTGACAATAGAAACACTAACAAAGCGGTTTACTACTTCTAAGCAATGTTTTTGTTGGTTTTAGCCTCTTTTGGGAGAAAATGGGTATAAATGTTGTCCAAACACTCCGTAACCATCTCTAACTCTTATAATTAGTCAAATGCATTGGATTGTGATACATTTTGACAATAGAAACACTAACAAAGCGGTTTACTACTTCTAAGCAATGTTTTTGTTGGTTCTAGCCTCTTTTGGGAGAATATGGGTATAAGTGTTGTCCAAACACCTTGTAACCATCTCTAACTCTTATGATAAGTCAAATGCATTGGATTGTGATACATTTTGACAATAGAAACACTAACAAAGCGGTTTACTACTTCTAAGCAATGTTTTTGTTGGTTTTAGCCTCTTTTGGGAGAAAATGGGTATAAATGTTGTCCAAACACTCCGTAACCATCTCTAACTCTTATAATTAGTCAAATGCATTGGATTTTGATACATTTTGACAATAGAAACACTAACAATCGTAAACTTCTAAGCAATGTTTTTGTTGGTTTTAGCCTCTTTTGGGAGAAATTAGGTATAAATGTTGTCCAAACACTCATAATTAGTCAAATGCATTGGATTGTGATACATTTTGACAATAGAAACACTAACAAAGCGGTTTACTACTTCTAAGCAATGTTTTTGTTGGTTTTAGCCTCTTTTGGGAGAAAATGGGTATAAATGTTGTCCAAACACTCCGTAACCATCTCTAACTCTTATGATTAGTCAAATGCATTGGACTGTGCTACATTTTGACAATAGAAACACTAACAAAGCGGTTTACTACTTCTAAGCAATGTTTTTGTTGGTTCTAGCCTCTTTTGGGAGAAAATGGGTATAAGTGTTGTCCAAACACTCCGTAACCATCTCTAACTCTTATGATAAGTCAAATGCATTGGATTGTGATACATTTTGACAATAGAAACACTAACAAAGCGGTTTACTACTTCTAAGCAATGTTTTTGTTGGTTTTAGCCTCTTTTGGGAGAAAATGGGTATAAATGTTGTCCAAACACTCCGTAACCATCTCTAACTCTTATAATTAGTCAAATGCATTGGATTGTGATACATTTTGACAATAGAAACACTAACAAAGCGGTTTACTACTTCTAAGCAATGTTTTTGTTGGTGCTAGCCTCTTTTGGGAGAAAATGGGTATAAGTGTTGTCCAAACACTCCGTAACCATCTCTAACTCTTATGATAAGTCAAATGCATTGGATTGTGATACATTTTGACAATAGAAACACTAACAAAGCGGTTTACTACTTCTAAGCAATGTTTTTGTTGGTTTTAGCCTCTTTTGGGAGAAAATGGGTATAAATGTTGTCCAAACACTCCGTAACCATCTCTAACTCTTATAATTAGTCAAATGCATTGGATTTTGATACATTTTGACAATAGAAACACTAACAAAGCGGTTTATGATATGTCTATATTTTTCATGTTTTAAGCATTCATTTCTCATCATTTTAGCATTATTTCATCCTCTAATCATACCATTTTTAGTCATTTATAGTCACTTTGCATGTTTAGTAGGTTGTTGCATGAGTATTGCATACATACTTGCATTTGGAGTTGTTTAGGTACCAAAAGGAGCTGTTTATGGGAAAAAAAGTCTGACTCGACCAAGCCACTCGAGCAACAAGTCGATCCACTCTTTGCGAGCTTCCTACTTACTTTTCCATTGGGATTCAGCTTCCGACGTCTTTATCAAAGTTGTAGGAAATTGAGTCAGCTTTCCAATACCAGTGGTTTCAGGTCAATCGGAGTTGTGGTTCGAAAGTTACGCCTGTTTTAACACAGCATCGACCTGCTGCATCGATGTGTGGTCGATCCTGAGGCAAAAAGGTACCAGCTTTGAAGACAACCCCTGCATCGACCAAACTGGTCGATCCAGTGATCGATGCCAAGCCCAGCCGCCTTTGACTCTTGTCTTTTAGTGAATTAGGGTTTTGACTTTTCCTAAAGTAGTATAAATACAGGTGTTGTGCTGAGACAAGGGGAATATCCTATCTTTTATCCTTAATCCTATCTCTTAACTTTTCTCTTATCTCTTATCTCTCTTTTCTCTCTAAAATCAGACACTTTTGTAATCCAGATTTCTCTTAATCTATTTTTGATTTTGCATTTTCTACATTCACAGTTCTCTTAATCTCATCTTTAGCTTTATGATTATGCAATTTATTTTATTTTCTGGGTTTTGCATTTTATGATGATTTGTGAGTAGTCTCCTTAGGGTTCTTGAGGATGGGTTAGGTTAGTGATGAATCCTTGATCTTCTAGGGTGTTTAAGCTTAGATCTGTTTAGATCCCTTCTGGGTTAGTGTTCTTAATGCTAGTTTCTCTCTGATCAGTTGAATTAGACCCTAGGTATTTCCTGGCCCGAAAGGTGTTTTGATGAAATGCCTGAACCAACTTTTTATCTAGAGATTACATGTCTAACCCAAGAGATTGGTTTGCTTAGAGTGTTTTTGCTTTAATAGGTTGAATCATAATGCCTGCTTTGCTATGCTTCTTGATGGGCGTGGGTTTGATCCACACACTCACTGGGTTTCACTAAACACAACTTAGGCTTTTAAACCTTCAGCAAAACAAATAAAAAGGTCGCAAGTGCACAACCAATCTATTGTAGTACTTAGGGTATCGATCCACCCAAGGAAGTTGTGACTGGTTCAAACTCTAAACTAAAGATCCGCAGAGACTAAGTATTGAAAGGGGGTTTTGGTTCCTAAGTGTCACTCCCTAGGATTGTCCCTAATTCTATTCTAAACCTAAACTAGATAACTAAACTAACTAAAAGGAAAACTAACTAAACCTAAAACTATAACTAGGGAAGCTATAACTAAAATAAGGAAACTAAAGAACGCTAAAGATCTAATCATTATTACTAAACGGGTTTACTATCATATTAAAAGGCGTTGGGCGGTCAGGGGAACATCTCCAGGGTCTCACACTCTCAGGGTTGTTAGGTATTGATCTTCTGATTTGGTCTATTTGACTCACTAACTCGAACACTAAATTGAAACCCTCCTACGTTCGCTTACAGGTTCCTAAACTCCATAGACCCGACGGTGTCCTGGTCACTCTTTTGGTAAAGGCATGAAGTCAGCTTAAAGATCAGGTTCGATATGTCCTAGAAGGTCTACACTAACCCCTGTGCCTTAGTACACACAGAGACTAGCTCGTTCAGTTTTCCTAGTGGGGTCCAATAACTACCAAAGGTCTTGTCACAATAATAGCT
>CM022176.2:8380721-8408641 GCA_011420285.2 Erysimum cheiranthoides | reverse complement strand
ATCAACCATTCCTAAGCATTTAAACTTCATAAATCCGAGATCCAGAGACCAGCGAGCAAACCCAGAAGTAATTCAAAGTGTTTGAAATTTCTAGAGAATAATTCGCAGAAAGCTTACCAAGGAAGTTTAATAACATTGAGCTTCTTCATATCGACAAGAAAACAACAAGAAATCGATGGGGAAAGACAATTTCTAGAGAAGTAGAGATAGAGAGAGCAAACTCTGTTTTTTGTGTTGTTTGGTCGAGTGAGTGTTGTGAGGAAGAGATAAGGCATGTGAGGCTATAAATAGAGGAGCAAGGAGTGTTGACTCGAGTGTCCTAGTCAAGTCAACGTTTGGGTCAACATATTTTTTTTTCTTCTGCACGAGATCGACCAATTTGATCGATGGGGTACATCGATGCTGCTCCTCTTCATCTCACCACTTAATCTCTTGAGTATCCTGAGCTATTGTGCTCCTTGCTTTGCCTTGCCACCTGAAACACTAAATAAAACAGATCAAAAATAACAAAAAACTAAAAGCAATATGTACAAGGATAGACATGGGACTTCCTCCCAAGTGAGCTTGTTTAAAGTCACTGAGCTTGACTTTCATGCCTTTTCAGGCTTCTGGAGGGTGATGGAGAGGCTTAGAGATCCTCTCCGGTGTTGCTTCATTAACCATTATCTTCTTAACTTGGGCTTGTTCACTGTAAACCCTGAACCATCTTCGAAGGTGGAACCACTTGCCTGACCATGCAGCTGCTCAATCTGTTCTTTCATCCCTTTCACAAGACATGTAAGTTCTCTCATTGAGCTTGTCAAGTCTCTTATGGTCTCCTCCTGCCATTCGAATCTCTGCTTGAGAGCTTGAAGTTCTGAGCGATCACTAGGTGTAGGCTCTAAATTCGTTTTGGGAGGATCGAAGGAAGTAAGTGAGCTTGAACCACAAGTTAAATCGGAGGCAGCAGCAAGTTTCTCTGCAGCTAGTTGTTCACGCTTCGAGCTCTAGACCTGGCCAAATTAGAGGTGCATATCCCATAGCTGTCACTGAAATCATCCTCAGAGTGCTCATCTTCATCACTCTCTCTTCTTCCCACACTGCAGTCTCCATCACGGATCAGAATCGCATTGCAAGTGTGCTTGGGCTGATCTTTTGTAGAGAACTGCTCTGGTGATGCTTCAGCTAACTGACCAGTCTCCTCAATGCAGAAAGTCTGGCCTCCTATTGTTGGCTTCTTCATTGCACTCCTAACATCAAAAGTCATCTTGAAACCTTTCCCGAGATTCAGATCAATCTTCCCATGCTTGACATCAATAACTGCTCCAGCTGTGGCCAAAAATGGCCTTCCCAAAAGTAGAGGGTCCTTAGGCTCCTCATCCATTTCCAAAACAATGAAATCTGTGGGAATATCCACATTCCCAACCTTCACAGGCAAGTCTTCAAGCAAACCATGGGGTTTCTTGACCGATCTATCAGCTAAAATCAGAGAAATGTTGGTGGGGCTGTACTTTCCGAATCCAAGTCTTTCAGCACAGAAAGAGGCATAAGACTCACAGAGGATCCAAGGTCACAAAGACAATTGTCAAAAGTCTTTGGTACCTAGAGAGCAGGGTAGAGTGAAAGAGCCAGGATCATTCAGCTTCTCTGGGGTAACATCTTCCTTGGGAACAACAGCATTACTCTCTTGCTTCTTGCTTCACTTCCTGCTTGGCTTTGATCCTTTCCATAAGTATATCCTTCAGAAACTCATGAGATTTAGGTATGAGTTTCACAGCTTCAATTAGAGGCATCTTGGACTCAAGAATCTTTATCTGCTCATCGAGAAGAGCTTGATACTGCTTCTTTTTTCGGCCTGGGAAGGGAAGTTGTGGCTTGTATGGAGGTGGATCAAAAGATGATCTCTTTTCCATAGAGATCTCAGGTTCTGTAGCGGAGAGTGCCTGGATCGATGCAGTGCATCGATCAGAGTGGTCGATGCTGAGCTCAAGTGCAGATGCACTGCATCGATCAGAGTGGTCGATGCTGAGCTCAAGTGCAGGTTTTTCAGCTTTTTCTTGACATATGGAAAAATCCTCCCCATCTTGGCTGTCACTGTCCTCAGAGACCTGAAGTGTAGCTTTCTCATCAATCGCAACTGTTTCGTCGATACTGTCCTGAAGTCCAACATCATTGTCAAATACCAATTCTGCATCACTGGTGTCAAAGAGAAAGCTGAAGAACTCTACTTTGCTGATGTCCTCATCTTCATGTGATTGGATTGAGGAGATGGCATTACAAAACTCCTTAGGATTCTGAATAGCCTTTCCCGGAAGCTGCCCTGAAGTCTTGACAGTTGATGTAGAGGTCTGGTTACTCTCCAAGTGAGTCACTTTGGAAGTTAGTGAATCAACCTTAGTGTGCAGGTCGTGGAATTGATGATGTAGCGTGGCAAACTTCTTTGCATTTTCAAGATTACTAGCTGCCTGACCCTGTAGTATCTGCTGAAACATGCTGGTCACATCAGGAAGTGGTGCGAGAGGTGGGAAGCCTGGAGGTGCAGCCAGTTGCTGCTGAGGGATGAAAGGCTTGTTCTGCTGTTGCGGTTGTTGGTGCTGACCTTGCGGAGGCTGCGGAGGATAGACTTGGTCCTGTGGATTAGCAACATTGGTATTGCGATAGGAAAGGTTCGGATTAGGCCTGTAGTTGTTGTAGCCACGATTATAACCAGCTTGGTTTTGCATGTAGCACAACTCTTCAGTGTGTTCTCCCTCCCCATCTTGGACCTGAACCTGCTCTGCTTCACAAACAAAGTTGAGCTGCTTTTGCTGTACCAACAACAACTTATCGAGCTTTTCATTTAGAGCTTTCATCTCCTTCCTTGTCTTATCATCAGAATCAGAGGTGCTTCTAACAGTCCTGTCATAATCCTCACTGTAGTTTTCATCAGATTGTGCCAAGTTTTCCACAAGCTCCCAGCCATCTTCTACGTCTTTATTCAAGAAATTCCCATTGCTGGCTGTATCAAGCATCATCCTAAACTTGGGTAAAATACCTCTATATAAGGTGCTGAGCAGAGACTCATTGGAGAATCCATGGTGAGGGCACTTGCTGGTGTAGCTCTTGAACCGTTCCCATGCCTCACAAAAGGTCTCACCAGTCTTCTGAGTGAAGCTTGATATCTCATTTCGAAGCTTAGCTGTTCTAGAGTTGGAGAAGAACTTAGCAAGAAACACTTTCTTGCAATCGTCCCAGGAAGTAATAGAGCCTTGCGGTAGAGCTTTTTCCCACTGTCTTGCCTTGTCACCGAGAGAGAACGGAAATAGTCGCAGCTTGAGAGCGTCATCACTCACGCCGTTGATCTTTGTTAGGCCACAGAGCCTATCAAACTCGTCCAGGTGATCGAGTGGGTCCTCCATTGGCAATCCATGGAATTTGCTATTCTGGATCATGTTGATCATACTGCTCTTGATCTCAAAATTGTTGTTGGGAATTGCTGGAGGAACGATTCCCTGACGTTGTGCATGAGTGTTAGGTGCATCACCAGCACCAATGAGACGAGGCTGCCGTGGTGGGTTGCCCTGAGGAGGTGGAGGTATGTCTTGTTGGTTCTCCATAGCAACTGGGTCCTGTTGAGCAGCCTGTAGTCGTTCGGGTTGCTCTCGCAGTTCACGTGGCAGTCGGTTAATGTTGTCGAGATAGTGAATGAGATGTTGATTGCCTTTAGACCGTGTGTGCATTCAGGTTGAGCCTGATCGATGTACTGGATCGAGCAAGGTGATCGATCGAGTGCTACGGGTACCTGAAATGGACAGAGACAACAATCAAACAAGTCAGTAAACGAAGTAAAGTAAAGAAAAACTTGATCTTAAGTGGTCTGAAATCCTAAATGCAACAAAATCACTCAAATGGCAACGGCGCCAAATTGAAACAAGCGGTTTTTTGGTGGTAAGACACACAAGAAGAGGCAACAAGGGTGTTTCAATTCCCTTATGCAATCATTGCAGCACAAAGGTATCAATCCATAATGAGTGAGCTATTGACCAATCAGGATGCAATCATTTCACTTAATCCAAGTCAAGCAGAAACAATTTGGTATCTAGCAACCTAAATGAGCAAATAAGAAAACAGGAATAAGAACTAACAGAGAACTAGCAGAAGCAGAAGCAATCGATCAAACAAATAACAATCAGATAACGAAATAGAGCTCATGAGAATGGGAATAATTGGTCAGTGAATCCTCCTAAATCAACCAGGGTGTCCAACAAAAACTCATATAGAGCTAATCCCTTGACGAAAGATTCGAATATAGGTCAATCCACTCTCGTGACAGAGACCCCTCTAAACTATGCTACCTCCAAACCTAGATCTCTCTAGAGAAGCATAACATAGCAGGCATTAATAATCAATCAATCAAAGCCAATAAACACTCTAAGCAACCAATCTCTTGGGTCAGACATGTAAATCTCTGGAAAAAGTTGGTTCAAGCATTTCAACAAACACCTCTCGGGCAGGAAATACCTAGGGTCTAACTTCAACTTCTCAGAAAGAAATTAGCATTAAAAACACTCACCCAGAAGGGATCTACACAGATCTAAGCTTAAACACCCTAGAAGATCAAGGATTCATCACTTTCCTAACCCATCCTCAAGAACCCTAAGCAGACTACTCACAAATCATCATAAAATGCATAAACCCAGAAAATAAAATAAATTGCATAATCATAAAGCTAAAGATGAGATTAAGAGAACTGTGAATGTAGAAAATGCAAAATCAAAATGGATTAAGAGAGATCTGGATTACAAAGTGTCTGGTTTTTAGAGTTCTAGAGAGAAAAGAGAGAGATTAGGGATAAGAGAAAAGTAAGGATAAGATAAAATCTAGATAATTGTCTCAGCACAACAGCTGTATTTATACTACTTTAGGCAAAGTCAAAACCCTAATTCTAAAAATCAAAAGTCAAAGGCGGCTAGGCTGGGCATCGATCACTTTGGTCGATCAGGGTGGTCGATGCCTTGTGATCTTCAAAGCTTGCACCTTTCTTCCTTGGCATCGATCAGTCTGCTCGATCAGTTTGGTCGATGCCTCATGTTCTTCAAAGTTCCCACCTTTCTGTCTTGGCATCGATCAACTGCTCGATGGTGGTGCTCGATGCAGGTCCTCTTTCACCAAAGCTCCTTTTGTACCTAAACAACTCCAAATGCAAGAATGTATGCAATGCTCATGCAATAACCTACTAATCATGCAAAGTGACTACAAATGACTAAAATGGTATGAACAGGGGATGAATCAATGCTAAAGTGGTGAGAAACAATGCTTAAAACATGTAAAATATAGACATATCAGTTTACTACTTCTAAGCAATGTTTTTGTTGGTTTTAGCCTCTTTTGGGAGAAAATGGGTATAAATGTTGTCCAAACACTCCGTAACCATCTCTAACTCTTATATAGTCAAATGCATTGGATTTTGATACATTTTGACAATAGAAACACTAACAAAGCGGTTTACTACTTCTAAGCAATGTTTTTGTTGGTTTTAGCCTCTTTTGGGAGAAAATGGGTATAAATGTTGTCCAAACACTCCGTAACCATCTCTAACTCTTATAATTAGTCAAATGCATTGGATTGTGATACATTTTGACAATAGAAACACTAACAAAGCGGTTTACTACTTTTAAGCAATGTTTTTGTTGGTTTTAGCCTCTTTTGGGAGAAAATGGGTATAAGTGTTGTCCAAACACTCCGTAACCATCTCTAACTCTTATAATAAGTCAAATGCATTGGATTGTGATACATTTTGACAATAGAAACACTAACAAAGCGGTTTACTACTTCTAAGCAATGTTTTTGTTGGTTTTAGCCTCTTTTGGGAGAAAATGGGTATAAATGTTGTCCAAACACTCCGTAACCATCTCTAACTCTTATAATTAGTCAAATGCATTGGATTGTGATACATTTTGACAATAGAAACACTAACAAAGCGGTTTACTACTTCTAAGCAATGTTTTTGTTGGTTTTAGCCTCTTTTGGGAGAAAATGGGTATAAGTGTTGTCCAAACACTCCGTAACCATCTCTAACTCTTATAATTAGTCAAATGCATTGGATTGTGATACATTTTGACAATAGAAACACTAACAAAGCGGTTTACTACTTCTAAGCAATGTTTTTGTTGGTTTTAGCCTCTTTTGGGAGAAAATGGGTATAAATGTTGTCCAAACACTCCGTAACCATCTCTAACTCTTATAATTAGTCAAATGCATTGGATTGTGATACATTTTGACAATAGAAACACTAACAAAGCGGTTTACTACTTCTAAGCAATGTTTTTGTTGTTTTAGCCTCTTTTGGGAGAAAATGGGTATAAATGTTGTCCAAACACTCCGTAACCATCTCTAACTCTTATAATTAGTCAAATGCATTGGATTGTGATACATTTTGACAATAGAAACACTAACAAAGCGGTTTACTACTTCTAAGCAATGTTTTTGTTGGTTTTAGCCTCTTTTGGGAGAAAATGGGTATAAATGTTGTCCAAACACTCCGTAACCATCTCTAACTCTTATAATTAGTCAAATGCATTGGATTGTGATACATTTTGACAATAGAAACACTAACAAAGCGGTTTACTACTTCTAAGCAATGTTTTTGTTGGTTTTAGCCTCTTTTGGGAGAAAATGGGTATAAATGTTGTCCAAACACTCCGTAACCATCTCTAACTCTTATAATTAGTCAAATGCATTGGATTGTGATACATTTTGACAATAGAAACACTAACAAAGCGGTTTACTACTTCTAAGCAATGTTTTTGTTGGTTTTAGCCTCTTTTGGGAGAAAATGGGTATAAGTGTTGTCCAAACACTCCGTAACCATCTCTAACTCTTATAATTAGTCAAATGCATTGGATTGTGATACATTTTGACAATAGAAACACTAACAAAGCGGTTTACTACTTCTAAGCAATGTTTTTGTTGGTTTTAGCCTCTTTTGGGAGAAAATGGGTATAAATGTTGTCCAAACACTCCGTAACCATCTCTAACTCTTATAATTAGTCAAATGCATTGGATTGTGATACATTTTGACAATAGAAACACTAACAAAGCGGTTTACTACTTCTAAGCAATGTTTTTGTTGGTTTTAGCCTCTTTTGGGAGAAAATGGGTATAAGTGTTGTCCAAACACTCCGTAACCATCTCTAACTCTTATAATTAGTCAAATGCATTGGATTGTGATACATTTTGACAATAGAAACACTAACAAAGCGGTTTACTACTTCTAAGCAATGTTTTTGTTGGTTTTAGCCTCTTTTGGGAGAAAATGGGTATAAATGTTGTCCAAACACTCCGTAACCATCTCTAACTCTTATAATTAGTCAAATGCATTGGATTGTGATACATTTTGACAATAGAAACACTAACAAAGCGGTTTACTACTTCTAAGCAATGTTTTTGTTGGTTTTAGCCTCTTTTGGGAGAAAATGGGTATAAGTGTTGTCCAAACACTCCGTAACCATCTCTAACTCTTATAATTAGTCAAATGCATTGGATTGTGATACATTTTGACAATAGAAACACTAACAAAGCGGTTTACTACTTCTAAGCAATGTTTTTGTTGGTTTTAGCCTCTTTTGGGAGAAAATGGGTATAAGTGTTGTCCAAACACTCCGTAACCATCTCTAACTCTTATAATTAGTCAAATGCATTGGATTGTGATACATTTTGACAATAGAAACACTAACAAAGCGGTTTACTACTTCTAAGCAATGTTTTTGTTGGTTTTAGCCTCTTTTGGGAGAAAATGGGTATAAGTGTTGTCCAAACACTCCGTAACCATCTCTAACTCTTATAATTAGTCAAATGCATTGGATTGTGATACATTTTGACAATAGAAACACTAACAAAGCGGTTTACTACTTCTAAGCAATGTTTTTGTTGGTTTTAGCCTCTTTTGGGAGAAAATGGGTATAAATGTTGTCCAAACACTCCGTAACCATCTCTAACTCTTATAATTAGTCAAATGCATTGGATTGTGATACATTTTGACAATAGAAACACTAACAAAGCGGTTTACTACTTCTAAGCAATGTTTTTGTTGGTTTTAGCCTCTTTTGGGAGAAAATGGGTATAAGTGTTGTCCAAACACTCCGTAACCATCTCTAACTCTTATAATTAGTCAAATGCATTGGATTGTGATACATTTTGACAATAGAAACACTAACAAAGCGGTTTACTACTTCTAAGCAATGTTTTTGTTGGTTTTAGCCTCTTTTGGGAGAAAATGGGTATAAATGTTGTCCAAACACTCCGTAACCATCTCTAACTCTTATAATTAGTCAAATGCATTGGATTGTGATACATTTTGACAATAGAAACACTAACAAAGCGGTTTACTACTTCTAAGCAATGTTTTTGTTGGTTTTAGCCTCTTTTGGGAGAAAATGGGTATAAGTGTTGTCCAAACACTCCGTAACCATCTCTAACTCTTATAATTAGTCAAATGCATTGGATTGTGATACATTTTGACAATAGAAACACTAACAAAGCGGTTTACTACTTCTAAGCAATGTTTTTGTTGGTTTTAGCCTCTTTTGGGAGAAAATGGGTATAAGTGTTGTCCAAACACTCCGTAACCATCTCTAACTCTTATAATTAGTCAAATGCATTGGATTGTGATACATTTTGACAATAGAAACACTAACAAAGCGGTTTACTACTTCTAAGCAATGTTTTTGTTGGTTTTAGCCTCTTTTGGGAGAAAATGGGTATAAATGTTGTCCAAACACTCCGTAACCATCTCTAACTCTTATAATTAGTCAAATGCATTGGATTGTGATACATTTTGACAATAGAAACACTAACAAAGCGGTTTACTACTTCTAAGCAATGTTTTTGTTGGTTTTAGCCTCTTTTGGGAGAAAATGGGTATAAATGTTGTCCAAACACTCCGTAACCATCTCTAACTCTTATAATTAGTCAAATGCATTGGATTGTGATACATTTTGACAATAGAAACACTAACAAAGCGGTTTACTACTTCTAAGCAATGTTTTTGTTGGTTTTAGCCTCTTTTGGGAGAAAATGGGTATAAATGTTGTCCAAACACTCCGTAACCATCTCTAACTCTTATAATTAGTCAAATGCATTGGATTGTGATACATTTTGACAATAGAAACACTAACAAAGCGGTTTACTACTTCTAAGCAATGTTTTTGTTGGTTTTAGCCTCTTTTGGGAGAAAATGGGTATAAGTGTTGTCCAAACACTCCGTAACCATCTCTAACTCTTATAATTAGTCAAATGCATTGGATTGTGATACATTTTGACAATAGAAACACTAACAAAGCGGTTTACTACTTCTAAGCAATGTTTTTGTTGGTTTTAGCCTCTTTTGGGAGAAAATGGGTATAAATGTTGTCCAAACACTCCGTAACCATCTCTAACTCTTATAATTAGTCAAATGCATTGGATTGTGATACATTTTGACAATAGAAACACTAACAAAGCGGTTTACTACTTCTAAGCAATGTTTTTGTTGGTTTTAGCCTCTTTTGGGAGAAAATGGGTATAAAGTGTTGTCCAAACACTCCGTAACCATCTCTAACTCTTATAATTAGTCAAATGCATTGGATTGTGATACATTTTGACAATAGAAACACTAACAAAGCGGTTTACTACTTCTAAGCAATGTTTTTGTTGGTTTTAGCCTCTTTTGGGAGAAAATGGGTATAAGTGTTGTCCAAACACTCCGTAACCATCTCTAACTCTTATAATTAGTCAAATGCATTGGATTGTGATACATTTTGACAATAGAAACACTAACAAAGCGGTTTACTACTTCTAAGCAATGTTTTTGTTGGTTTTAGCCTCTTTTGGGAGAAAATGGGTATAAGTGTTGTCCAAACACTCCGTAACCATCTCTAACTCTTATAATTAGTCAAATGCATTGGATTGTGATACATTTTGACAATAGAAACACTAACAAAGCGGTTTACTACTTCTAAGCAATGTTTTTGTTGGTTTTAGCCTCTTTTGGGAGAAAATGGGTATAAATGTTGTCCAAACACTCCGTAACCATCTCTAACTCTTATAATTAGTCAAATGCATTGGATTGTGATACATTTTGACAATAGAAACACTAACAAAGCGGTTTACTACTTCTAAGCAATGTTTTTGTTGGTTTTAGCCTCTTTTGGGAGAAAATGGGTATAAGTGTTGTCCAAACACTCCGTAACCATCTCTAACTCTTATAATTAGTCAAATGCATTGGATTGTGATACATTTTGACAATAGAAACACTAACAAAGCGGTTTACTACTTCTAAGCAATGTTTTTGTTGGTTTTAGCCTCTTTTGGGAGAAAATGGGTATAAATGTTGTCCAAACACTCCGTAACCATCTCTAACTCTTATAATTAGTCAAATGCATTGGATTGTGATACATTTTGACAATAGAAACACTAACAAAGCGGTTTACTACTTCTAAGCAATGTTTTTGTTGGTTTTAGCCTCTTTTGGGAGAAAATGGGTATAAATGTTGTCCAAACACTCCGTAACCATCTCTAACTCTTATAATTAGTCAAATGCATTGGATTGTGATACATTTTGACAATAGAAACACTAACAAAGCGGTTTACTACTTCTAAGCAATGTTTTTGTTGGTTTTAGCCTCTTTTGGGAGAAAATGGGTATAAATGTTGTCCAAACACTCCGTAACCATCTCTAACTCTTATAATTAGTCAAATGCATTGGATTGTGATACATTTTGACAATAGAAACACTAACAAAGCGGTTTACTACTTCTAAGCAATGTTTTTGTTGGTTTTAGCCTCTTTTGGGAGAAAATGGGTATAAGTGTTGTCCAAACACTCCGTAACCATCTCTAACTCTTATAATTAGTCAAATGCATTGGATTGTGATACATTTTGACAATAGAAACACTAACAAAGCGGTTTACTACTTCTAAGCAATGTTTTTGTTGGTTTTAGCCTCTTTTGGGAGAAAATGGGTATAAGTGTTGTCCAAACACTCCGTAACCATCTCTAACTCTTATAATTAGTCAAATGCATTGGATTGTGATACATTTTGACAATAGAAACACTAACAAAGCGGTTTACTACTTCTAAGCAATGTTTTTGTTGGTTTTAGCCTCTTTTGGGAGAAAATGGGTATAAATGTTGTCCAAACACTCCGTAACCATCTCTAACTCTTATAATTAGTCAAATGCATTGGATTGTGATACATTTTGACAATAGAAACACTAACAAAGCGGTTTACTACTTCTAAGCAATGTTTTTGTTGGTTTTAGCCTCTTTTGGGAGAAAATGGGTATAAGTGTTGTCCAAACACTCCGTAACCATCTCTAACTCTTATAATTAGTCAAATGCATTGGATTGTGATACATTTTGACAATAGAAACACTAACAAAGCGGTTTACTACTTCTAAGCAATGTTTTTGTTGGTTTTAGCCTCTTTTGGGAGAAAATGGGTATAAATGTTGTCCAAACACTCCGTAACCATCTCTAACTCTTATAATTAGTCAAATGCATTGGATTGTGATACATTTTGACAATAGAAACACTAACAAAGCGGTTTACTACTTCTAAGCAATGTTTTTGTTGGTTTTAGCCTCTTTTGGGAGAAAATGGGTATAAATGTTGTCCAAACACTCCGTAACCATCTCTAACTCTTATAATTAGTCAAATGCATTGGATTGTGATACATTTTGACAATAGAAACACTAACAAAGCGGTTTACTACTTCTAAGCAATGTTTTTGTTGGTTTTAGCCTCTTTTGGGAGAAAATGGGTATAAATGTTGTCCAAACACTCCGTAACCATCTCTAACTCTTATAATTAGTCAAATGCATTGGATTGTGATACATTTTGACAATAGAAACACTAACAAAGCGGTTTACTACTTCTAAGCAATGTTTTTGTTGGTTTTAGCCTCTTTTGGGAGAAAATGGGTATAAATGTTGTCCAAACACTCCGTAACCATCTCTAACTCTTATAATTAGTCAAATGCATTGGATTGTGATACATTTTGACAATAGAAACACTAACAAAGCGGTTTACTACTTCTAAGCAATGTTTTTGTTGGTTTTAGCCTCTTTTGGGAGAAAATGGGTATAAGTGTTGTCCAAACACTCCGTAACCATCTCTAACTCTTATAATTAGTCAAATGCATTGGATTGTGATACATTTTGACAATAGAAACACTAACAAAGCGGTTTACTACTTCTAAGCAATGTTTTTGTTGGTTTTAGCCTCTTTTGGGAGAAAATGGGTATAAGTGTTGTCCAAACACTCCGTAACCATCTCTAACTCTTATAATTAGTCAAATGCATTGGATTGTGATACATTTTGACAATAGAAACACTAACAAAGCGGTTTACTACTTCTAAGCAATGTTTTTGTTGGTTTTAGCCTCTTTTGGGAGAAAATGGGTATAAGTGTTGTCCAAACACTCCGTAACCATCTCTAACTCTTATAATTAGTCAAATGCATTGGATTGTGATACATTTTGACAATAGAAACACTAACAAAGCGGTTTACTACTTCTAAGCAATGTTTTTGTTGGTTTTAGCCTCTTTTGGGAGAAAATGGGTATAAAGTGTTGTCCAAACACTCCGTAACCATCTCTAACTCTTATAATTAGTCAAATGCATTGGATTGTGATACATTTTGACAATAGAAACACTAACAAAGCGGTTTACTACTTCTAAGCAATGTTTTTGTTGGTTTTAGCCTCTTTTGGGAGAAAATGGGTATAAGTGTTGTCCAAACACTCCGTAACCATCTCTAACTCTTATAATTAGTCAAATGCATTGGATTGTGATACATTTTGACAATAGAAACACTAACAAAGCGGTTTACTACTTCTAAGCAATGTTTTTGTTGGTTTTAGCCTCTTTTGGGAGAAAATGGGTATAAGTGTTGTCCAAACACTCCGTAACCATCTCTAACTCTTATAATTAGTCAAATGCATTGGATTGTGATACATTTTGACAATAGAAACACTAACAAAGCGGTTTACTACTTCTAAGCAATGTTTTTGTTGGTTTTAGCCTCTTTTGGGAGAAAATGGGTATAAATGTTGTCCAAACACTCCGTAACCATCTCTAACTCTTATAATTAGTCAAATGCATTGGATTGTGATACATTTTGACAATAGAAACACTAACAAAGCGGTTTACTACTTCTAAGCAATGTTTTTGTTGGTTTTAGCCTCTTTTGGGAGAAAATGGGTATAAGTGTTGTCCAAACACTCCGTAACCATCTCTAACTCTTATAATTAGTCAAATGCATTGGATTGTGATACATTTTGACAATAGAAACACTAACAAAGCGGTTTACTACTTCTAAGCAATGTTTTTGTTGGTTTTAGCCTCTTTTGGGAGAAAATGGGTATAAATGTTGTCCAAACACTCCGTAACCATCTCTAACTCTTATAATTAGTCAAATGCATTGGATTGTGATACATTTTGACAATAGAAACACTAACAAAGCGGTTTACTACTTCTAAGCAATGTTTTTGTTGGTTTTAGCCTCTTTTGGGAGAAAATGGGTATAAGTGTTGTCCAAACACTCCGTAACCATCTCTAACTCTTATAATTAGTCAAATGCATTGGATTGTGATACATTTTGACAATAGAAACACTAACAAAGCGGTTTACTACTTCTAAGCAATGTTTTTGTTGGTTTTAGCCTCTTTTGGGAGAAAATGGGTATAAATGTTGTCCAAACACTCCGTAACCATCTCTAACTCTTATAATTAGTCAAATGCATTGGATTGTGATACATTTTGACAATAGAAACACTAACAAAGCGGTTTACTACTTCTAAGCAATGTTTTTGTTGGTTTTAGCCTCTTTTGGGAGAAAATGGGTATAAAGTGTTGTCCAAACACTCCGTAACCATCTCTAACTCTTATAATTAGTCAAATGCATTGGATTGTGATACATTTTGACAATAGAAACACTAACAAAGCGGTTTACTACTTCTAAGCAATGTTTTTGTTGGTTTTAGCCTCTTTTGGGAGAAAATGGGTATAAATGTTGTCCAAACACTCCGTAACCATCTCTAACTCTTATAATTAGTCAAATGCATTGGATTGTGATACATTTTGACAATAGAAACACTAACAAAGCGGTTTACTACTTCTAAGCAATGTTTTTGTTGGTTTTAGCCTCTTTTGGGAGAAAATGGGTATAAATGTTGTCCAAACACTCCGTAACCATCTCTAACTCTTATAATTAGTCAAATGCATTGGATTGTGATACATTTTGACAATAGAAACACTAACAAAGCGGTTTACTACTTCTAAGCAATGTTTTTGTTGGTTTTAGCCTCTTTTGGGAGAAAATGGGTATAAATGTTGTCCAAACACTCCGTAACCATCTCTAACTCTTATAATTAGTCAAATGCATTGGATTGTGATACATTTTGACAATAGAAACACTAACAAAGCGGTTTACTACTTCTAAGCAATGTTTTTGTTGGTTTTAGCCTCTTTTGGGAGAAAATGGGTATAAATGTTGTCCAAACACTCCGTAACCATCTCTAACTCTTATAATTAGTCAAATGCATTGGATTGTGATACATTTTGACAATAGAAACACTAACAAAGCGGTTTACTACTTCTAAGCAATGTTTTTGTTGGTTTTAGCCTCTTTTGGGAGAAAATGGGTATAAAGTGTTGTCCAAACACTCCGTAACCATCTCTAACTCTTATAATTAGTCAAATGCATTGGATTGTGATACATTTTGACAATAGAAACACTAACAAAGCGGTTTACTACTTCTAAGCAATGTTTTTGTTGGTTTTAGCCTCTTTTGGGAGAAAATGGGTATAAATGTTGTCCAAACACTCCGTAACCATCTCTAACTCTTATAATTAGTCAAATGCATTGGATTGTGATACATTTTGACAATAGAAACACTAACAAAGCGGTTTACTACTTCTAAGCAATGTTTTTGTTGGTTTTAGCCTCTTTTGGGAGAAAATGGGTATAAAGTGTTGTCCAAACACTCCGTAACCATCTCTAACTCTTATAATTAGTCAAATGCATTGGATTGTGATACATTTTGACAATAGAAACACTAACAAAGCGGTTTACTACTTCTAAGCAATGTTTTTGTTGGTTTTAGCCTCTTTTGGGAGAAAATGGGTATAAATGTTGTCCAAACACTCCGTAACCATCTCTAACTCTTATAATTAGTCAAATGCATTGGATTGTGATACATTTTGACAATAGAAACACTAACAAAGCGGTTTACTACTTCTAAGCAATGTTTTTGTTGGTTTTAGCCTCTTTTGGGAGAAAATGGGTATAAGTGTTGTCCAAACACTCCGTAACCATCTCTAACTCTTATAATTAGTCAAATGCATTGGATTGTGATACATTTTGACAATAGAAACACTAACAAAGCGGTTTACTACTTCTAAGCAATGTTTTTGTTGGTTTTAGCCTCTTTTGGGAGAAAATGGGTATAAATGTTGTCCAAACACTCCGTAACCATCTCTAACTCTTATAATTAGTCAAATGCATTGGATTGTGATACATTTTGACAATAGAAACACTAACAAAGCGGTTTACTACTTCTAAGCAATGTTTTTGTTGGTTTTAGCCTCTTTTGGGAGAAAATGGGTATAAGTGTTGTCCAAACACTCCGTAACCATCTCTAACTCTTATAATTAGTCAAATGCATTGGATTGTGATACATTTTGACAATAGAAACACTAACAAAGCGGTTTACTACTTCTAAGCAATGTTTTTGTTGGTTTTAGCCTCTTTTGGGAGAAAATGGGTATAAATGTTGTCCAAACACTCCGTAACCATCTCTAACTCTTATAATTAGTCAAATGCATTGGATTGTGATACATTTTGACAATAGAAACACTAACAAAGCGGTTTACTACTTCTAAGCAATGTTTTTGTTGGTTTTAGCCTCTTTTGGGAGAAAATGGGTATAAGTGTTGTCCAAACACTCCGTAACCATCTCTAACTCTTATAATTAGTCAAATGCATTGGATTGTGATACATTTTGACAATAGAAACACTAACAAAGCGGTTTACTACTTCTAAGCAATGTTTTTGTTGGTTTTAGCCTCTTTTGGGAGAAAATGGGTATAAATGTTGTCCAAACACTCCGTAACCATCTCTAACTCTTATAATTAGTCAAATGCATTGGATTGTGATACATTTTGACAATAGAAACACTAACAAAGCGGTTTACTACTTCTAAGCAATGTTTTTGTTGGTTTTAGCCTCTTTTGGGAGAAAATGGGTATAAGTGTTGTCCAAACACTCCGTAACCATCTCTAACTCTTATAATTAGTCAAATGCATTGGATTGTGATACATTTTGACAATAGAAACACTAACAAAGCGGTTTACTACTTCTAAGCAATGTTTTTGTTGGTTTTAGCCTCTTTTGGGAGAAAATGGGTATAAATGTTGTCCAAACACTCCGTAACCATCTCTAACTCTTATAATTAGTCAAATGCATTGGATTGTGATACATTTTGACAATAGAAACACTAACAAAGCGGTTTACTACTTCTAAGCAATGTTTTTGTTGGTTTTAGCCTCTTTTGGGAGAAAATGGGTATAAATGTTGTCCAAACACTCCGTAACCATCTCTAACTCTTATAATTAGTCAAATGCATTGGATTGTGATACATTTTGACAATAGAAACACTAACAAAGCGGTTTACTACTTCTAAGCAATGTTTTTGTTGGTTTTAGCCTCTTTTGGGAGAAAATGGGTATAAGTGTTGTCCAAACACTCCGTAACCATCTCTAACTCTTATAATTAGTCAAATGCATTGGATTGTGATACATTTTGACAATAGAAACACTAACAAAGCGGTTTACTACTTCTAAGCAATGTTTTTGTTGGTTTTAGCCTCTTTTGGGAGAAAATGGGTATAAGTGTTGTCCAAACACTCCGTAACCATCTCTAACTCTTATAATTAGTCAAATGCATTGGATTGTGATACATTTTGACAATAGAAACACTAACAAAGCGGTTTACTACTTCTAAGCAATGTTTTTGTTGGTTTTAGCCTCTTTTGGGAGAAAATGGGTATAAATGTTGTCCAAACACTCCGTAACCATCTCTAACTCTTATAATTAGTCAAATGCATTGGATTGTGATACATTTTGACAATAGAAACACTAACAAAGCGGTTTACTACTTCTAAGCAATGTTTTTGTTGGTTTTAGCCTCTTTTGGGAGAAAATGGGTATAAGTGTTGTCCAAACACTCCGTAACCATCTCTAACTCTTATAATTAGTCAAATGCATTGGATTGTGATACATTTTGACAATAGAAACACTAACAAAGCGGTTTACTACTTCTAAGCAATGTTTTTGTTGGTTTTAGCCTCTTTTGGGAGAAAATGGGTATAAATGTTGTCCAAACACTCCGTAACCATCTCTAACTCTTATAATTAGTCAAATGCATTGGATTGTGATACATTTTGACAATAGAAACACTAACAAAGCGGTTTACTACTTCTAAGCAATGTTTTTGTTGGTTTTAGCCTCTTTTGGGAGAAAATGGGTATAAGTGTTGTCCAAACACTCCGTAACCATCTCTAACTCTTATAATTAGTCAAATGCATTGGATTGTGATACATTTTGACAATAGAAACACTAACAAAGCGGTTTACTACTTCTAAGCAATGTTTTTGTTGGTTTTAGCCTCTTTTGGGAGAAAATGGGTATAAATGTTGTCCAAACACTCCGTAACCATCTCTAACTCTTATAATTAGTCAAATGCATTGGATTGTGATACATTTTGACAATAGAAACACTAACAAAGCGGTTTACTACTTCTAAGCAATGTTTTTGTTGGTTTTAGCCTCTTTTGGGAGAAAATGGGTATAAGTGTTGTCCAAACACTCCGTAACCATCTCTAACTCTTATAATTAGTCAAATGCATTGGATTGTGATACATTTTGACAATAGAAACACTAACAAAGCGGTTTACTACTTCTAAGCAATGTTTTTGTTGGTTTTAGCCTCTTTTGGAAGAAAATGGGTATAAGTGTTGTCCAAACACTCCGTAACCATCTCTAACTCTTATAATTAGTCAAATGCATTGGATTGTGATACATTTTGACAATAGAAACACTAACAAAGCGGTTTACTACTTCTAAGCAATGTTTTTGTTGGTTTTAGCCTCTTTTGGGAGAAAATGGGTATAAATGTTGTCCAAACACTCCGTAACCATCTCTAACTCTTATAATTAGTCAAATGCATTGGATTGTGATACATTTTGACAATAGAAACACTAACAAAGCGGTTTACTACTTCTAAGCAATGTTTTTGTTGGTTTTAGCCTCTTTTGGGAGAAAATGGGTATAAGTGTTGTCCAAACACTCCGTAACCATCTCTAACTCTTATAATTAGTCAAATGCATTGGATTGTGATACATTTTGACAATAGAAACACTAACAAAGCGGTTTACTACTTCTAAGCAATGTTTTTGTTGGTTTTAGCCTCTTTTGGGAGAAAATGGGTATAAATGTTGTCCAAACACTCCGTAACCATCTCTAACTCTTATAATTAGTCAAATGCATTGGATTGTGATACATTTTGACAATAGAAACACTAACAAAGCGGTTTACTACTTCTAAGCAATGTTTTTGTTGGTTTTAGCCTCTTTTGGGAGAAAATGGGTATAAATGTTGTCCAAACACTCCGTAACCATCTCTAACTCTTATAATTAGTCAAATGCATTGGATTGTGATACATTTTGACAATAGAAACACTAACAAAGCGGTTTACTACTTCTAAGCAATGTTTTTGTTGGTTTTAGCCTCTTTTGGGAGAAAATGGGTATAAATGTTGTCCAAACACTCCGTAACCATCTCTAACTCTTATAATTAGTCAAATGCATTGGATTGTGATACATTTTGACAATAGAAACACTAACAAAGCGGTTTACTACTTCTAAGCAATGTTTTTGTTGGTTTTAGCCTCTTTTGGGAGAAAATGGGTATAAGTGTTGTCCAAACACTCCGTAACCATCTCTAACTCTTATGATAAGTCAAATGCATTGGATTGTGATACATTTTGACAATAGAAACACTAACAAAGCGGTTTACTACTTCTAAGCAATGTTTTTGTTGGTTTTAGCCTCTTTTGGGAGAAAATGGGTATAAATGTTGTCCAAACACTCCGTAACCATCTCTAACTCTTATAATTAGTCAAATGCATTGGATTGTGATACATTTTGACAATAGAAACACTAACAAAGCGGTTTACTACTTCTAAGCAATGTTTTTGTTGGTTGCTAGCCTCTTTTGGGAGAAAATGGGTATAAGTGTTGTCCAAACACTCCGTAACCATCTCTAACTCTTATGATAAGTCAAATGCATTGGATTGTGATACATTTTGACAATAGAACACTAACAAAGCGGTTTACTACTTCTAAGCAATGTTTTTGTTGGTTTTAGCCTCTTTTGGGAGAAAATGGGTATAAATGTTGTCCAAACACTCCGTAACCATCTCTAACTCTTATAATTAGTCAAATGCATTGGATTTTGATACATTTTGACAATAGAAACACTAACAAAGCGGTTTACTACTTCTAAGCAATGTTTTTGTTGGTTCTAGCCTCTTTTGGAAGAAAATGGGTATAAGTGTTGTCCAAACACTCCGTAACCATCTCTAACTCTTATAATAAGTCAAATGCATTGGATTGTGATACATTTTGACAATAGAAACACTAACAAAGCGGTTTACTACTTCTAAGCAATGTTTTTGTTGGTTTTAGCCTCTTTTGGGAGAAAATGGGTATAAATGTTGTCCAAACACTCCGTAACCATCTCTAACTCTTATAATTAGTCAAATGCATTGGATTGTGATACATTTTGACAATAGAAACACTAACAAAGCGGTTTACTACTTCTAAGCAATGTTTTTGTTGGTTCTAGCCTCTTTTGGGAGAAAATGGGTATAACTGTTGTCTAAACACTCCGTAACCATCTCTAACTCTTATAATTAGTCAAATGCACTGGATTATGATACATTTTTACAATAGAAACACTAACAAAACGGTTTACTACTTCTAAGCAATGTTTTTGTTGGTTCTAGCCTCTTTTGGAGAAAATGGGTATAAGTGTTGTCCAAACACTCCGTAACCATCTCTAACTCTTATAATTAGTCAAATGCATTGGATTGTGATACATTTTGACAATAGAAACACTAACAAAGCGGTTTACTACTTCTAAGCAATGTTTTTGTTGGTTTTAGCCTCTTTTGGGAGAAAATGGGTATAAATGTTGTCCAAACACTCCGTAACCATCTCTAACTCTTATAATTAGTCAAATGCATTGGATTGTGATACATTTTGACAATAGAAACACTAACAAAGCGGTTTACTACTTCTAAGCAATGTTTTTGGTGGTTCTAGCCTCTTTTGGGAGAAAATGGGTATAAGTGTTGTCCAAACACCTCGTAACCATCTCTAACTCTTATGATAAGTCAAATGCATTGGATTGTGATACATTTTGACAATAGAAACACTAACAAAGCGGTTTACTACTTCTAAGCAATGTTTTTGTTGGTTTTAGCCTCTTTTGGGAGAAAATGGGTATAAATGTTGTCCAAACACTCCGTAACCATCTCTAACTCTTATAATTAGTCAAATGCATTGGATTGTGATACATTTTGACAATAGAAACACTAACAAAGCGGTTTACTACTTCTAAGCAATGTTTTTGTTGGTTTTAGCCTCTTTGGGAGAAAATGGGTATAAATGTTGTCCAAACACTCCGTAACCATCTCTAACTCTTATAATTAGTCAAATGCATTGGATTGTGATACATTTTGACAATAGAAACACTAACAAAGCGGTTTACTACTTCTAAGCAATGTTTTTTGTTGGTTTTAGCCTCTTTTGGGAGAAAATGGGTATAAGTGTTGTCCAACACTCCGTAACCATCTCTAACTCTTATGATAAGTCAAATGCATTGGATTGTGATACATTTTGACAATAGAAACACTAACAAAGCGGTTTACTACTTCTAAGCAATGTTTTTGTTGGTTATAGCCTCTTTTGGGAGAAAATGGGTATAAGTGTTGTCCAAACACTCCGTAACCATCTCTAACTCTTATAATAAGTCAAATGCATTGGATTGTGATACATTTTGACAATAGAAACACTAACAAAGCGGTTTACTACTTCTAAGCAATGTTTTTGTTGGTTTTAGCCTCTTTTGGGAGAAAATGGGTATAAATGTTGTCCAAACACTCCGTAACCATCTCTAACTCTTATAATTAGTCAAATGCATTGGATTGTGATACATTTTGACAATAGAAACACTAACAAAGCGGTTTACTACTTCTAAGCAATGTTTTTGTTGGTTTTAGCCTCTTTTGGGAGAAAATGGGTATAAGTGTTGTCCAAACACTCCGTAACCATCTCTAACTCTTATAATTAGTCAAATGCATTGGATTGTGATACATTTTGACAATAGAAACACTAACAAAGCGGTTTACTACTTCTAAGCAATGTTTTTGTTGGTTCTAGCCTCTTTTGGAAGAAAATGGGTATAAGTGTTGTCCAAACACTCCGTAACCATCTCTAACTCTTATGATAAGTCAAATGCATTGGATTGTGATACATTTTGACAATAGAAACACTAACAAAGCGGTTTACTACTTCTAAGCAATGTTTTTGTTGGTTTTAGCCTCTTTTGGGAGAAAATGAGTATAAATGTTGTCCAAACACTCCGTAACCATCTCTAACTCTTATAATTAGTCAAATGCATTGGATTGTGATACATTTTGACAATAAAAAAAAACTAACAAAGCGGTTTACTAATTCTAAGCAATGTTTTTGTTGGTTCTAGCCTCTTTTGGGAGAAAATGGGTATAAGTGTTGTCCAAACACCTTGTAAACCATCTCTAACTCTTATGATAAGTCAAATGCATTGGATTGTGATACATTTTGACAATAGAAACACTAACAAAGCGGTTTAACTACTTCTAAGCAATGTTTTTGTTGGTTTTAAGCCTCTTTTGGGAGAAAATGGGTATAAATGTTGTCCAAACACTCCGTAACCATCTCTAACTCTTATAATTAGTCAAATGCATTGGATTGTGATACATTTTGACAATAGAAACACTAACATAAGCGGTTTACTACTTCTAAGCAATTTTTTGTTGGTTTTAGCCTCTTTTGGGAGAAAATGGGTATAAATGTTGTCCAAACACTCCGTAACCATCTCTAACTCTTATAATTAGTCAAATGCATTGGATTGTGATACATTTTGACAATAGAAACACTAACAAAGCGGTTTACTACTTCTAAGCAATGTTTTTGTTGGTTTTAGCCTCTTTTGGGAGAAAATGGGTATAAATGTTGTCCAAACACTCCGTAACCATCTCTAACTCTTATAATTAGTCAAATGCATTGGATTGTGATACATTTTGACAATAGAAACACTAACAAAGCGGTTTACTACTTCTAAGCAATGTTTTTGTTGGTTCTAGCCTCTTTGGGAGAAAATGGGTATAAGTGTTGTCCAAACACTCCGTAACCATCTCTAACTCTAATGATAAGTCAAATGCATTGGATTGTGATACATTTTGACAATAGAAACACTAACAAAGCGGTTTACTACTTCTAAGCAATGTTTTTGTTGGTTTTAGCCTCTTTTGGGAGAAAATGGGTATAAATGTTGTCCAAACACTCCGTAACCATCTCTAACTCTTATAATTAGTCAAATGCATTGGATTGTGATACATTTTGACAATAGAAACACTAACAAAGCGGTTTACTACTTCTAAGCAATGTTTTTGTTGGTTTTAGCCTCTTTTGGGAGAAAATGGGTATAAGTGTTGTCCAAACACTCCGTAACCATCTCTAACTCTTATAATAGTCAAATGCATTGGATTGTGATACATTTTGACAATAGAAACACTAACAAAGCGGTTTACTACTTCTAAGCAATGTTTTTGTTGGTTTTAGCCTCTTTTGGAGAAAATGGGTATAAATGTTGTCCAAACACTCCGTAACCATCTCTAACTCTTATAATTAGTCAAATGCATTGGATTGTGATACATTTTGACAATAGAAACACTAACAAAGCGGTTTACTACTTCTAAGCAATGTTTTTGTTGGTTCTAGCCTCTTTTGGGAGAAAATGGGTATAAGTGTTGTCCAAACACTCCGTAACCATCTCTAACTCTTATGATAAGTCAAATGCATTGGATTGTGATACATTTTGACAATAGAAACACTAACAAAGCGGTTTACTACTTCTAAGCAATGTTTTTGTTGGTTTTAGCCTCTTTTGGGAGAAAATGGGTATAAATGTTGTCCAAACACTCCGTAACCATCTCTAACTCTTATAATTAGTCAAATGCATTGGATTGTGATACATTTTGACAATAGAAACACTAACAAAGCGGTTTACTACTTCTAAGCAATGTTTTTGTTGGTTCTAGCCTCTTTTGGGAGAAAATGGGTATAAGTGTTGTCCAAACACTCCGTAACCATCTCTAACTCTTATGATAAGTCAAATGCATTGGATTGTGATACATTTTGACAATAGAAACACTAACAAAGCGGTTTACTACTTCTAAGCAATGTTTTTGTTGGTTTTAGCCTCTTTTGGGAGAAAATGGGTATAAATGTTGTCCAAACACTCCGTAACCATCTCTAACTCTTATAATTAGTCAAATGCATTGGATTGTGATACATTTTGACAATAAAAACACTAACAACGCGGTTTACTACTTCTAAGCAATGTTTTGTTGGTTTTAGCCTCTTTTGGGAGAAAATGGGTATAAGTGTTGTCCAAACACTCCGTAACCATCTCTAACTCTTATAATTAGTCAAATGCATTGGATTGTGATACATTTTGACAATAGAAACACTAACAAAGCGGTTTACTACTTCTAAGCAATGTTTTTGTTGGTTTTAGCCTCTTTTGGGAGAAAATGGGTATAAATGTTGTCCAAACACTCCGTAACCATCTCTAACTCTTATAATTAGTCAAATGCATTGGATTGTGATACATTTTGACAATAGAAACACTAACAAAGCGGTTTACTACTTCTAAGCAATGTTTTTGTTGGTTTTAGCCTCTTTTGGAGAAAATGGGTATAAGTGTTGTCCAAACACTCCGTAACCATCTCTAACTCTTATAATAAGTCAAATGCATTGGATTGTGATACATTTTGACAATAGAAACACTAACAAAGCGGTTTACTACTTCTAAGCAATGTTTTTGTTGGTTTTAGCCTCTTTTGGGAGAAAATGGGTATAAATGTTGTCCAAACACTCCGTAACCATCTCTAACTCTTATAATTAGTCAAATGCATTGGATTGTGATACATTTTGACAATAGAAACACTAACAAAGCGGTTTACTACTTCTAAGCAATGTTTTTGTTGGTTCTAGCCTCTTTTGGGAGAAAATGGGTATAAGTGTTGTCCAAACACTCCGTAACCATCTCTAACTCTTATAATAAGTCAAATGCATTGGATTGTGATACATTTTGACAATAGAAACACTAACAAAGCGGTTTACTACTTCTAAGCAATGTTTTTGTTGGTTCTAGCCTCTTTTGAAGAAAATGGGTATAAGTGTTGTCCAAACACTCCGTAACCATCTCTAACTCTTATAATTAGTCAAATGCATTGGATTGTGATACATTTTGACAATAGAAACACTAACAAAGCGGTTTACTACTTCTAAGCAATGTTTTTGTTGGTTTTAGCCTCTTTTGGGAGAAAATGGGTATAAATGTTGTCCAAACACTCCGTAACCATCTCTAACTCTTATAATTAGTCAAATGCATTGGATTGTGATACATTTTGACAATAGAAACACTAACAAAGCGGTTTACTACTTCTAAGCAATGTTTTTGTTGGTTCTAGCCTCTTTTGGGAGAAAATGGGTATAAGTGTTGTCCAAACACCTTGTAACCATCTCTAACTCTTATGATAAGTCAAATGCATTGGATTGTGATACATTTTGACAATAGAAACACTAACAAAGCGGTTTACTACTTCTAAGCAATGTTTTTGTTGGTTTTAGCCTCTTTTGGGAGAAAATGGGTATAAATGTTGTCCAAACACTCCGTAACCATCTCTAACTCTTATAATTAGTCAAATGCATTGGATTTTGATACATTTTGACAATAGAAACACTAACAAAGCGGTTTACTACTTCTAAGCAATGTTTTGTTGGTTTTAGCCTCTTTTGGGAGAAAATGGGTATAAATGTTGTCCAAACACTCCGTAACCATCTCTAACTCTTATAATTAGTCAAATGCATTGGATTGTGATACATTTTGACAATAGAAACACTAACAAAGCGGTTTACTACTTCTAAGCAATGTTTTTGTTGGTTTTAGCCTCTTTTGGGAGAAAATGGGTATAAATGTTGTCCAAACACTCCGTAACCATCTCTAACTCTTATGATTAGTCAAATGCATTGGACTGTGCTACATTTTGACAATAGAAACACTAACAAAGCGGTTTACTACTTCTAAGCAATGTTTTTGTTGGTTCTAGCCTCTTTTGGGAGAAAATGGGTATAAGTGTTGTCCAAACACTCCGTAACCATCTCTAACTCTTATGATAAGTCAAATGCATTGGATTGTGATACATTTTGACAATAGAAACACTAACAAAGCGGTTTTACTACTTCTAAGCAATGTTTTTGTTGGTTTTAGCCTCTTTTGGGAGAAAATGGGTATAAATGTTGTCCAAACACTCCGTAACCATCTCTAACTCTTATAATTAGTCAAATGCATTGGATTGTGATACATTTTGACAATAGAAACACTAACAAAGCGGTTTACTACTTCTAAGCAATGTTTTTGTTGGTGCTAGCCTCTTTTGGGAGAAAATGGGTATAAGTGTTGTCCAAACACTCCGTAACCATCTCTAACTCTTATGATAAGTCAAATGCATTGGATTGTGATACATTTTGACAATAGAAACACTAACAAAGCGGTTTACTACTTCTAAGCAATGTTTTTGTTGGTTTTAGCCTCTTTTGGGAGAAAATGGGTATAAATGTTGTCCAAACACTCCGTAACCATCTCTAACTCTTATAATTAGTCAAATGCATTGGATTTTGATACATTTTGACAATAGAAACACTAACAAAGCGGTTTATGATATGTCTATATTTTCATGTTTTAAGCATTCATTTCTCATCATTTTAGCATTATTTCATCCTCTAATCATACCATTTTTAGTCATTTATAGTCACTTTGCATGTTTAGTAGGTTGTTGCATGAGTATTGCATACATACTTGCATTTGGAGTTGTTTAGGTACCAAAAGGAGCTGTTTATGGGAAAAAAGTCTGACTCGACCAAGCCACTCGAGCAACAAGTCGATCCACTCTTTGCGAGCTTCCTACTTACTTTTCCATTGGGATCAGCTTCCGACGTCTTTATCAAAGTTGTAGGAAATTGAGTCAGCTTTCCAATACCAGTGGTTTCAGGTCAATCGGAGTTGTGGTTCGAAAGTTACGCCTGTTTTAACACAGCATCGACCTGCTGCATCGATGTGTGGTCGATCCTGAGGCAAAAAGGTACCAGCTTTGAAGACAACCCCTGCATCGACCAAACTGGTCGATCCAGTGATCGATGCCAAGCCCAGCCGCCTTTGACTCTTGTCTTTTAGTGAATTAGGGTTTTGACTTTTCCTAAAGTAGTATAAATACAGGTGTTGTGCTGAGACAAGGGGAATATCCTATCTTTTATCCTTAATCCTATCTCTTAACTTTTCTCTTATCTCTTATCTCTCTTTTCTCTCTAAAATCAGACACTTTGTAATCCAGATTTCTCTTAATCTATTTTGATTTTGCATTTTCTACATTCACAGTTCTCTTAATCTCATCTTTAGCTTTATGATTATGCAATTTATTTTATTTTCTGGGTTTTGCATTTTATGATGATTTGTGAGTAGTCTCCTTAGGGTTCTTGAGGATGGGTTAGGTTAGTGATGAATCCTTGATCTTCTAGGGTGTTTAAGCTTAGATCTGTTTAGATCCCTTCTGGGTTAGTGTTCTTAATGCTAGTTTCTCTCTGATCAGTTGAAATTAGACCCTAGGTATTTCCTGCCCGAAAGGTGTTTGATGAAATGCCTGAACCAACTTTTTCTAGAGATTTACATGTCTAACCCAAGAGATTGGTTGCTTAGAGTGTTTATTGGCTTTAATAGGTTGAATCATAATGCCTGCTTTGCTATGCTTCTTGATGGGCGTGGGTTTGATCCACACACTCACTGGGTTTCACCTAAACAAACTTAGGCTTTTAACCTTCAGCAAAACAAATAAAAAGGTCGCAAGTGCACAACCAATCTATTGTAGTACTTAGGGTATCGATCCACCCGAGGAAGTTGTGACTGGTTCAAACTCTAAACTAAAGATCCGGCAGAGACTAAGTATTGAAAGGGGGTTTTGGTTCCTAAGTGTCACTCCTAGGATTGTCCTAATTCTATTCTAAACCTAAAACTAGATAACTAAACTAACTAAAAGGAAAACTAACTAAAACCTAAAACTACTAACTAGGGAAGCTATAACTAAACTAAGGAAACTAAAGAACGCTAAAGATCTAATCATTATTACTAAACGGGTTACTATCAATATTAAAAGGCGTTGGGCGGTCAGGGGAACATCTCCAGGGTCTCACACTCTCAGGGTTTGTTAGGTATTGATCTTCTGATTTGGTCTATTTGACTCACTAACTCGAACACTAAATTGAACCCTCCTACGTTCGCTTACAGGTTCCTAAACTCCATAGACCCGACGGTGTCCTGGTCACTCTTTTGGTAAAGGCATGAAGTCAGCTTAAAGATCAGGTTCGATATGTCCTAGAAGTCTACACTAACCCCTGTGCCTTAGTACACACAGAGACTAGCTCGTTCAGTTTTCCTAGTGGGGTCCAATAACTACCAAAGGTCTTGTCACAATAATAGCT
>CM022176.2:8362083-8380621 GCA_011420285.2 Erysimum cheiranthoides | reverse complement strand
AACGATGTGAAATTGCAGGATATTAAAAGTGGAGATGTATTCGGACAAGGAGGCACTAAAGATGACTTATATGTGCTTGAAGACACTTCTCTTAAATCTGTTTTAATAAATGCAATTTCGAATAATGTTGCTTCTTGTATTGTTGCAAACAATGTTAAATCTTCGGTTATATTATGGCATAATAGACTCGGTCATCCGCATTCTAGAGCTTTGAGTTTAATGTTACCCGGTCTCTCATATGATTGTGATAAGTGTGAAGCATGCATTCTAGGCAAGCATTGCAAAGTAGTGTTTCCAAAATCCAATACTATCTATGAGAAGTGTTTTGATCTTGTGCATTCGGATGTTTGGACCTCACCATGTGCATCTAGAGATAATCAAAAGTACTTTGTCACATTTATAGATGAAAAGTCTAAGTATACTTGGGTAACTTTGCTTCCATCTAAGGATAGGGTCTATGATGCATTCATAAACTTCCAAACTTATGTGACTAACCATTATGATGCCAAGATCAAAATTCTTAGAACAGATAATGGAGGAGAATACACGAGTACTAAGCTCAAAATGCACTTGGATAAATGCGGAATTCTACACCAAACAAGCTGTCCTTACAACCCCAACAAAACGGTGTTGCCGAGAGGAAGAATAGGCACTTGATGGAGGTGTCTAGAGCCATGCTATTTCACAAGCACATGCCAAAGAGGTTTGGGGAGACGCGGTTATGACAGCTTGCTACCTTATAAACCGGACACCCACTAGTATCCTTAATGATAGATCTCCATTTCAAGTTATTAACTAACCAAAGTCCTAAATTGGCCATTTGAGAGTGTTTGGGAGTTTTGCTTTGTGTTTGTACCAGGGGATCTACGGAACAAGTTGGAGCCCAGAGTACTAAGTGTTGTGTTCATAGGCTACTCTACGAGTCAAAAGGGCTACAAGTGTTATGATCCAGTCATGACCGGTATTATGTGTCAAGAGACGTCAAGTTTAGGAAGATGAGGCCTATTTCGGAGAAAAGAATTGGGAAGGTGTTAAGGACTTACCTAACTCGGCTTCGGATAGAGCAAGGAGTCTTCAACAAATTCTAGAGCATTTGGGAAATGCGAATGGCAATGTAAGCTTATCTCATGAGGAGAAGGAAGCTACACCAAGAAACGATCAAAATGAAGCTCAAGAGAGTGACAACGATGTATATCAAGAAGCTTCGGGTATTCAACAAGATAGTAGTGGAGAAGATGGGTCTAGTGAAGAAGTGGTAGAGAAGAGTCCATCTAGTGAGGGAGAAGCTATTGCATCTTCAAGCGATGATGAGACATATCAAGCTCCACAAGTGACACAAGATCCGGTCTACACTAGGGAAAACCCGAGGAAGAGCACTAGAGAAAGAAAGTCTCCATCAAATTGGAGAAACACAAGAGTTTACTATAATTGTCAAGCCGTGGCTCATCCAATACAAGCGACATGTTCGATTGACCTTCTTCCCGAAGAACACAAGGCGTTTCTTAGTAAGTTAGATGTGGAGTTTGTGCCACAAAACTATGAGGAAGCAAAAGGGATAAAGGAATGGGACAATGCGGTTGAGGATGAAGTGGGAGCAATGACAAGAAACCATACATGGGATGAAGCGGATCTACCAAAAGGCAAGAAGTGTGTGAGCTCAAAATGGGTGTTCACTATTAAGTACAAGAGCAATGGTGAGATTGAGAGATACAAGGCCAGGTTGGTTGCAAGAGGATTTACACAAACATATGGCGACGACTATCGAGAGACCTTTGCTCCGGTGGCTAAGCAACATACAGTTAAGGTGGTTCTCTCTTTGGCGACTAATTTGGATTGGGAGTTGTGGCAAATGGATGTCAAGAACGCATTTTTACAAGGAGAGCTAGAAGAAGAGGTCTATATGACCCCTCCTCCGGGTTTGGAAGACACGGTAGCTCCGGGAAAAGTGTTAAGACTTCGCAAAGCCATCTACGGTCTAAAGCAATCTCCGAGAGCTTGGTATCACAAGTTGAGCTCCACATTAAAGGCTAATGGATTCAAGAAGTCAGAATCCGATCACACCTTGTTTACTCTTCAAAATGATCAAGGCATTGTAGTTGTCTTGATCTATGTCGATGACTTGATCATTTCGGGGAGTAACAAGGAAGGTATTAAGTCTATCAAAGCTTCTCTTCATAATGCTTTTGACATTAAAGATCTTGGTGTGTTGAAATACTTTTTAGGTATCGAAGTGTGTAGATCACCGGAGGGATTATTTCTCTCACAAAGGAAATACACACTTGATCTTCTTAAGCTTACGGGAAAGCTTGGAGCTAAGGCGGTTTCAACACCATTAGAACCAGGATATAAGGTCAATCGAAAGGGGGAGAAGGATGATACACCATATCATTGCCCAGAGCAATATAGAAGACTTGTGGGTAAGTTGATCTACTTGACTTATACACGGCCTGATATCTCTTTTGCCGTGAACCAGGTGAGTCAACATATGAAGGAACCTACGGTCTATCATTGGAGTATGGTGGAGAGGATCCTCAAGTATCTCAAAGGAAGCCCCGGACAAGGCATTTGGATGGGGAAGAACTCAAGCACAGAGATAGTTGGCTATTGTGATGCGGACTATGGTGGAGACCGCAACGATAGGAAGTCAACAACCGGCTTTTGTACCTTCATTGGAGGGAACTTGGTAACTTGGAAGTCTAAGAAGCAAAAGGTGGTGTCATGTTCAAGTGCTGAAGCGGAATATAGAGCCATGAAGAAGCTTACTAACGAGTTGACATGGTTAAAAGCGCTCCTTCAAGACCTTGGGATTGAGCAGAAGACACCGATAACGTTTCATTGCGACAACCAAGCAGCCATTCACATCGCCAACAACCCGGTCTTCCATGAGAGAACCAAGCATGTCGAGTTAGACTGCCACAAGACTCGGGAGAAGATCGAAGACGGTACTATCTTACCTTGCTACACTAGGAGTTCGGACCAGTTGGCCGACATCTTTACCAAGGCAGCAAGTCCCCAAGTTTGCGAGTTTATTCATGGCAAACTTGGGCTTGTAGACCTTACACGTCCTTGAGAGAACTCCCTCGCTTATGTCAGTAATACTCTTTTCCTAAGATTGGGATTTGTCCCACGTGGTTTGACCAATCTTAGGTTTTAATGAGGTTACTCGCATAAGTGTCAAGTCTATAACAATGATCATCGTCTATAACCATGATTATTGTAGTATAGACTTGAGGGGGAGTGTTGATCAAGAAGCATTTTACCTTAGCTAATTAATAGCTAAGAGTGAAATGGGTTTCGGGTCACCTCGGGTTTAACTTTAGCTAACTAATAGCTAAGAGTATAGCCTCGGGTTGCCTCGGGTCTTTTATAAAAGAAAGGAAGAGAGAACGTATGAGAGAGGCCACGGGTTTGAATAGGATAAGAAAGGGACAACGGTCATGTTGACCGTACGGACGCGCGCACAAGGGTTGGCCTTATCCGTTGATGAGCTGTGCGCGTGTACGAGTTGTCCTCTAGTGAATCAGACCGTTAGTGAGCTGTCAAAAGAGGAAAAGCATATGGTGACTCACTAGGCTGAATGAGGATGGGTTTAAGGTTATGTACATACCCATTTAGACCTAGTAGAGCTTCTATATAAACCATATGCAATCCGAAAACAACTTGTAACTTTTATCTCTCAAATAATATCATCTTCCTCTACTCTTAACAATGTTTCTCTCTATTCTTCCCTTCCCACTTGAATCTTCAACATTTCCTTAGAAGTAGTAAACCGCTTGTTAGTGTTTCTATTGTCAAAATGTATCACAATCCAATGCATTTGACTAATTATAAGAGTTAGAGATGGTTACGGAGTGTTTGGACAACATTTATACCCATTTTCTCCCAAAAGAGGCTAAAACCAACAAAAACATTGCTTAGAAGTAGTAAACCGCTTTGTTAGTGTTTCTATTGTCAAAATGTACAATCCAATGCATTTGACTAATTATAGAGTTAGAGATGGTTACGGAGTGTTTGGACAACATTTATACCCATTTTCTCCCAAAAGAGGCTAAAACCAACAAAAACATTGCTTAGAAGTAGTAAACCGCTTTGTTAGTGTTTCTATTGTCAAAATGTATCACAATCCAATGCATTTGACTTATCCTTAGAGTTAGAGATGGTTACGGAGTGTTTGGACAACACTTATACCCATTTTCTCCCAAAAGAGGCTAGAACAACAAAAACATTGCTTAGAAGTAGTAAACCGCTTTGTTAGTGTTTCTATTGTCAAAATGTATCACAATCCAATGCATTTGACTAATTATAAGAGTTAGAGATGGTTACGGAGTGTTTGGACAACATTTATACCCATTTTCTCCCAAAGAGGCTAAAACCAACAAAAACATTGCTTAGAAGTAGTAAACCGCTTTGTTAGTGTTTCTATTGTCAAAATGTATCACAATCCAATGCATTTGACTAATTATAAGAGTTAGAGATGGTTACGGAGTGTTTGGACAACATTTATACCCATTTTCTCCCAAAAGAGGCTAAAACCAACAAAAACATTGCTTAGAAGTAGTAAACCGCTTTGTTAGTGTTTCTATTGTCAAAATGTATCACAATCCAATGCATTTGACTAATTATAAGAGTTAGAGATGGTTACGGAGTGTTTGGACAACATTTATACCCATTTTCTCCCAAAAGAGGCTAGAACCAACAAAAACATTGCTTAGAAGTAGTAAACCGCTTTGTTAGTGTTTCTATTGTCAAAATGTATCACAATCCAATGCATTTGACTAATTATAAGAGTTAGAGATGGTTACGGAGTGTTTGGACAACATTTATACCCATTTTCTCCCAAAAGAGGCTAAAACCAACAAAAACATTGCTTAGAAGTAGTAAACCGCTTTGTTAGTGTTTCTATTGTCAAAATGTATCACAATCCAATGCATTTGACTAATTATAAGAGTTAGAGATGGTTACGGAGTGTTTGGACAACATTTATACCCATTTTCTCCCAAAAGAGGCTAAAACCAACAAAAACATTGCTTAGAAGTAGTAAACCGCTTTGTTAGTGTTTCTATTGTCAAAATGTATCACAATCCAATGCATTTGACTTATTATAAGAGTTAGAGATGGTTACGGAGTGTTTGGACAACACTTATACCCATTTTCTCCCAAAAGAGGCTAAAACCAACAAAAACATTGCTTAGAAGTAGTAAACCGCTTTGTTAGTGTTTCTATTGTCAAAATGTATCACAATCCAATGCATTTGACTAATTATAAGAGTTAGAGATGGTTACGGAGTGTTTGGACAACATTTATACCCATTTTCTCCCAAAAGAGGCTAAAACCAACAAAAACATTGCTTAGAAGTAGTAAACCGCTTTGTTAGTGTTTCTATTGTCAAAATGTATCACAATCCAATGCATTTGACTAATTATAAGAGTTAGAGATGGTTACGGAGTGTTTGGACAACATTTATACCCATTTTCTCCCAAAAGAGGCTAAAACCAACAAAAACATTGCTTAGAAGTAGTAAACCGCTTTGTTAGTGTTTCTATTGTCAAAATGTATCACAATCCAATGCATTTGACTTATTATAGAGTTAGAGATGGTTACGGAGTGTTTGGACAACACTTATACCCATTTTCTCCCAAAAGAGGCTAGAACCAACAAAAACATTGCTTAGAAGTAGTAAACCGCTTTGTTAGTGTTTCTATTGTCAAAATGTATCACAATCCAATGCATTTGACTAATTATAAGAGTTAGAGATGGTTACGGAGTGTTTGGACAACATTTATACCCATTTTCTCCCAAAAGAGGCTAAAACCAACAAAAACATTGCTTAGAAGTAGTAAACCGCTTTGTTAGTGTTTCTATTGTCAAAATGTATCACAATCCAATGCATTTGACTAATTATAGGAGTTAGAGATGGTTACGGAGTGTTTGGACAACATTTATACCCATTTTCTCCCAAAAGAGGCTAAAACCAACAAAAACATTGCTTAGAAGTAGTAAACCGCTTTGTTAGTGTTTCTATTGTCAAAATGTATCACAATCCAATGCATTTGACTAATTATAAGAGTTAGAGATGGTTACGGAGTGTTTGGACAACATTTATACCCATTTTCTCCCAAAAGAGGCTAAAACCAACAAAAACATTGCTTAGAAGTAGTAAACCGCTTTGTTAGTGTTTCTATTGTCAAAATGTATCACAATCCAATGCATTTGACTAATTATAAGAGTTAGAGATGGTTACGGAGTGTTTGGACAACATTTATACCCATTTTCTCCCAAAAGAGGCTAGAACCAACAAAAACATTGCTTAGAAGTAGTAAACGCTTTGTTAGTGTTTCTATTGTCAAAATGTATCACAATCCAATGCATTTGACTAATTATAAGAGTTAGAGATGGTTACGGAGTGTTTGGACAACATTTATACCCATTTTCTCCCAAAAGAGGCTAAAACCAACAAAAACATTGCTTAGAAGTAGTAAACCTGCTTTGTTAGTGTTTCTATTGTCAAAATGTATCACAATCCAATGCATTTGACTAATTATAAGAGTTAGAGATGGTTACGGAGTGTTTGGACAACATTTATACCCATTTTCTCCCAAAAGAGGCTAGAACCAACAAAAACATTGCTTAGAAGTAGTAAACCGCTTTGTTAGTGTTTCTATTGTCAAAATGTATCACAATCCAATGCATTTGACTAATTATAAGAGTTAGAGATGGTTACGGAGTGTTTGGACAACATTTATACCCATTTTCTCCCAAAAGAGGCTAGAACCAACAAAAACATTGCTTAGAAGTAGTAAACCGCTTTGTTAGTGTTTCTATTGTCAAAATGTATCACAATCCAATGCATTTGACTAATTATAAGAGTTAGAGATGGTTACGGAGTGTTTGGACAACATTTATACCCATTTTCTCCCAAAAGAGGCTAAAACCAACAAAAACATTGCTTAGAAGTAGTAAACCGCTTTGTTAGTGTTTCTATTGTCAAAATGTATCACAATCCAATGCATTTGACTAATTATAAGAGTTAGAGATGGTTACGGAGTGTTTGGACAACATTTATACCCATTTTCTCCCAAAAGAGGCTAAAACCAACAAAAACATTGCTTAGAAGTAGTAAACCGCTTTGTTAGTGTTTCTATTGTCAAAATGTATCACAATCCAATGCATTTGACTTATTATAAGAGTTAGAGATGGTTACGGAGTGTTTGGACAACACTTATACCCATTTTCTCCCAAAAGAGGCTAGAAACCAACAAAAACATTGCTTAGAAGTAGTAAACCGCTTTGTTAGTGTTTCTATTGTCAAAATGTATCACAATCCAATGCATTTGACTAATTATAAGAGTTAGAGATGGTTACGGAGTGTTTGGACAACATTTATACCCATTTTCTCCCAAAAGAGGCTAAAACCAACAAAAACATTGCTTAGAAGTAGTAAACCGCTTTGTTAGTGTTTCTATTGTCAAAATGTATCACAATCCAATGCATTTGACTAATTATAAGAGTTAGAGATGGTTACGGAGTGTTTGGACAACATTTATACCCATTTTCTCCCAAAAGAGGCTAAAACCAACAAAAACATTGCTTAGAAGTAGTAAACCGCTTTGTTAGTGTTTCTATTGTCAAAATGTATCACAATCCAATGCATTTGACTTATCATTAGAGTTAGAGATGGTTACGGAGTGTTTGGACAACACTTATACCCATTTTCTCCCAAAAGAGGCTAGAACCAACAAAAACATTGCTTAGAAGTAGTAAACCGCTTTGTTAGTGTTTCTATTGTCAAAATGTATCACAATCCAATGCATTTGACTAATTATAAGAGTTAGAGATGGTTACGGAGTGTTTGGACAACATTTATACCCATTTTCTCCTAAAATAGGCTAAAACCAACAAAAACATTGCTTAGAAGTAGTAAACCGCTTTGTTAGTGTTTCTATTGTCAAAATGTATCACAATCCAATGCATTTGACTAATTATAAGAGTTAGAGATGGTTACGGAGTGTTTGGACAACATTTCTATCCATTTTTCTCCCAAAAGAGGCTAGAACCAACAAAAACATTGCTTAGAAGTAGTAAACCGCTTTGTTAGTGTTTCTATTGTCAAAATGTATCACAATCCAATGCATTTGACTAATTATAAGAGTTAGAGATGGTTACGGAGTGTTTGGACAACATTTATACCCATTTTCTCCCAAAAGAGGCTAAAACCAACAAAAACATTGCTTAGAAGTAGTAAACCGCTTTGTTAGTGTTTCTATTGTCAAAATGTATCACAATCCAATGCATTTGACTAATTATAAGAGTTAGAGATGGTTACGGAGTGTTTGGACAACATTTATACCCATTTTCTTCCAAAAGAGGCTAAAACCAACAAAAACATTGCTTAGAAGTAGTAAACCGCTTTGTTAGTGTTTCTATTGTCAAAATGTATCACAATCCAATGCATTTGACTAATTATAAGAGTTAGAGATGGTTACGGAGTGTTTGGACAACATTTATACCCATTTTCTCCCAAAAGAGGCTAAAACCAACAAAAACATTGCTTAGAAGTAGTAAACCGCTTTGTTAGTGTTTCTATTGTCAAAATGTATCACAATCCAATGCATTTGACTAATTATAAGAGTTAGAGATGGTTACGGAGTGTTTGGACAACATTTATACCCATTTTCTCCCAAAGAGGCTAAAACCAACAAAAACATTGCTTAGAAGTAGTAAACCGCTTTGTTAGTGTTTCTATTGTCAAAATGTATCACAATCCAATGCATTTGACTAATTATAAGAGTTAGAGATGGTTACGGAGTGTTTGGACAACATTTATACCCATTTTCTCCCAAAAGAGGCTAGAACCAACAAAAACATTGCTTAGAAGTAGTAAACCGCTTTGTTAGTGTTTCTATTGTCAAAATGTATCACAATCCAATGCATTTGACTAATTATAAGAGTTAGAGATGGTTACGGAGTGTTTGGACAACATTTATACCCATTTTCTCCCAAAAGAGGCTAAAACCAACAAAAACATTGCTTAGAAGTAGTAAACCGCTTTGTTAGTGTTTCTATTGTCAAAATGTATCACAATCCAATGCATTTGACTAATTATAAGAGTTAGAGATGGTTACGGAGTGTTTGGACAACATTTATACCCATTTTCTCCCAAAAGAGGCTAAACCAACAAAAACATTGCTTAGAAGTAGTAAACCGCTTTGTTAGTGTTTCTATTGTCAAAATGTATCACAATCCAATGCATTTGACTAATTATAAGAGTTAGAGATGGTTACGGAGTGTTTGGACAACATTTATACCCATTTTCTCCCAAAAGAGGCTAAAACCAACAAAAACATTGCTTAGAAGTAGTAAACGCTTTGTTAGTGTTTCTATTGTCAAAATGTATCACAATCCAATGCATTTGACTAATTATAAGAGTTAGAGATGGTTACGGAGTGTTTGGACAACATTTATACCCATTTTCTCCCAAAAGAGGCTAAAACCAACAAAAACATTGCTTAGAAGTAGTAAACCGCTTTGTTAGTGTTTCTATTGTCAAAATGTATAACAATCCAATGCATTTGACTAATTATAAGAGTTAGAGATGGTTACGGAGTGTTTGGACAACATTTATACCCATTTTCTCCCAAAAGAGGCTAAAACCAACAAAAACATTGCTTAGAAGTAGTAAACCGCTTTGTTAGTGTTTCTATTGTCAAAATGTATCACAATCCAATGCATTTGACTAATTATAAGAGTTAGAGATGGTTACGGAGTGTTTGGACAACACTTATACCCATTTTCTCCCAAAAGAGGCTAAAACCAACAAAAACATTGCTTAGAAGTAGTAAACCGCTTTGTTAGTGTTTCTATTGTCAAAATGTATCACAATCCAATGCATTTGACTAATTATAAGAGTTAGAGATGGTTACGGAGTGTTTGGACAACATTTATACCCATTTTCTCCCAAAAGAGGCTAAAACCAACAAAAACATTGCTTAGAAGTAGTAAACCAGCTTTGTTAGTGTTTCTATTGTCAAAATGTATCACAATCCAATGCATTTGACTAATTATAAGAGTTAGAGATGGTTACGGAGTGTTTGGACAACATTTATACCCATTTTCTCCCAAAAGAGGCTAAAACCAACAAAAACATTGCTTAGAAGTAGTAAACCGCTTTGTTAGTGTTTCTATTGTCAAAATGTATCACAATCCAATGCATTTGACTTATCATTAGAGTTAGAGATGGTTACGGAGTGTTTGGACAACACTTATACCCATTTTCTCCCAAAAGAGGCTAGAACAACAAAAACATTGCTTAGAAGTAGTAAACCGCTTTGTTAGTGTTTCTATTGTCAAAATGTATCACAATCCAATGCATTTGACTAATTATAAGAGTTAGAGATGGTTACGGAGTGTTTGGACAACATTTATACCCATTTTCTCCCAAAAGAGGCTAAAACCAACAAAAACATTGCTTAGAAGTAGTAAACCGCTTTGTTAGTGTTTCTATTGTCAAAATGTATCACAATCCAATGCATTTGACTTATCATTAGAGTTAGAGATGGTTACGGAGTGTTTGGACAACACTTATACCCATTTTCTCCCAAAAGAGGCTAGAAACAACAAAAACATTGCTTAGAAGTAGTAAACCGCTTTGTTAGTGTTTCTATTGTCAAAATGTATCACAATCCAATGCATTTGACTAATTATAGGAGTTAGAGATGGTTACGGAGTGTTTGGACAACATTTATACCCATTT
The DNA here is from genome assembly GCA_011420285.2 of Erysimum cheiranthoides. Lineage (NCBI taxonomy): Eukaryota > Viridiplantae > Streptophyta > Magnoliopsida > Brassicales > Brassicaceae > Erysimum > Erysimum cheiranthoides. Next base: position 8,369,871 of record CM022176.2, on the reverse strand, counting down.
TCTCCCAAAAGAGGCTAAAACCAACAAAAACATTGCTTAGAAGTAGTAAACCGCTTTGTTAGTGTTTCTATTGTCAAAATGTATCACAATCCAATGCATTTGACTTATCCTTAGAGTTAGAGATGGTTACGGAGTGTTTGGACAACACTTATACCCATTTTCTCCCAAAAGAGGCTAGAACAACAAAAACATTGCTTAGAAGTAGTAAACCGCTTTGTTAGTGTTTCTATTGTCAAAATGTATCACAATCCAATGCATTTGACTAATTATAAGAGTTAGAGATGGTTACGGAGTGTTTGGACAACATTTATACTCATTTTCTCCCAAAAGAGGCTAAAACCAACAAAAACATTGCTTAGAAGTAGTAAACCGCTTTGTTAGTGTTTCTATTGTCAAAATGTATCACAATCCAATGCATTTGACTAATTATAAGAGTTAGAGATGGTTACGGAGTGTTTGGACAACATTTATACCCATTTTCTCCCAAAAGAGGCTAAAACCAAGAAAAACATTGCTTAGAAGTAGTAAACCGCTTTGTTAGTGTTTCTATTGTCAAAATGTATCAAAATCCAATGCATTTGACTAATTATAAGAGTTAGAGATGGTTACGGAGTGTTTGGACAACATTTATACCCATTTTCTCCCAAAAGAGGCTAGAACCAACAAAAACATTGCTTAGAAGTAGTAAACCGCTTGTTAGTGTTTCTATTGTCAAAATGTATCACAATCCAATGCATTTGACTAATTATAAGAGTTAGAGATGGTTACAGGAGTGTTTGGACAACATTTATACCCATTTTCTCCCAAAAGAGGCTAAAACCAACAAAAACATTGCTTAGAAGTAGTAAACCGCTTTGTTAGTGTTTCTATTGTCAAAATGTATCACAATCCAATGCATTTGACTAATTATAAGAGTTAGAGATGGTTACGGAGTGTTTGGACAACATTTATACCCATTTTCTCCCAAAAGAGGCTAAAACCAACAAAAACATTGCTTAGAAGTAGTAAACCGCTTTGTTAGTGTTTCTATTGTCAAAATGTATCACAATCCAATGCATTTGACTTATCATAAGAGTTAGAGATGGTTACGGAGTGTTTGGACAACACTTATACCCATTTTCTCCCAAAAGAGGCTAGAACCAACAAAAACATTGCTTAGAAGTAGTAAACCGCTTTGTTAGTGTTTCTATTGTCAAAATGTATCACAATCCAATGCATTTGACTAATTATAAGAGTTAGAGATGGTTACGGAGTGTTTGGACAACATTTATACCCATTTTCTCCCAAAAGAGGCTAAAACCAACAAAAACATTGCTTAGAAGTAGTAAACCACTTTGTTAGTGTTTCTATTGTCAAAATGTATCACAATCCAATGCATTTGACTAATTATAAGAGTTAGAGATGGTTACGGAGTGTTTGGACAACATTTATACCCATTTTCTCCCAAAAGAGGCTAAAACCAACAAAAACATTGCTTAGAAGTAGTAAACCGCTTTGTTAGTGTTTCTATTGTCAAAATGTATCACAATCCAATGCATTTGACTTATCATTAGAGTTAGAGATGGTTACGGAGTGTTTGGACAACACTTATACCCATTTTCTCCCAAAAGAGGCTAGAACAACAAAAACATTGCTTAGAAGTAGTAAACCGCTTTGTTAGTGTTTCTATTGTCAAAATGTATCACAATCCAATGCATTTGACTAATTATAAGAGTTAGAGATGGTTACGGAGTGTTTGGACAACATTTATACCCATTTTCTCCAAAAGAGGCTAAAACCAACAAAAACATTGCTTAGAAGTAGTAAACCGCTTTGTTAGTGTTTCTATTGTCAAAATGTATCACAATCCAATGCATTTGACTAATTATAGGAGTTAGAGATGGTTACGGAGTGTTTGGACAACATTTATACCCATTTTCTCCCAAAAGAGGCTAAAACCAACAAAAAACATTGCTTAGAAGTAGTAAACCGCTTTGTTAGTGTTTCTATTGTCAAAATGTATCACAATCCAATGCATTTGACTAATTATAAGAGTTAGAGATGGTTACGGAGTGTTTGGACAACATTATACCCATTTTCTCCCAAAGAGGCTAAAACCAACAAAAACATTGCTTAGAAGTAGTAAACCGCTTTGTTAGTGTTTCTATTGTCAAAATGTATCACAATCCAATGCATTTGACTAATTATAAGAGTTAGAGATGGTTACGGAGTGTTTGGACAACATTTATACCCATTTTCTCCCAAAAGAGGCTAAAACCAACAAAAACATTGCTTAGAAGTAGTAAACCGCTTTGTTAGTGTTTCTATTGTCAAAATGTATCACAATCCAATGCATTTGACTAATTATAAGAGTTAGAGATGGTTACGGAGTGTTTGGACAACATTTATACCCATTTTCTCCCAAAAGAGGCTAAAACCAACAAAAACATTGCTTAGAAGTAGTAAACCGCTTTGTTAGTGTTTCTATTGTCAAAATGTATCACAATCCAATGCATTTGACTAATTATAAGAGTTAGAGATGGTTACGGAGTGTTTGGACAACATTTATACCCATTTTCTCCCAAAAGAGGCTAAAACCAACAAAAACATTGCTTAGAAGTAGTAAACCGCTTTGTTAGTGTTTCTATTGTCAAAATGTATCACAATCCAATGCATTTGACTAATTATAAGAGTTAGAGATGGTTACGGAGTGTTTGGACAACATTTATACCCATTTTCTCCCAAAGAGGCTAGAACCAACAAAAACATTGCTTAGAAGTAGTAAACCGCTTTGTTAGTGTTTCTATTGTCAAAATGTATCACAATCCAATGCATTTGACTAATTATAAGAGTTAGAGATGGTTACGGAGTGTTTGGACAACATTTATACCCATTTTCTCCCAAAAGAGGCTAAAACCAACAAAACATTGCTTAGAAGTAGTAAACCGCTTTGTTAGTGTTTCTATTGTCAAAATGTATCAACATCCAATGCATTTGACTAATTATAAGAGTTAGAGATGGTTACGGAGTGTTTGGACAACACTTATACCCATTTTCTCCAAAGAGGCTAAAACCAACAAAAACATTGCTTAGAAGTAGTAAACCGCTTTGTTAGTGTTTCTATTGTCAAAATGTATCACAATCCAATGCATTTGACTTAATTATAAGAGTTAGAGATGGTTACGGAGTGTTTGGACAACATTATACCCATTTTCTCCCAAAAGAGGCTAGAACCAACAAAAACATTGCTTAGAAGTAGTAAACCGCTTTGTTAGTGTTTCTATTGTCAAAATGTATCACAATCCAATGCATTGACTAATTATAAGAGTTAGAGATGGTTACGGAGTGTTTGGACAACATTATACCCATTTTCTCCAAAAGAGGCTAAAACCAACAAAAACATTGCTTAGAAGTAGTAAACCGCTTTGTTAGTGTTTCTATTGTCAAAATGTATCACAATCCAATGCATTTGACTAATTATAAGAGTTAGAGATGGTTACGGAGTGTTTGGACAACATTTATACCCATTTTCTCCCAAAAGAGGCTAAAACCAACAAAACAATTGCTTAGAAGTAGTAACCGCTTTGTTAGTGTTTCTATTGTCAAAATGTATCACAATCCAATGCATTTGACTAATTATAAGAGTTAGAGATGGTTACGGAGTGTTTGGACAACATTTATACCCATTTTCTCCAAAAGAGGCTAAGAACCAACAAAAACATTGCTTAGAAGTAGTAAACCGCTTTGTTAGTGTTTCTATTGTCAAAATGTATCACAATCCAATGCATTTGACTAATTATAAGAGTTAGAGATGGTTACGGAGTGTTTGGACAACATTTATACCCATTTTCTCCCAAAAGAGGCTAAAAACCAACAAAAACATTGCTTAGAAGTAGTAAACCGCTTGTTAGTGTTTCTATTGTCAAAATGTATCACAATCCAATGCATTTGACTAATTATAAGAGTTAGAGATGGTTACGGAGTGTTTGGACAACATTTATACCCATTTTCTCCCAAAAGAGGCTAAAACCAACAAAAACATTGCTTAGAAGTAGTAAACCGCTTTGTTAGTGTTTCTATTGTCAAAATGTATCACAATCCAATGCATTTGACTATTCATAAGAGTTAGAGATGGTTACGGAGTGTTTGGACAACACTTATACCCATTTTCTCCCAAAAGAGGCTAGAAACCAACAAAAACATTGCTTAGAAGTAGTAAACCGCTTTGTTAGTGTTTCTATTGTCAAAATGTATCACAATCCAATGCATTTGACTAATTATAAGAGTTAGAGATGGTTACGGAGTGTTTGGACAACATTTATACCCATTTTCTCCAAAAGAGGCTAAAACCAACAAAAACATTGCTTAGAAGTAGTAAAACCGCTTTGTTAGTGTTTCTATTGTCAAATGTATCACAATCCAATGCATTTGACTAATTATAGAGTTAGAGATGGTTACGGAGTGTTTGGACAACAATTTATACCCATTTTCTCCCAAAAGAGGCTAATAAACCAACAAAAACATTGCTTAGAAGTAGTAAACCGCTTTGTTAGTGTTTCTATTGTCAAAATGTATCACAATCCAATGCATTTGACTAATTATAAGAGTTAGAGATGGTTACGGAGTGTTTGGACAACATTTATACCCATTTTCTCCCAAAGAGGCTAGAACCAACAAAAACATTGCTTAGAAGTAGTAAACCGCTTTGTTAGTGTTTCTATTGTCAAAATGTATCACAATCCAATGCATTGACTATTATAAGAGTTAGAGATGGTTACGGAGTGTTTGGACAACATTATACCCATTTTCTCCCAAAAGAGGCTAAAACCAACAAAACATGCTTAGAAGTAGTAAACCGCTTTGTTAGTGTTTCTATTGTCAAAATGTATCACAATCCAATGAATTTGACTAATTATAAGAGTTAGAGATGGTTACGGAGTGTTTGGACAACATTATACCCATTTTCTCCCAAAAGAGGCTAAAACCAACAAAAACATTGCTTAGAAGTAGTAAACCGCTTTGTTAGTGTTTCTATTGTCAAAATGTATCACAATCCAATGCATTTGACTAATTATAAGAGTTAGAGATGGTTACGGAGTGTTTGGACAACATTTATACCCATTTTCTCCCAAAAGAGGCTAAAACCAACAAAAACATTGCTTAGAAGTAGTAAACCGCTTTGTTAGTGTTTCTATTGTCAAAATGTATCACAATCCAATGCATTTGACTAATATAAGAGTTAGAGATGGTTACGGAGTGTTTTGGACACATTATACCCATTTTCTCCCAAAAGAGGCTAAAACCAACAAAAACATTGCTTAGAAGTAGTAAACCGCTTTGTTAGTGTTTCTATTGTCAAAATGTATCACAATCCAATGCATTTGACTAATTATAAGAGTTAGAGATGTTACGGAGTGTTTGGACAACCACTTATACCCATTTTCTCCCAAAGAGGCTTAAAACCAACAAAAACATTGCTTTAGAAGTAGTAAAACCGCTTTGTTAGTGTTTCTATTGTCAAAAGTATCACAATCCAATGCATTTGACTAATTATAAGAGTAGAGATGGTTACGGAGTGTTTGGACAACATTTATACCCATTTTCTCCCCAAAAGAGGCTAAAACCAACAAAAACATTGCTTAGAAGTAGTAACCGCTTTGTTAGTGTTTCTATTGTCAAAATGTATCACAACTCCAATGCATGTGACTTATCATAAGAGTTAGGATGGTTACGGAGTGTGGACAACAATTTATACCCATTTTCTCCCAAAAGAGGCTAGAACCAACAAAAACATTGCTTAGAAGTAAGTAAACCGCTTTGTTAGTGTTTCTATTGTCAAAATGATCACAATCCAATGCATTGACTAATTATAGAGTTAGAGATGGTTACGGCGTGTTTGGACAAACATTTATACCCATTTTCTCCCAAAAGAGGCTAAAAACCAACAAAAACATTGCTTAGAAGTAGTAAACCGCTTTGTTTGTGTTTCTATTGTCAAAATGTATCACAATCCAATGCATTTGACTAATATAAGAGTTAGAGCTGGGTACGGAGTGTTTGGACAACATTTATACCCATTTTCTCCCAAAAGAGGCTTAAACCAACAAAAACATTGCTTAGAAGTAGTAAACCGCTTTTTGTCGTGTTTCTATTGTCAAAATGTATCACAATCCAATGCATTTGACTTAATTATAAGAGTTAGAGATGGTTACGGAGTGTTTGGACAACATTTATACCCATTTTCTCCCAAAAGAGGCTAAAAACCAACAAAAACATGCTTAGAAGTAGTAAACCGCTTTGTTAGTGTTTCTATTGTCAAATGTATCACCAATCCAATGCATTTGACTAATCATAAGAGTTAGAGATGGTTACGGAGTGTTTGACAACACTTATACCCATTTTCTCCCAAAAGAGGCTAAATACCAACAAAAACATTGCTTAGAAGTAGTAAACCGCTTTGTTAGTGTTTCTATTGTCAAAATGTATCACAATCCAATGCATTTGACTAATTATAAGAGTTAGAGATGGTTACGGAGTGTTTGGACAACATTTATACCCATTTTCTCCCAAAAGAGGCTAAAACCAACAAAAAACATTGCTTAGAAGTAGTAAACCGCTTTGTTAGTGTTTCTATTGTCAAAATGTATCACAATCCAATGCATTTGACTAATTATAAGAGTTAGAGATGGTTACGGAGTGTTTGGACAACATTTATACCCATTTTCTCCCAAAAGAGGCTAAAACCAAAAAAACATTGCTTAGAAGTAGTAAACCGCTTTGTTAGTGTTTCTATTGTCAAAATGTATCACAATCCAATGCATTTGACATAAAGAGAGAGATGGTTACGGAGTGTTTGGACAACATTTATACCCATTTTCTCCCAAAAGAGGCTAAACCAACAAAAACATTGCTTAGAAGTAGTAAACGCTTTGTTAGTGTTTCTATTGTCAAAAGGTATCACAATCCAATGCAGTTGAATTATCAGAAGATTAGAGATGGTTACAGGATGTGTCTGGACAACAATTTATACCCATTTCTCTCCCAAAAGAGGCTTAAAACCAACAAAAACATTGCTTAGAAGTAGTAAAACGCTTTGTTAGTGTTTCTTGTCAAAATGTATCACAATCAATGAATTTGACTAATTATAAGAGTTAGAGATGGTTACGGAGGTTTGGACAACATTTATACCAATTTTCTCCCAAAAGAGGCTAAAACCAACAAAAAACATTGCTTAGAAGTAGTAAACCGCTTTGTTAGTGTTCTATTGTCAAAATGTATCACAATCCAATGCATTTGACTACTCATAAGAGTTAGAGATGTTACGGAGTGTTTGGACAACATTTATACCCATTTTCTCCCAAAAGAGGCTAAAAACAACAAAACATTGCTTAGAAGTAGTAAACCGCTTTGTTAGTGTTCTATTGTCAAAATGTATCACAATCCATGCATTTGACTCATAAGAGTTAGAGATGGTTACGGAGTGTTTGGACAACATTTATACCCATTTTCTCCCAAAAGAGGCTAAAACCAACAAAAACATTGCTTAGAAGTAGTAAACCGCTTTGTTAGTGTTTCTATTGTCAAAATGTATCACAATCCAATGCATTTGACTAATTATAGAGTTAGAGATGGTTACGGAGTGTTTGGACAAACATTTATACCCATTTTCTCCCAAAAGAGGCTAAAACCAACAAAAACATTGCTTAGAAGTAGTAAACCGCTTTGTTAGTGTTTCTATTGTCAAAATGTATCACAATCCAATGCATTTGACTAATTATAAGAGTTAGAGATGGTTACGGAGTGTTTGGA
>CM022176.2:8344042-8361983 GCA_011420285.2 Erysimum cheiranthoides | reverse complement strand
GTTTGGAAACATTTATACCCATTTTCTCCCAAAAGAGGCTAAACCAACAAAAACATTGCTTAGAAGTAGTAACCGCTTTGTTAGTGTTTCTATTGTCAAAATGTATCACAATCCAATGCATTTGACTAATTATAAGAGTTAGAGATGGTTACGGAGTGTTTGGACAACATTTATACCCATTTTCTCCCAAAAGAGGCTAAAACCTAACAAAAACATTAGCTTAGAATTAGTAACCGCTTTGTTAGTGTTTCTCTTGTCAAAATGTATCACAATCCAATGCATTTGACTTATTATAAGAGTTAGAGATGGTTACGGAGTGTTTGGACAACATTTATACCCATTTTCTCCCAAAAGAGGCTAAAACCAACAAAAACCATTGCTTAGAAGTAGTAAACCGCTTTGTTAGTGTTTTCTATTGTCAAAATGTATCACAATCCAATGCATTTGACTTATCATAAGAGTTAGAGATGGTTACGGAGTGTTTGGACAACACTTATACCCATTTTCTCCCAAAAGAGGCTAGAACCAACAAAAACATTGCTTAGAAGTAGTAAACGCTTTGTTAGTGTTTCTATTGTCAAAATGTATCACAATCCAATGCATTTGACTAATTATAAGAGTTAGAGATGGTTACGGAGTGTTTGGACAACATTTATACCCATTTTCTCCCAAAAGAGGCTAAAACCAACAAAAACATTGCTTAGAAGTAGTAAACCGCTTTGTTAGTGTTTCTATTGTCAAAATGTATCACAATCCAATGCATTTGACTAATTATAAGAGTTAGAGATGGTTACGGAGTGTTTGGACAACACTTATACCCATTTTCTCCCAAAAGAGGCTAGAACCAACAAAAACATTGCTTAGAAGTAGTAAACCGCTTTGTTAGTGTTTCTATTGTCAAAATGTATCACAATCCAATGCATTTGACTAATTATAAGAGTTAGAGATGGTTACGGAGTGTTTGGACAACATTTATACCCATTTTCTCCCAAAAGAGGCTAAAACCAACAAAAACATTGCTTAGAAGTAGTAAACCGCTTTGTTAGTGTTTCTATTGTCAAAATGTATCACAATCCAATGCATTTGACTAATTATAAGAGTTAGAGATGGTTACGGAGTGTTTGGACAACATTTATACCCATTTTCTCCCAAAAGAGGCTAAAACCAACAAAAACATTGCTTAGAAGTAGTAAACCGCTTTGTTAGTGTTTCTATTGTCAAAATGTATCACAATCCAATGCATTTGACTAATTATAAGAGTTAGAGATGGTTACGGAGTGTTTGGACAACATTTATACCCATTTTCTCCCAAAAGAGGCTAAAACCAACAAAAACATTGCTTAGAAGTAGTAAACCGCTTTGTTAGTGTTTCTATTGTCAAAATGTATCACAATCCAATGCATTTGACTAATTATAAGAGTTAGAGATGGTTACGGAGTGTTTGGACAACACTTTATACCCATTTTCCTCCCAAAAGAGGCTAAACCAACAAAACATTGCTTAGAAGTAGTAAACCGCTTTGTTAGTGTTTCTATTGTCAAAATGTATCACAATCCAATGCATTTGACTAATTATAAGAGTTAGAGATGGTTACGGAGTGTTTGGACAACACTTATACCCATTTTCTCCCAAAAGAGGCTAAAACCAACAAAAACATTGCTTAGAAGTAGTAAACCGCTTTGTTAGTGTTTCTATTGTCAAAATGTATCACAATCCAATGCATTTGACTAATTATAGAGTTAGAGATGGTTACGGAGTGTTTGGACAACATTTATACCCATTTTCTCCCAAAAGAGGCTAAAACCAACAAAAACATTGCTTAGAAGTAGTAAACCTGCTTTGTTAGTGTTTCTATTGTCAAAATGTATCACAATCCAATGCATTTGACTAATCATAAGAGTTAGAGATGGTTACGGAGTGTTTGGACAACACTTATACCCATTTTCTCCCAAAAGAGGCTAGAACCAACAAAAACATTGCTTAGAAGTAGTAAACCGCTTTGTTAGTGTTTCTATTGTCAAAATGTATCACAATCCAATGCATTTGACTAATTATAAGAGTTAGAGATGGTTACGGAGTGTTTGGACAACATTTATACCCATTTTCTCCAAAAGAGGCTAAAACCAACAAAAACATTGCTTAGAAGTAGTAAACCGCTTTTTTAGTGTTTCTATTGTCAAAATGTATCACAATCCAATGCATTTGACTAATTATAAGAGTTAGAGATGGTTACGGAGTGTTTGGACAACACTTATACCCATTTTCTCCCAAAAGAGGCTAAAACCAACAAAAACATTGCTTAGAAGTAGTAAACCGCTTTGTTAGTGTTTCTATTGTCAAAATGTATCACAATCCAATGCATTTGACTAATTATAAGAGTTAGAGATGGTTACGGAGTGTTTGGACAACACTTATACCCATTTTCTCCCAAAAGAGGCTAAAACCAACAAAAACATTGCTTAGAAGTAGTAAACCGCTTTGTTAGTGTTTCTATTGTCAAAATGTATCACAATCCAATGCATTTGACTAATTATAAGAGTTAGAGATGGTTACGGAGTGTTTGGACAACATTTATACCCATTTTCTCCCAAAAGAGGCTAAAACCAACAAAAACATTGCTTAGAAGTAGTAAACCGCTTTGTTAGTGTTTCTATTGTCAAAATGTATCACAATCCAATGCATTTGACTAATCATAAGAGTTAGAGATGGTTACGGAGTGTTTGGACAACACTTATACCCATTTTCTCCCAAAAGAGGCTAGAACCAACAAAAACATTGCTTAGAAGTAGTAAACCGCTTTGTTAGTGTTTCTATTGTCAAAATGTATCACAATCCAATGCATTTGACTAATTATAAGAGTTAGAGATGGTTACGGAGTGTTTGGACAACACTTATACCCATTTTCTCCCAAAAGAAGCTAGAACCAACAAAAACATTGCTTAGAAGTAGTAAACCGCTTTGTTAGTGTTTCTATTGTCAAAATGTATCACAATCCAATGCATTTGACTAATTATAAGAGTTAGAGATGGTTACGGAGTGTTTGGACAACATTTATACCCATTTTCTCCCAAAAGAGGCTAAAACCAACAAAAACATTGCTTAGAAGTAGTAAACCGCTTTGTTAGTGTTTCTATTGTCAAAATGTATCACAATCCAATGCATTTGACTAATTATAAGAGTTAGAGATGGTTACGGAGTGTTTGGACAACATTATACCCATTTTCTCCCAAAAGAGGCTAGAACCAACAAAAACATTGCTTAGAAGTAGTAAACCGCTTTGTTAGTGTTTCTATTGTCAAAATGTATCACAATCCAATGCATTTGACTAATTATAAGAGTTAGAGATGGTTACGGAGTGTTTGGACAACACTTATACCCATTTTCTCCCAAAAGAGGCTAGAACCAACAAAAACATTGCTTAGAAGTAGTAAACCGCTTTGTTAGTGTTTCTATTGTCAAAATGTATCACAATCCAATGCATTTGACTAATTATAAGAGTTAGAGATGGTTACGGAGTGTTTGGACAACATTTATACCCATTTTCTCCCAAAAGAGGCTAAAACCAACAAAAACATTGCTTAGAAGTAGTAAACCGCTTTGTTAGTGTTTCTATTGTCAAAATGTATCACAATCCAATGCATTTGACTAATCATAAGAGTTAGAGATGGTTACGGAGTGTTTGGACAACACTTATACCCATTTTCTCCCAAAAGAGGCTAGAACCAACAAAAACATTGCTTAGAAGTAGTAAACCGCTTTGTTAGTGTTTCTATTGTCAAAATGTATCACAATCCAATGCATTTGACTAATTATAAGAGTTAGAGATGGTTACGGAGTGTTTGGACAACATTTATACCCATTTTCTCCCAAAAGAGGCTAAAACCAACAAAAACATTGCTTAGAAGTAGTAAACCGCTTTGTTAGTGTTTCTATTGTCAAAATGTATCACAATCCAATGCATTTGACTAATTATAAGAGTTAGAGATGGTTACGGAGTGTTTGGACAACACTTATACCCATTTTCTCCCAAAAGAGGCTAGAACCAACAAAAACATTGCTTAGAAGTAGTAAACCGCTTTGTTAGTGTTTCTATTGTCAAAATGTATCACAATCCAATGCATTTGACTAATTATAAGAGTTAGAGATGGTTACGGAGTGTTTGGACAACATTTATACCCATTTTCTCCCAAAAGAGGCTAAAACCAACAAAAACATTGCTTAGAAGTAGTAAACCGCTTTGTTAGTGTTTCTATTGTCAAAATGTATCACAATCCAATGCATTTGACTAATTATAAGAGTTAGAGATGGTTACGGAGTGTTTGGACAACATTTATACCCATTTTCTCCCAAAAGAGGCTAAAACCAACAAAAACATTGCTTAGAAGTAGTAAACCGCTTTGTTAGTGTTTCTATTGTCAAAATGTATCACAATCCAATGCATTTGACTAATTATAAGAGTTAGAGATGGTTACGGAGTGTTTGGACAACACTTATACCCATTTTCTCCCAAAAGAGGCTAAAACCAACAAAAACATTGCTTAGAAGTAGTAAACCGCTTTGTTAGTGTTTCTATTGTCAAAATGTATCACAATCCAATGCATTTGACTAATTATAAGAGTTAGAGATGGTTACGGAGTGTTTGGACAACATTTATACCCATTTTCTCCCAAAAGAGGCTAAAACCAACAAAAACATTGCTTAGAAGTAGTAAACCGCTTTGTTAGTGTTTCTATTGTCAAAATGTATCACAATCCAATGCATTTGACTAATTATAAGAGTTAGAGATGGTTACGGAGTGTTTGGACAACATTTATACCCATTTTCTCCCAAAAGAGGCTAAAACCAACAAAACATTGCTTAGAAGTAGTAAACCGCTTTGTTAGTGTTTCTATTGTCAAAATGTATCACAATCCAATGCATTTGACTAATTATAAGAGTTAGAGATGGTTACGGAGTGTTTGGACAACATTTATACCCATTTTCTCCCAAAAGAGGCTAAAACCAACAAAAACATTGCTTAGAAGTAGTAAACCGCTTTGTTAGTGTTTCTATTGTCAAAATGTATCACAATCCAATGCATTTGACTAATTATAAGAGTTAGAGATGGTTACGGAGTGTTTGGACAACACTTATACCCATTTTCTCCCAAAAGAGGCTAGAACCAACAAAAACATTGCTTAGAAGTAGTAAACCGCTTTGTTAGTGTTTCTATTGTCAAAATGTATCACAATCCAATGCATTTGACTAATTATAAGAGTTAGAGATGGTTACGGAGTGTTTGGACAACATTTATACCCATTTTCTCCCAAAAGAGGCTAAAACCAACAAAAACATTGCTTAGAAGTAGTAAACCGCTTTGTTAGTGTTTCTATTGTCAAAATGTATCACAATCCAATGCATTTGACTAATTATAAGAGTTAGAGATGGTTACGGAGTGTTTGGACAACATTTATACCCATTTTCTCCCAAAAGAGGCTAAAACCAACAAAAACATTGCTTAGAAGTAGTAAACCGCTTTGTTAGTGTTTCTATTGTCAAAATGTATCACAATCCAATGCATTTGACTAATTATAAGAGTTAGAGATGGTTACGGAGTGTTTGGACAACACTTATACCCATTTTCTCCCAAAAGAGGCTAAAACCAACAAAAACATTGCTTAGAAGTAGTAAACCGCTTTGTTAGTGTTTCTATTGTCAAAATGTATCACAATCCAATGCATTTGACTAATTATAAGAGTTAGAGATGGTTACGGAGTGTTTGGACAACATTTATACCCATTTTCTCCCAAAAGAGGCTAAAACCAACAAAAACATTGCTTAGAAGTAGTAAACCGCTTTGTTAGTGTTTCTATTGTCAAAATGTATCACAATCCAATGCATTTGACTAATTATAAGAGTTAGAGATGGTTACGGAGTGTTTGGACAACATTTATACCCATTTTCTCCCAAAAGAGGCTAAAACCAACAAAAACATTGCTTAGAAGTAGTAAACCGCTTTGTTAGTGTTTCTATTGTCAAAATGTATCACAATCCAATGCATTTGACTAATCATAAGAGTTAGAGATGGTTACGGAGTGTTTGGACAACACTTATACCCATTTTCTCCCAAAAGAGGCTAAAACCAACAAAAACATTGCTTAGAAGTAGTAAACCGCTTTGTTAGTGTTTCTATTGTCAAAATGTATCACAATCCAATGCATTTGACTAATTATAAGAGTTAGAGATGGTTACGGAGTGTTTGGACAACACTTATACCCATTTTCTCCCAAAAGAGGCTAGAACCAACAAAAACATTGCTTAGAAGTAGTAAACCGCTTTGTTAGTGTTTCTATTGTCAAAATGTATCACAATCCAATGCATTTGACTAATTATAAGAGTTAGAGATGGTTACGGAGTGTTTGGACAACATTTATACCCATTTTCTCCCAAAAGAGGCTAAAACCAACAAAAACATTGCTTAGAAGTAGTAAACCGCTTTGTTAGTGTTTCTATTGTCAAAATGTATCACAATCCAATGCATTTGACTAATTATAAGAGTTAGAGATGGTTACGGAGTGTTTGGACAACACTTATACCCATTTTCTCCCAAAAGAGGCTAGAACCAACAAAAACATTGCTTAGAAGTAGTAAACCGCTTTGTTAGTGTTTCTATTGTCAAAATGTATCACAATCCAATGCATTTGACTAATTATAAGAGTTAGAGATGGTTACGGAGTGTTTGGACAACATTTATACCCATTTTCTCCCAAAAGAGGCTAAAACCAACAAAAACATTGCTTAGAAGTAGTAAACCGCTTTGTTAGTGTTTCTATTGTCAAAATGTATCACAATCCAATGCATTTGACTAATTATAAGAGTTAGAGATGGTTACGGAGTGTTTGGACAACATTTATACCCATTTTCTCCCAAAAGAGGCTAAAACCAACAAAAACATTGCTTAGAAGTAGTAAACCGCTTTGTTAGTGTTTCTATTGTCAAAATGTATCACAATCCAATGCATTTGACTAATCATAAGAGTTAGAGATGGTTACGGAGTGTTTGGACAACACTTATACCCATTTTCTCCCAAAAGAGGCTAGAACCAACAAAAACATTGCTTAGAAGTAGTAAACCGCTTTGTTAGTGTTTCTATTGTCAAAATGTATCACAATCCAATGCATTTGACTAATTATAAGAGTTAGAGATGGTTACGGAGTGTTTGGACAACATTTATACCCATTTTCTCCCAAAAGAGGCTAAAACCAACAAAAACATTGCTTAGAAGTAGTAAACCGCTTTGTTAGTGTTTCTATTGTCAAAATGTATCACAATCCAATGCATTTGACTAATTATAAGAGTTAGAGATGGTTACGGAGTGTTTGGACAACACTTATACCCATTTTCTCCCAAAAGAGGCTAGAACCAACAAAAACATTGCTTAGAAGTAGTAAACCGCTTTGTTAGTGTTTCTATTGTCAAAATGTATCACAATCCAATGCATTTGACTAATTATAAGAGTTAGAGATGGTTACGGAGTGTTTGGACAACATTTATACCCATTTTCTCCCAAAAGAGGCTAAAACCAACAAAAACATTGCTTAGAAGTAGTAAACCGCTTTGTTAGTGTTTCTATTGTCAAAATGTATCACAATCCAATGCATTTGACTAATTATAAGAGTTAGAGATGGTTACGGAGTGTTTGGACAACATTTATACCCATTTTCTCCCAAAAGAGGCTAAAACCAACAAAAACATTGCTTAGAAGTAGTAAACCGCTTTGTTAGTGTTTCTATTGTCAAAATGTATCACAATCCAATGCATTTGACTAATCATAAGAGTTAGAGATGGTTACGGAGTGTTTGGACAACACTTATACCCATTTTCTCCCAAAAGAGGCTAGAACCAACAAAAACATTGCTTAGAAGTAGTAAACCGCTTTGTTAGTGTTTCTATTGTCAAAATGTATCACAATCCAATGCATTTGACTAATTATAAGAGTTAGAGATGGTTACGGAGTGTTTGGACAACACTTATACCCATTTTCTCCCAAAAGAGGCTAGAACCAACAAAAACATTGCTTAGAAGTAGTAAACCGCTTTGTTAGTGTTTCTATTGTCAAAATGTATCACAATCCAATGCATTTGACTAATTATAAGAGTTAGAGATGGTTACGGAGTGTTTGGACAACATTTATACCCATTTTCTCCCAAAAGAGGCTAAAACCAACAAAAACATTGCTTAGAAGTAGTAAACCGCTTTGTTAGTGTTTCTATTGTCAAAATGTATCACAATCCAATGCATTTGACTTATCATAAGAGTTAGAGATGGTTACGGAGTGTTTGGACAACACTTATACCCATTTTCTCCCAAAAGAGGCTAGAACCAACAAAAACATTGCTTAGAAGTAGTAAACCGCTTTGTTAGTGTTTCTATTGTCAAAATGTATCACAATCCAATGCATTTGACTAATTATAAGAGTTAGAGATGGTTACGGAGTGTTTGGACAACATTTATACCCATTTTCTCCCAAAAGAGGCTAAAACCAACAAAAACATTGCTTAGAAGTAGTAAACCGCTTTGTTAGTGTTTCTATTGTCAAAATGTATCACAATCCAATGCATTTGACTAATTATAAGAGTTAGAGATGGTTACGGAGTGTTTGGACAACATTTATACCCATTTTCTCCCAAAAGAGGCTAAAACCAACAAAAACATTGCTTAGAAGTAGTAAACCGCTTTGTTAGTGTTTCTATTGTCAAAATGTATCACAATCCAATGCATTTGACTAATTATAAGAGTTAGAGATGGTTACGGAGTGTTTGGACAACATTTATACCCATTTTCTCCCAAAAGAGGCTAAAACCAACAAAAACATTGCTTAGAAGTAGTAAACCGCTTTGTTAGTGTTTCTATTGTCAAAATGTATCACAATCCAATGCATTTGACTTATCATAAGAGTTAGAGATGGTTACGGAGTGTTTGGACAACACTTATACCCATTTTCTCCCAAAAGAGGCTAGAACCAACAAAAACATTGCTTAGAAGTAGTAAACCGCTTTGTTAGTGTTTCTATTGTCAAAATGTATCACAATCCAATGCATTTGACTAATTATAAGAGTTAGAGATGGTTACGGAGTGTTTGGACAACATTTATACCCATTTTCTCCCAAAAGAGGCTAAAACCAACAAAAACATTGCTTAGAAGTAGTAAACCGCTTTGTTAGTGTTTCTATTGTCAAAATGTATCACAATCCAATGCATTTGACTAATTATAAGAGTTAGAGATGGTTACGGAGTGTTTGGACAACATTTATACCCATTTTCTCCCAAAAGAGGCTAAAACCAACAAAAACATTTCTTAGAAGTAGTAAACTGCTTTGTTAGTGTTTCTATTGTCAAAATGTATCACAATCCAATGCATTTGACTAATCATAAGAGTTAGAGATGGTTACGGAGTGTTTGGACAACACTTATACCCATTTTCTCCCAAAAGAGGCTAGAACCAACAAAAACATTGCTTAGAAGTAGTAAACCGCTTTGTTAGTGTTTCTATTGTCAAAATGTATCACAATCCAATGCATTTGACTAATTATAAGAGTTAGAGATGGTTACGGAGTGTTTGGACAACATTTATACCCATTTTCTCCCAAAAGAGGCTAAAACCAACAAAAACATTGCTTAGAAGTAGTAAACCGCTTTGTTAGTGTTTCTATTGTCAAAATGTATCACAATCCAATGCATTTGACTTATCATAAGAGTTAGAGATGGTTACGGAGTGTTTGGACAACACTTATACCCATTTTCTCCCAAAAGAGGCTAAAACCAACAAAAACATTGCTTAGAAGTAGTAAACCGCTTTGTTAGTGTTTCTATTGTCAAAATGTATCACAATCCAATGCATTTGACTAATTATAAGAGTTAGAGATGGTTACGGAGTGTTTGGACAACATTTATACCCATTTTCTCCCAAAAGAGGCTAAAACCAACAAAAACATTGCTTAGAAGTAGTAAACCGCTTTGTTAGTGTTTCTATTGTCAAAATGTATCACAATCCAATGCATTTGACTTATCATAAGAGTTAGAGATGGTTACGGAGTGTTTGGACAACACTTATACCCATTTTCTCCCAAAAGAGGCTAGAACCAACAAAAACATTGCTTAGAAGTAGTAAACCGCTTTGTTAGTGTTTCTATTGTCAAAATGTATCACAATCCAATGCATTTGACTAATTATAAGAGTTAGAGATGGTTACGGAGTGTTTGGACAACATTTATACCCATTTTCTCCCAAAAGAGGCTAAAACCAACAAAAACATTGCTTAGAAGTAGTAAACCGCTTTGTTAGTGTTTCTATTGTCAAAATGTATCACAATCCAATGCATTTGACTTATCATAAGAGTTAGAGATGGTTACGGAGTGTTTGGACAACACTTATACCCATTTTCTCCCAAAAGAGGCTAGAACCAACAAAAACATTGCTTAGAAGTAGTAAACCGCTTTGTTAGTGTTTCTATTGTCAAAATGTATCACAATCCAATGCATTTGACTAATTATAAGAGTTAGAGATGGTTACGGAGTGTTTGGACAACATTTATACCCATTTTCTCCCAAAAGAGGCTAAAACCAACAAAAACATTGCTTAGAAGTAGTAAACCGCTTTGTTAGTGTTTCTATTGTCAAAATGTATCACAATCCAATGCATTTGACTAATTATAAGAGTTAGAGATGGTTACGGAGTGTTTGGACAACATTTATACCCATTTTCTCCCAAAAGAGGCTAAAACCAACAAAAACATTGCTTAGAAGTAGTAAACCGCTTTGTTAGTGTTTCTATTGTCAAAATGTATCACAATCCAATGCATTTGACTAATTATAAGAGTTAGAGATGGTTACGGAGTGTTTGGACAACATTTATACCCATTTTCTCCCAAAAGAGGCTAAAACCAACAAAAACATTGCTTAGAAGTAGTAAACCGCTTTGTTAGTGTTTCTATTGTCAAAATGTATCACAATCCAATGCATTTGACTAATCATAAGAGTTAGAGATGGTTACGGAGTGTTTGGACAACACTTATACCCATTTTCTCCCAAAAGAGCTAGAACCAACAAAAACATTGCTTAGAAGTAGTAAACCGCTTTGTTAGTGTTTCTATTGTCAAAATGTATCACAATCCAATGCATTTGACTAATTATAAGAGTTAGAGATGGTTACGGAGTGTTTGGACAACACTTATACCCATTTTCTCCCAAAAGAGGCTAGAACCAACAAAAACATTGCTTAGAAGTAGTAAACCGCTTTGTTAGTGTTTCTATTGTCAAAATGTATCACAATCCAATGCATTTGACTAATTATAAGAGTTAGAGATGGTTACGGAGTGTTTGGACAACATTTATACCCATTTTCTCCCAAAAGAGGCTAAAACCAACAAAAACATTGCTTAGAAGTAGTAAACCGCTTTGTTAGTGTTTCTATTGTCAAAATGTATCACAATCCAATGCATTTGACTAATTATAAGAGTTAGAGATGGTTACGGAGTGTTTGGACAACATTTATACCCATTTTCTCCCAAAAGAGGCTAAAACCAACAAAAACATTGCTTAGAAGTAGTAAACCGCTTTGTTAGTGTTTCTATTGTCAAAATGTATCACAATCCAATGCATTTGACTAATCATAAGAGTTAGAGATGGTTACGGAGTGTTTGGACAACACTTATACCCATTTTCTCCCAAAAGAGGCTAGAACCAACAAAAACATTGCTTAGAAGTAGTAAACCGCTTTGTTAGTGTTTCTATTGTCAAAATGTATCACAATCCAATGCATTTGACTAATTATAAGAGTTAGAGATGGTTACGGAGTGTTTGGACAACATTTATACCCATTTTCTCCCAAAAGAGGCTAAAACCAACAAAAACATTGCTTAGAAGTAGTAAACCGCTTTGTTAGTGTTTCTATTGTCAAAATGTATCACAATCCAATGCATTTGACTTATCATAAGAGTTAGAGATGGTTACGGAGTGTTTGGACAACACTTATACCCATTTTCTCCCAAAAGAGGCTAAAACCAACAAAAACATTGCTTAGAAGTAGTAAACCGCTTTGTTAGTGTTTCTATTGTCAAAATGTATCACAATCCAATGCATTTGACTAATTATAAGAGTTAGAGATGGTTACGGAGTGTTTGGACAACATTTATACCCATTTTCTCCCAAAAGAGGCTAAAACCAACAAAAACATTGCTTAGAAGTAGTAAACCGCTTTGTTAGTGTTTCTATTGTCAAAATGTATCACAATCCAATGCATTTGACTTATCATAAGAGTTAGAGATGGTTACGGAGTGTTTGGACAACACTTATACCCATTTTCTCCCAAAAGAGGCTAGAACCAACAAAAACATTGCTTAGAAGTAGTAAACCGCTTTGTTAGTGTTTCTATTGTCAAAATGTATCACAATCCAATGCATTTGACTAATTATAAGAGTTAGAGATGGTTACGGAGTGTTTGGACAACATTTATACCCATTTTCTCCCAAAAGAGGCTAAAACCAACAAAAACATTGCTTAGAAGTAGTAAACCGCTTTGTTAGTGTTTCTATTGTCAAAATGTATCACAATCCAATGCATTTGACTTATCATAAGAGTTAGAGATGGTTACGGAGTGTTTGGACAACACTTATACCCATTTTCTCCCAAAAGAGCTAGAACCAACAAAAACATTGCTTAGAAGTAGTAAACCGCTTTGTTAGTGTTTCTATTGTCAAAATGTATCACAATCCAATGCATTTGACTAATTATAAGAGTTAGAGATGGTTACGGAGTGTTTGGACAACATTTATACCCATTTTCTCCCAAAAGAGGCTAAAACCAACAAAAACATTGCTTAGAAGTAGTAAACCGCTTTGTTAGTGTTTCTATTGTCAAAATGTATCACAATCCAATGCATTTGACTAATTATAAGAGTTAGAGATGGTTACGGAGTGTTTGGACAACACTTATACCCATTTTCTCCCAAAAGAGGCTAGAACCAACAAAAACATTGCTTAGAAGTAGTAAACCGCTTTGTTAGTGTTTCTATTGTCAAAATGTATCACAATCCAATGCATTTGACTAATTATAAGAGTTAGAGATGGTTACGGAGTGTTTGGACAACATTTATACCCATTTTCTCCCAAAAGAGGCTAAAACCAACAAAAACATTGCTTAGAAGTAGTAAACTGCTTTGTTAGTGTTTCTATTGTCAAAATGTATCACAATCCAATGCATTTGACTAATCATAAGAGTTAGAGATGGTTACGGAGTGTTTGGACAACACTTATACCCATTTTCTCCCAAAAGAGGCTAGAACCAACAAAAACATTGCTTAGAAGTAGTAAACCGCTTTGTTAGTGTTTCTATTGTCAAAATGTATCACAATCCAATGCATTTGACTAATTATAAGAGTTAGAGATGGTTACGGAGTGTTTGGACAACATTTATACCCATTTTCTCCCAAAAGAGGCTAAAACCAACAAAAACATTGCTTAGAAGTAGTAAACCGCTTTGTTAGTGTTTCTATTGTCAAAATGTATCACAATCCAATGCATTTGACTTATCATAAGAGTTAGAGATGGTTACGGAGTGTTTGGACAACACTTATACCCATTTTCTCCCAAAAGAGGCTAAAACCAACAAAAACATTGCTTAGAAGTAGTAAACCGCTTTGTTAGTGTTTCTATTGTCAAAATGTATCACAATCCAATGCATTTGACTAATTATAAGAGTTAGAGATGGTTACGGAGTGTTTGGACAACACTTATACCCATTTTCTCCCAAAAGAGGCTAAAACCAACAAAAACATTGCTTAGAAGTAGTAAACCGCTTTGTTAGTGTTTCTATTGTCAAAATGTATCACAATCCAATGCATTTGACTAATTATAAGAGTTAGAGATGGTTACGGAGTGTTTGGACAACATTTATACCCATTTTCTCCCAAAAGAGGCTAAAACCAACAAAAACATTGCTTAGAAGTAGTAAACCGCTTTGTTAGTGTTTCTATTGTCAAAATGTATCACAATCCAATGCATTTGACTAATTATAAGAGTTAGAGATGGTTACGGAGTGTTTGGACAACATTTATACCCATTTTCTCCCAAAAGAGGCTAAAACCAACAAAAACATTTCTTAGAAGTAGTAAACTGCTTTGTTAGTGTTTCTATTGTCAAAATGTATCACAATCCAATGCATTTGACTAATCATAAGAGTTAGAGATGGTTACGGAGTGTTTGGACAACACTTATACCCATTTTCTCCCAAAAGAGGCTAGAACCAACAAAAACATTGCTTAGAAGTAGTAAACCGCTTTGTTAGTGTTTCTATTGTCAAAACGTATCACAATCCAATGCATTTGACTAATTATAAGAGTTAGAGATGGTTACGGAGTGTTTGGACAACATTTATACCAATTTTCTCCCAAAAGAGGCTAAAACCAACAAAAACATTGCTTAGAAGTAGTAAACCGCTTTGTTAGTGTTTCTATTGTCAAAATGTATCACAATCCAATGCATTTGACTTATCATAAGAGTTAGAGATGGTTACGGAGTGTTTGGACAACACTTATACCCATTTTCTCCCAAAAGAGGCTAAAACCAACAAAAACATTGCTTAGAAGTAGTAAACCGCTTTGTTAGTGTTTCTATTGTCAAAATGTATCACAATCCAATGCATTTGACTAATGATAAGAGTTAGAGATGGTTACGGAGTGTTTGGATAACATTTATACCCATTTTCTCCCAAAAGAGGCTAAAACCAACAAAAACATTGCTTAGAAGTAGTAAACCGCTTTGTTAGTGTTTCTATTGTCAAAATGTATCACAATCCAATGCATTTGACTTATCATAAGAGTTAGAGATGGTTACGGAGTGTTTGGACAACACTTATACCCATTTTCTCCCAAAAGAGGCTAGAACCAACAAAAACATTGCTTATAAGTAGTAAACCGCTTTGTTAGTGTTTCTATTGTCAAAATGTATCACAATCCAATGCATTTGACTAATTATAAGAGTTAGAGATGGTTACGGAGTGTTTGGACAACATTTATACCCATTTTCTCCCAAAAGAGGCTAAAACCAACAAAAACATTTCTTAGAAGTAGTAAACTGCTTTGTTAGTGTTTCTATTGTCAAAATGTATCACAATCCAATGCATTTGACTAATTATAAGAGTTAGAGATGGTTACGGAGTGTTTGGACAACATTTATACCCATTTTCTCCCAAAAGAAGCTAGAACCAACAAAAACATTGCTTAGAAGTAGTAAACCGCTTTGTTAGTGTTTCTATTGTCAAAATGTATCACAATCCAATGCATTTGACTAATTATAAGAGTTAGAGATGGTTACGGAGTGTTTGGACAACATTTATACCCATTTTCTCCCAAAAGAGGCTAAAACCAACAAAAACATTGCTTAGAAGTAGTAAACCGCTTTGTTAGTGTTTCTGATGTGATTCTGGTTAGAGAATCACAGCCCCTTAAATCACTCCGTGTGGTTGATGGTCTAATGGTGATGAACGATTATGGTTTGAGAGAAACTTTCAAAGGTTGCGGAATTTCCTTTGAACTTTCGGGCTCGATTCTGCCAGGATAAACGCACCAAAGCAGTTTCAAGTTGAGATTATGCTTCACACACAAACTCGTGATCAAACAGAATCAGAAAGAGATTTTGATAAGAAAAAGTTTGATAAGTGTTTTACAAAGGGGAGAACGAAATATAAAGAAGTCTAAGAGATAGGGAAGAGAGAAATTCGTCCTAGGGAAAGAGAAACACAATAAAAGCACACAAAGACTAATTTTGAATTCAAAACAGACTTATCCCCTTCCTTTGTAGATATGGGCCTCGAAACAACAATGGGCTTGTGAAAGAGTGTGTGAACTTGCCTCATTAAAAACCTCTCTTGGAAAAACCCAATGGGACAAAACCAAGAGGAGGGAAAAAGAGTGCAAGCCACACACCTCCATTGTTGTTGCTTAAACAGCTTGAATCACAACCAGTGTGGCTGGACAAGCATCTTGTTTAAGACTGCCCTGAATTTGATGTAGAAGTGTTGTGATGGCTTGATTAAGTAGCTTCGTCTTTGATCTTGTCATGGGACCATTAGAAACATGCAACGCTACTTCCTCTTTAGCTCCATTCGCTTCATCTCCAAGCTGCTCCTTTGCTCCAAGCTCCTCAGGTTCAAGCTGCTCCTTATCTCCATTGTCCGAGCTATCCATGATCACATCATCCCCTCCCTCTTGAAAAAGATTTGACCTCAAATCTGCTTCTTCTGCAACAAAAGGAACAAGATCAGTAACATTAAAACTATTACTCACATTATACTTACCTTGCAAATCCAGAGAGTAGGCGTTGTCGTTGATCCGCTTGAGCACTTTAAAAGGTCCATCCATCCTTGGCATAAGCTTAGATTTTCTCTCTTTAGGAAAGCGTTCTTTTCTGAGATGAATCCAAACCAAGTCTCCTTCTTTGAAGATGAGCTCCTTTCGGCCTTTGTTAGCATATTTAGCATACTGCTTGGTCTTCTCTTCAATGTTCTTCTTTGCCTTTTCATGAATCTGCTGCACTAGTTCTGCCTTCTTTTTCCCATCCATACTAACTCTTTCACTCAAAGGTAAAGGCATTAAATCCAAAGGAGTAGTAGGATTAAACCCATAAACAATTCAAATGGTGAATACTTAGAAGCAGAATGCACAGAATGATTATATGCAAATTCTACATGAGGTAAACAATCCTCCCAAGTTTTGAGATTCTTCTTAATCAATGCACGCAGGAGTGTAGACAATGTTCTATTAACAACCTCAGTTTGCCCATCAGATTGTGGGTGACAAGTAGTAGAGAATAACAACTTAGTTCCTAGCTTAGGACCAAGCGTTTTCCAAAAGTAACTAAGAAACTTAGTGTCTCTATCAGAAACTATGGTCTTAGGCATGCCATGTAAACGAACAACTTCCTTAAAGAACAAATCAGCTATATGCATGGCATCATCAGTTTTATGACATGGTATGAAATGCGCCATCTTAGAAAATCTATCAACAACCACAAAATAGAATCCTTACCAGTCCTAGTCCTAGGCAAACCTACCACAAAATCCATAGAAATATCATTCCAAGGATGCAAGGAATAGGAAGAGGAGTATACAAACCGTGGGGTGTGACTTAGCCTTAGCTTGTTTACATGTAGTACACCTTTCACACATCTTCTCAACATCTCTTTTCATATGTGGCCAATGAAAGTGATCCTGCATTACTTTAAGAGTTTTGGAAACTCCAAAGTGTCCCATTAAACCTCCACCATGTGCTTCCCTTAGAAACAGTTCTCTCAAAGAAGAGTTAGGAATACACAAACGGTTATCATAAAACAAGAATCCTTCATGCCTATAGTACTTTCCATATGCGAATTTTTCACAAGATGCATATATCTCTCCAAAATCAGAATCATTTGCATAAAGAGATTTAATATGCTCAAAACCAAGTAGCTTAGCATCAAGAGATGTGAGTAAAACGTACCTCCTTGACAATGCATCGGCAACTACATTATCCTTACCTTTCTTGTATTTAATGACATAGGGAAATGTTTCAATGAATTCAATCCACCTCGCATGTCTTTTGTTGAGCTTTTGCTGTCCTTTGATATGCTTAAGAGACTCATGATCTGTATGAATTACGAACTCTTTAGGCCAAAGATAATGCTGCCACGTTTGCAAAGCTCTCACCAAAGCATAAAGCTCTTTATCATAAGTTGGATAGTTGAGAGTTGCTCCTCCTAGCTTTTCACTGAAATATGCTATTGGCTTCTTATCCTGCATCAAAACAGCACCAATTCCAACACCAGATGCATCACATTCGATTTCAAAAGTTTTAACAAAATCAGGAAGAGATAAAACAGGTGCATGAGTAAGCTTCTCTTTTAAGGCCTGGAATGCATCTTCTTGAGCTT
>CM022176.2:8298844-8343942 GCA_011420285.2 Erysimum cheiranthoides | reverse complement strand
AAACACTCCGTAACCATCTCTAACTCTTATAATTAGTCAAAATCATTGGATTGTGATACATTTTGACAATAGAAACACTAACAAAGCAGTTTACTACTTCTAAGAAATGTTTTTGTTGGTTTTAGCCTCTTTTGGGAGAAAATGGGTATAAATGTTGTCCAAACACTCCGTAACCATCTCTAACTCTTATAATTAGTCAAATGCATTGGATTGTGATACATTTTGACAATAGAAACACTAACAAAGCGGTTTACTACTTCTAAGCAATGTTTTTGTTGGTTTTAGCCTCTTTTGGGAGAAAATGGGTATAAATGTTGTCCAAACACTCCGTAACCATCTCTAACTCTTATAATTAGTCAAAATCATTGGATTGTGATACATTTTGACAATAGAAACACTAACAAAGCAGTTTACTACTTCTAAGAAATGTTTTTGTTGGTTTTAGCCTCTTTTGGGAGAAAATGGGTATAAATGTTGTCCAAACACTCCGTAACCATCTCTAACTCTTATAATTAGTCAAATGCATTGGATTGTGATACATTTTGACAATAGAAACACTAACAAAGCGGTTTACTACTTCTAAGCAATGTTTTTGTTGGTTCTAGCTTCTTTTGGGAGAAAATGGGTATAAGTGTTGTCCAAACACTCCGTAACCATCTCTAACTCTTATGATAAGTCAAATGCATCGGATTGTGATACATTTTGACAATAGAAACACTAACAAAGCGGTTTACTACTTCTAAGCAATGTTTTTGTTGGTTTTAGCCTCTTTTGGGAGAAAATGGGTATAAATGTTGTCCAAACACTCCGTAACCATCTCTAACTCTTATAATTAGTCAAATGCATTGGATTGTGATACATTTTGACAATAGAAACACTAACAAAGCGGTTTACTACTTCTAAGCAATGTTTTTGTTGGTGCTAGCCTCTTTTGGGAGAAAATGGGTATAAGTGTTGTCCAAACACTCCGTAACCATCACTAACTCTTATGATTAGTCAAATGCATTGGATTGTGATACATTTTGACAATAGAAACACTAACAAAGCAGTTTACTACTTCTAAGAAATATTTTTGTTGGTTTTAGCCTCTTTTGGGAGAAAATGGGTATAAATGTTGTCCAAACACTCCGTAACCATCTCTAACTCTTATGATAAGTCAAATGCATTGGATTGTGATACATTTTGACAATAGAAACATTAACAAAGCGGTTTACTACTTCTAAGCAATGTTTTTGTTGGTTTTAGCCTCTTTTGGGAGAAAATGGGTATAAATGTTGTCCAAACACTCCGTAACCATCTCTAACTCTTATAATTAGTCAAATGCATTGGATTGTGATACATTTTGACAATAGAAACACTAACAAAGCGGTTTACTACTTCTAAGCAATGTTTTTGTTGGTTCTAGCCTCTTTTGGGAGAAAATGGGTATAAGTGTTGTCCAAACACTCCGTAACCATCTCTAACTCTTATGATTAGTCAAATGCATTGGATTGTGATACATTTTGACAATAGAAACACTAACAAAGCAGTTTACTACTTCTAAGAAATGTTTTTGTTGGTTTTAGCCTCTTTTGGGAGAAAATGGGTATAAATGTTATCCAAACACTCCGTAACCATCTCTAACTCTTATAATTAGTCAAATGCATTGGATTTTGATACATTTTGACAATAGAAACACTAACAAAGCGGTTTACTACTTCTAAGCAATGTTTTTGTTGGTTTTAGCCGCTTTTGGGAGAAAATGGGTATAAATGTTGTCCAAACACTCCGTAACCATCTCTAACTCTTATAATTAGTCAAATGCATTAGATTGTGATACATTTTGACAATAGAAACACTAACAAAGCGGTTGACTACTTCTAAGCAATGTTTTTGTTGGTTTTAGCCTCTTTTGGGAGAAAATGGGTATAAATATTGTCCAAACACTCCGTAACCATCTCTAACTCTTATAATTAGTCAAATGCATTGGATTGTGATACATTTTGACAATAGAAACACTAACAAAGCAGTTTACTACTTCTAAGAAATGTTTTTGTTGGTTTTAGCCTCTTTTGGGAGAAAATGGGTATAAATGTTGTCCAAACACTCCGTAACCATCTCTAACTCTTATAATTAGTCAAATGCATTGGATTGTGATACATTTTGACAATAGAAACACTAACAAAGCGGTTTACTACTTCTAAGCAATGTTTTTGTTGGTTTTAGCCTCTTTTGGGAGAAAATGGGTATAAATGTTGTCCAAACACTCCGTAACCATCTCTAACTCTTATAATTAGTCAAATGCATTGGATTGTGATACATTTTGACAATAGAAACACTAACAAAGCAGTTTACTACTTCTAAGAAATGTTTTTGTTGGTTTTAGCCTCTTTTGGGAGAAAATGGGTATAAATGTTGTCCAAACACTCCGTAACCATCTCTAACTCTTATAATTAGTCAAATGCATTGGATTGTGATACATTTTGACAATAGAAACACTAACAAAGCGGTTTACTACTTCTAAGCAATGTTTTTGTTGGTTCTAGCTTCTTTTGGGAGAAAATGGGTATAAGTGTTGTCCAAACACTCCGTAACCATCTCTAACTCTTATGATAAGTCAAATGCATCGGATTGTGATACATTTTGACAATAGAAACACTAACAAAGCGGTTTACTACTTCTAAGCAATGTTTTTGTTGGTTTTAGCCTCTTTTGGGAGAAAATGGGTATAAATGTTGTCCAAACACTCCGTAACCATCTCTAACTCTTATAATTAGTCAAATGCATTGGATTGTGATACATTTTGACAATAGAAACACTAACAAAGCGGTTTACTACTTCTAAGCAATGTTTTTGTTGGTGCTAGCCTCTTTTGGGAGAAAATGGGTATAAGTGTTGTCCAAACACTCCGTAACCATCACTAACTCTTATGATTAGTCAAATGCATTGGATTGTGATACATTTTGACAATAGAAACACTAACAAAGCAGTTTACTACTTCTAAGAAATATTTTTGTTGGTTTTAGCCTCTTTTGGGAGAAAATGGGTATAAATGTTGTCCAAACACTCCGTAACCATCTCTAACTCTTATGATAAGTCAAATGCATTGGATTGTGATACATTTTGACAATAGAAACATTAACAAAGCGGTTTACTACTTCTAAGCAATGTTTTTGTTGGTTTTAGCCTCTTTTGGGAGAAAATGAGTATAAATGTTGTCCAAACACTCCGTAACCATCTCTAACTCTTATAATTAGTCAAATGCATTGGATTGTGATACATTTTGACAATAGAAACACTAACAAAGCGGTTTACTACTTCTAAGCAATGTTTTTGTTGGTTCTAGCCTCTTTTGGGAGAAAATGGGTATAAGTGTTGTCCAAACACTCCGTAACCATCTCTAACTCTTATGATTAGTCAAATGCATTGGATTGTGATACATTTTGACAATAGAAACACTAACAAAGCAGTTTACTACTTCTAAGAAATGTTTTTGTTGGTTTTAGCCTCTTTTGGGAGAAAATGGGTATAAATGTTATCCAAACACTCCGTAACCATCTCTAACTCTTATAATTAGTCAAATGCATTGGATTTTGATACATTTTGACAATAGAAACACTAACAAAGCGGTTTACTACTTCTAAGCAATGTTTTTGTTGGTTTTAGCCGCTTTTGGGAGAAAATGGGTATAAATGTTGTCCAAACACTCCGTAACCATCTCTAACTCTTATAATTAGTCAAATGCATTAGATTGTGATACATTTTGACAATAGAAACACTAACAAAGCGGTTGACTACTTCTAAGCAATGTTTTTGTTGGTTTTAGCCTCTTTTGGGAGAAAATGGGTATAAGTGTTGTCCAAACACTCCGTAACCATCTCTAACTCTTATGATTAGTCAAATGCATTGGATTGTGATACATTTTGACAATAGAAACACTAACAAAGCAGTTTACTACTTCTAAGAAATGTTTTTGTTGGTTTTAGCCTCTTTTGGGAGAAAATGGGTATAAATGTTATCCAAACACTCCGTAACCATCTCTAACTCTTATAATTAGTCAAATGCATTGGATTTTGATACATTTTGACAATAGAAACACTAACAAAGCGGTTTACTACTTCTAAGCAATGTTTTTGTTGGTTTTAGCCGCTTTTGGGAGAAAATGGGTATAAATGTTGTCCAAACACTCCGTAACCATCTCTAATGTTAATCAAGAAGGTGTTTAATACTAACTAATTAATAGTTAGGTATTAAACATAAGTTGCTTGTGCAACAAGTAGAGAGTTTAAATTCAAATAAAGAGAAAAGGAGTCTTCGGGTCAGCTCGGGTCATTTAGTAAAAGAGGGCCTCGGGTCTGTCCGGATCATTTACTAAAGGAGAAGAGAGATGACACATAAGGACAAGGCTTCACCAAGAGAGAGAAGAAGAGGCTCAAACGGTCACAAGGGTGAGGACCACCGTACGGACGCGGGATGCTTTTGGTCTTCGTCTCCTTGTGTGAGCTGTCCACTTTGTCTTTATCTCTTTAATTCAAATAAGTGTGAGCTGGAAAGGTGTGTGCTTTATACAAGGATGAATAAGGATGCAAATGTGTCTTTGTGCATAACCTATTCATACCTAGAGATGCTCTATATAAAGCACACACATCTACTCACTTATGTAACTCTTCACTCTTTAATACATTTCGATTCTTGGTTACTAAAACATGTCTCTCCATCTGTTCTATTCTTATCCACCATAAATCTCTTCTTACACTTGGTTACTAGTTCGATTCTTGTTAGTTAGTCTTGTCTCTAGTCTTTATATTTCCGCATTTCAATATGGTATCAGAGCAACTCGATCCATAGTTTGTTCTTCCTCCTCTGTTTTTCAATAGATTTCGAAAAGAAAAGCTTAGATTTTTATGTTGTTTGATCGTTTGGGGAATGCAAATACCCTTCGGTCTGTTTTGACAATGAAGAGATGTGTAATAGAGGCTGTGGTGAAGAACCATACTCTAAGCCCCATTACAATCTCCAAGTCGCAATCTTTCTTTTGTTTTTAGACAATGAAGAGTAAGGAAATCGAGGCTGTGGTGAAGAACCACTCCTTAAGCCTCATTTCAATCTCTAAGTCACTGTTTTGTTTTGGTTTTAAGACAATGAAGAGAAATGATTGGAGAAAGTGATGAAGAATCACAAAAGAAAGAGAGAAATCTCTCATCTTGAATCTCTATTTCAAATCTCTAAGTCAATCGTTTTCTTTGTGTGTGTGATAATGAAGAGAGAGAAGTGGTGACTATGGTGAAGAACCATACTTTAAGTCCCATTTCCATGAAATCTCTAAGTCACTGGTTAGTTCTTGTGTTTATCTCTATCTTATGACAATGAAGAGAGAGAAGTGGTGACTATGGTGAAGAGCCATACTTTAAGTCCCATTTTGATGATTCTCTAAGTCATTTTCTATCTTATTTTCTGTTATTTTGTAACAATGAAGAGAGAGGAGTGGTGACTGTGATGAATAATCACAAAGAGAGAAAGAAGCATCTCTCAGTTACGTCCCATTTCAATGAATCTCTAAGTTACTCGTTGCTTTAGTCTTTTAAATCGTCTATTCTTGAGACAATGAGGGGAAAGAAATGGTGGTCATGGTGAAGAACCATTCTTTAAACCCCATTCTAATCTCTGAGTCATTCCTAGTTTCTGTTTATTAGTGACAATGAAGGGAAGAAGATGGCGGCTGTGGTGAGAAACCACACTTTAAGCCCCACCTAGATCTCTAAGTCACCTTTGCTTGTGCTTAGCTAGTTGTTTTGGTTTTGTTTTGTTTTCGTATTATCTAAGGGATGAAAGCTCCAAGCTTTGGCCGTGTGCAAGGTTTCTCTTTGAAGAACAAGAACACTTTAAAGCCTTAGCTAAGCTTCAGATCCATTTGGGTAATAAACCATATGACATTGATTCGTTAGTCTTCTATTCTCATGGATATAAAGACTACTAGGTTTCTTTGAAGGATTATGGTTCGTTTCGAGTGAATAACATAGACCTGTTGGCTTATTTCTTATAGGATATAAAGCCATTAGGATCATAGTTATACTTTCGGTTTTAAAAGGGAATCAAAACAACAACATAGACAAAAAGGGCCTATAAGTACTCATAATCCCTTTGTGAAAGTTGAGTAATAAAAACCTATGGCTAGTCATGTGTTTTGATCCTAAACCAAACCGCTAAAGTTTGGGTTTTAAAACTTTGAACCGTTGCTTCATCAAGATAAGATGAAGAGACACTTAAGTTCATTGGGTTTTAGAAAGTTTTAAAGCGGTTTGGGTCTATCTTGAGAACCATGTAAGGAGACTTGATTCATGTGAATTCAAGTACTCAAAACATGTTGCATCCAGGTTTTATGCTTTAGATTTCAAAATTTAGATTGGAAAAGAGGAGGGGAACGTTTAAAGGAATGAGAACCTTGATCAACTTAACTCTATGAAGTATAAGTGGGTCTTGATGAATCCAGATTCTGATTTAAGGAATGAGAGCCATAATCGACTTAACTCTATAAAGTATAAGTAGATTTTGATGAATCCAAAATTCCGGTTTATCTTTAAAGGAGAAGAAGGGTCTACTATGTGTGTAGTAAAGACCTTAATGAATCTCTTTGTAAAGATTAAAGTTAAGGGAAGTGAACCATGACAGATTCTAGACTCTTAAAGAGGAAGAGTGTGATGTCATGATGGATCCAAAAGTCCTTAACAAAGAAAGGTTTTGAGTAAGTCTTTGTATAAAGGGAAGTGAGCCATGACAGATTCTATTCTCTTAAAGGAGAAAGAATGTGAAGTCATGATGGATCCAAAAGTCCTTAACAAAGATTACTAAGAAAGGAGGAGAGTCATGACTATCTTTAGCCTTAAAAGACTAACTAGAAAAGGTCATGATGGATCCAAATCCTTAAAGTAATGAAGCCTTGGATCATGATTGTGTATCTAAATCCTTGGCTAATGACTTACGTCACTAGAGAGAACTAGGTCCGTATTAAAATTCTTTGTGAATAAAATACATCTAACGGCCATAGTATACTCTAGTTAATGGCAGAGATATATCATGATAAGTAAAGTTCTATGTGAACATTTACAAAATCATGAACAATCTCCTGTTTTCATCCCAATCATGGGAAGATTATGTTAAACCCGAGCCGGTCTTGTTCATATGAACTTAGAACCATGTAAAGGCTTCGGGTCATCTGTCTTAATGAACTGTGTTTGGGTGTGTATGATTATTCTTTTCAGGTCTTTGGAGTGTTGTTCAAGTATCACAAGCCAATGGTCAAGTGAAGATGTCAACCACCTAATCCGAATTAGTAGTTGGTCACGGAGACTTGCCCGGGGAGAGCCGAGTTCAAGCTAATCTACCGAATGAAGGCACCTCTCGGACCATGTTCGTGCTACTGGTCAAAAATGCAATAATTGGGTCAAGCAAGTCCTTCCAGAGCCATATACGAGTCATTAGACCGGGCCAGAGAAGCTTCTGAACCCTTGGTCACTTAATCGTTCATTTACAATTCTAATTTGTGCCATTTGATTTAATGCTTTATGTTTGGCACATTTGGAACTTCCACAAGCGTGAGTGTGTGCCCTCACTAGGAAGTTCCACCACTGATGATCCTTTGATGTTTAAGTAAACAGATTCGAATATCAACTTGAAGAATTTCAAGAAAAGAAAACCGAGAGGCTAGCGGTCATGTGCATCGGTCAAACTATGGTCGGTGGAGTGTCGGGTCCAAGTCCAGCAGCCGAAGCTTGTTTTTTTTTTACAAGACTAGCAGCTAGACCTACTGCATGGAGTGTTCCCAGGCCCAAACTCGAGCTCTAAGACCAAGAGGGCTCATCAAAATTGACTACTACAAATCTAGAAGGCTACTCTCTAAAACTCTTAGTCACTTTAGAATCTCTTTAGTCATTCATTCATTTGCTTATCTTGCTTGAAACTGGAGTGTTCTTTGCTCAAATTGGCCTTCAAGCTTAACCATTGTTGTGGAACTATTGGCTAAGCTTGAGGGGGAGAATAATTAGACATTTGATCGCATCCATTTATACTTGATCACTTGTTGTTTGAATCGCTTGTTTGCTTGCTAAGTTAGCCTAAGGATTCTCTTGTCATCTTCTCATTTAGCTCATATTTGGATATCTAATCGCCTAACCCCTCACAACGTTACTTTAAAAGTCTATACTTTCTTGTTGTGGAAGGTATCGAAGAAGCATTGTTGTGAGAATTCTTAAAGGGCGCTTTAGAGAAGAGATAGAGGCTTATGAAGAAGAACTAAAGTCAAGAGAATATGGAGGTCTAAGATAGAAGCATACGGTGATCATTAGAGGAAAATGAAGAGTGGGAAGATCCGGAAAGAAGTTATGAAGGCAAAAGAAAGAGAAGATGAATGAGGTGATATCAAGTTGAATGGAGTATAGGGAAAGTAGACCTAGAAGATTCAAAGTGGATAAAAGAAGAAGTTCACATCAAGTTTGTTCGAAGAAGCA
This sequence comes from Erysimum cheiranthoides, assembly GCA_011420285.2. NCBI lineage: Eukaryota > Viridiplantae > Streptophyta > Magnoliopsida > Brassicales > Brassicaceae > Erysimum > Erysimum cheiranthoides. Next base: position 8,335,459 of record CM022176.2, on the reverse strand, counting down.
AACCGTGAAGACCCAAAAGAAGTTTAAACACCAAGTTTGTTCGAAGAAGCAATCCAGTGTTCAAAAGAAGGCACTCGACTCAAGTTTGTTGGATGAAACAAGCCGTAAAGAGATGTCAAGAATTAGACTCCACATTAAGCTCGAAAAAGGATCAAGCCGTGGAGGGAAACCAGTGTGCGAATAGAGATAGAAGCTATGTCATTCAAAGAACCATTCAAGAAGTAAGCTACAAGTGGTTCAGCTAAAGCTCAAGGAAGGTCATTTGGTGACTTCCATTGAAAGGGGGAGCTTCTTAAAGATCGCACATCAGAAAACATTGGTTCATAACCAAAGAGTCATGGCGAGGAAGAAGACTCAAGGCCATAAGCAAGACTCTACCTCCATTCCATTCAAAAAAAGGCTGTCCTCTAAACTCTATCTTTTTGAAGTTAAATCTATTTCTATTGTTCGAATCATTGTCATTACTCTCTAATGTGATCTCTTAGCCTTTGACATTGAAAACGTTTTTGATATTCCTCATAGCATACACTTAATCTTTCTTCTTTATCACTTGTTAAAGGGTAAAGAAGACTATGAGAGCCTCAAAGAAGTTCAAAGTGTCAAAGAAGGAGTGCATAAAAGGAGAAATGAAGGCAAGAAGGACTAAGAGAATGGATGTGGCGTTTCAAGAAGTGGAGATAGGAAGCCAATATCTCACCAAGGCTACAAGACCATGGTTACCAAGTCGTGTAGACCTTTAGGATCCTTGAAAAGGCTTCTTCGCTTATGTCAGTAATACTCTTTTCCCTATGATTGGTTTTGTCCCACGTGGTTTTCTGATCATAGGGTTTTTAATGAGGTTACTCGCATAAGTGTCAAGTCTATACACAAGAATGTTTAATACTAACTAATTAATAGTTAAGTATTAAGCTTGTAGTATAGACTTGAGGGGGAGTGTTAATCAAGAAGGTGTTTAATACTAACTAATTAATAGTTAGGTATTAAACATAAGTTGCTTGTGCAACAAGTAGAGAGTTTAAATTCAAATAAAGAGAAAAGGAGTCTTCGGGTCAGCTCGGGTCATTTAGTAAAAGAGGGCCTCGGGTCTGTCCGGATCATTTACTAAAGGAGAAGAGAGATGACACATAAGGACAAGGCTTCACCAAGAGAGAGAAGAAGAGGCTCAAACGGTCACAAGGGTGAGGACCACCGTACGGACGCGGGATGCTTTTGGTCTTCGTCTCCTTGTGTGAGCTGTCCACTTTGTCTTTATCTCTTTAATTCAAATAAGTGTGAGCTGGAAAGGTGTGTGCTTTATACAAGGATGAATAAGGATGCAAATGTGTCTTTGTGCATAACCTATTCATACCTAGAGATGCTCTATATAAAGCACACACATCTACTCACTTATGTAACTCTTCACTCTTTAATACATTTCGATTCTTGGTTACTAAAACATGTCTCTCCATCTGTTCTATTCTTATCCACCATAAATCTCTTCTTACACTTGGTTACTAGTTCGATTCTTGTTAGTTAGTCTTGTCTCTAGTCTTTATATTTCCGCATTTCAATATCTAACTCTTATAATTAGTCAAATGCATTAGATTGTGATACATTTTGACAATAGAAACACTAACAAAGCGGTTGACTACTTCTAAGCAATGTTTTTGTTGGTTTTAGCCTCTTTTGGGAGAAAATGGGTATAAATATTGTCCAAACACTCCGTAACCATCTCTAACTCTTATAATTAGTCAAATGCATTGGATTGTGATACATTTTGACAATAGAAACACTAACAAAGCGGTTTACTACTTCTTAGCAATGTTTTTGTTGGTTCTAGCTTCTTTTGGGAGAAAATGGGTATAAGTGTTGTCCAAACACTCCGTAACCATCTCTAACTCTTATGATAAGTCAAATGCATCGGATTGTGATACATTTTGCCAATAGAAACACTAACAAAGCGGTTTACTACTTCTAAGCAATGTTTTTGTTGGTTTTAGCCTCTTTTGGGAGAAAATGGGTATAAATGTTGTCCAAACACTCTGTAACCATCTCTAACTCTTATAATTAGTCAAATGCATTGGATTGTGATACATTTTGACAATAGAAACACTAACAAAGCGGTTTACTACTTCTAAGAAATGTTTTTGTTGGTTTTAGCCTCTTTTGGGAGAAAATGGGTATAAATGTTGTCCAAACACTCCGTAACCATCTCTAACTCTTATAATTAGTCAAATGCATTGGATTGTGATACATTTTGACAATAGAAACACTAACAAAGCGGTTTACTACTTCTAAGCAATGTTTTTGTTGGTTCTAGCTTCTTTTGGGAGAAAATGGGTATAAGTGTTGTCCAAACACTCCGTAACCATCTCTAGCTCTTATGATAAGTCAAATGCATCGGATTGTGATACATTTTGACAATAGAAACACTAACAAAGCGGTTTACTACTTCTAAGAAATATTTTTGTTGGTTTTAGCCTCTTTTGGGAGAAAATGGGTATAAATGTTGTCCAAACACTCCGTAACCATCTCTAACTCTTATAATTAGTCAAATGCATTGGATTGTGATACATTTTGACAATAGAAACACTAACAAAGCGGTTTACTACTTCTAAGCAATGTTTTTGTTGGTTCTAGCCTCTTTTGGGAAAAAATGGGTATAAGTGTTGTCCAAACACTCCGTAACCATCTCTAACTCTTATGATTAGTCAAATGCATTGGATTGTGATACATTTTGACAATAGAAACACTAACAAAGCAGTTTACTACTTCTAAGAAATGTTTTTGTTGGTTTTAGCCTCTTTTGGGAGGAAATGGGTATAAATGTTGTCCAAACACTCCGTAACCATCTCTAACTCTTATAATTAGTCAAATGCATTGGATTGTGATACATTTTGACAATAGAAACACTAACAAAGCGGTTTACTACTTCTAAGCAATGTTTTTGTTGGTTCTAGCCTCTTTTGGGAGAAAATGGGTATAAATGTTGTCCAAACACTCCGTAACCATCTCTAACTCTTATGATAAGTCAAATGCATTGGATTGTGATACATTTTGATAATAGAAACACTAACAAAGCGGTTTACTACTTCTAAGCAATGTTTTTGTTGGTTTTAGCCTCTTTTGGGAGAAAATGGGTATAAATGTTGTCCAAACACTCCGTAACCATCTCTACCTCTTATAATTAGTCAAATGCATTGGATTGTGATACATTTTGACAATAGACACACTAACAAAGCGGTTTACTACTTCTTAGCAATGTTTTTGTTGGTTCTAGCTTCTTTTGGGAGAAAATGGGTATAAGTGTTGTCCAAACACTCCGTAACCATCTCTAACTCTTATGATAAGTCAAATGCATCGGATTGTGATACATTTTGCCAATAGAAACACTAACAAAGCGGTTTACTACTTCTAAGCAATGTTTTTGTTGGTTTTAGCCTCTTTTGGGAGAAAATGGGTATAAATGTTGTCCAAACACTCTGTAACCATCTCTAACTCTTATAATTAGTCAAATGCATTGGATTGTGATACATTTTGACAATAGAAACACTAACAAAGCGGTTTACTACTTCTAAGCAATGTTTTTGTTGGTTCTAGCCTCTTTTGGGAGAAAATGGGTATAAATGTTGTCCAAACACTCCGTAACCATCTCTAACTCTTATGATAAGTCAAATGCATTGGATTGTGATACATTTTGACAATAGAAACACTAACAAAGCGGTTTACTACTTCTAAGCAATGTTTTTGTTGGTTTTAGCCTCTTTTGGGAGAAAATGGGTATAAATGTTGTCCAAACACTCCGTAACCATCTCTAACTCTTATAATTAGTCAAATGCATTGGATTGTGATACATTTTGACAATAGAAACACTAACAAAGCGGTTTACTACTTCTAAGCAATGTTTTTGTTGGTTCTAGCCTCTTTTGGGAGAAAATGGGTATAAATGTTGTCCAAACACTCCGTAACCATCTCTAACTCTTATGATAAGTCAAATGCATTGGATTGTGATACATTTTGACAATAGAAACACTAACAAAGCGGTTTACTACTTCTAAGCAATGTTTTTGTTGGTTTTAGCCTCTTTTGGGAGAAAATGGGTATAAATGTTGTCCAAACACTCCGTAACCATCTCTAACTCTTATAATTAGTCAAATGCATTGGATTGTGATACATTTTGACAATAGAAACACTAACAAAGCGGTTTACTACTTCTAAGCAATGTTTTTGTTGGTTCTAGCCTCTTTTGGGAGAAAATGGGTATAAATGTTGTCCAAACACTCCGTAACCATCTCTAACTCTTATGATAAGTCAAATGCATTGGATTGTGATACATTTTGACAATAGAAACACTAACAAAGCGGTTTACTACTTCTAAGCAATGTTTTTGTTGGTTTTAGCCTCTTTTGGGAGAAAATGGGTATAAATGTTGTCCAAACACTCCGTAACCATCTCTAACTCTTATAATTAGTCAAATGCATTGGATTGTGATACATTTTGACAATAGAAACACTAACAAAGCGGTTTACTACTTCTAAGCAATGTTTTTGTTGGTTCTAGCCTCTTTTGGGAGAAAATGGGTATAAGTGTTGTCCAAACACTCCGTAACCATCTCTAACTCTTATAATTAGTCAAATGCATTGGATTGTGATACATTTTGACAATAGAAACACTAACAAAGCGGTTTACTACTTCTAAGCAATGTTTTTGTTGGTTTTAGCCTCTTTTGGGAGAAAATGGGTATAAATGTTGTCCAAACACTCCGTAACCATCTCTAACTCTTATAATTAGTCAAATGCATTGGATTGTGATACATTTTGACAATAGAAACACTAACAAAGCGGTTTACTACTTCTAAGCAATGTTTTTGTTGGTTTTAGCCTCTTTTGGGAGAAAATGGGTATAAATGTTGTCCAAACACTCCGTAACCATCTCTAACTCTTATAATTAGTCAAATGCATTGGATTGTGATACATTTTGACAATAGAAACACTAACAAAGCGGTTTACTACTTCTAAGCAATGTTTTTGTTGGTTTTAGCCTCTTTTGGGAGAAAATGGGTATAAATGTTGTCCAAACACTCCGTAACCATCTCTAACTCTTATAATTAGTCAAATGCATTGGATTGTGATACATTTTGACAATAGAAACACTAACAAAGCGGTTTACTACTTCTAAGCAATGTTTTTGTTGGTTTTAGCCTCTTTTGGGAGAAAATGGGTATAAGTGTTGTCCAAACACTCCGTAACCATCTCTAACTCTTATGATTAGTCAAATGCATTGGATTGTGATACATTTTGACAATAGAAACACTAACAAAGCGGTTTACTACTTCTAAGCAATGTTTTTGTTGGTTTTAGCCTCTTTTGGGAGGAAATGGGTATAAATGTTGTCCAAACACTCCGTAACCATCTCTAACTCTTATAATTAGTCAAATGCATTGGATTGTGATACATTTTGACAATAGAAACACTAACAAAGCGGTTTACTACTTCTAAGCAATGTTTTTGTTGGTTCTAGCCTCTTTTGGGAGAAAATGGGTATAAGTGTTGTCCAAACACTCCGTAACCATCTCTAACTCTTATGATTAGTCAAATGCATTGGATTGTGATACATTTTGACAATAGAAACACTAACAAAGCGGTTTACTACTTCTAAGCAATGTTTTTGTTGGTTTTAGCCTCTTTTGGGAGAAAATGGGTATAAATGTTGTCCAAACACTCCGTAACCATCTCTAACTCTTATAATTAGTCAAATGCATTGGATTGTGATACATTTTGACAATAGAAACACTAACAAAGCGGTTTACTACTTCTAAGCAATGTTTTTGTTGGTTCTAGCCTCTTTTGGGAGAAAATGGGTATAAATGTTGTCCAAACACTCCGTAACCATCTCTAACTCTTATGATTAGTCAAATGCATTGGATTGTGATACATTTTGACAATAGAAACACTAACAAAGCGGTTTACTACTTCTAAGCAATGTTTTTGTTGGTTTTAGCCTCTTTTGGGAGAAAATGGGTATAAATGTTGTCCAAACACTCCGTAACCATCTCTAACTCTTATAATTAGTCAAATGCATTGGATTGTGATACATTTTGACAATAGAAACACTAACAAAGCGGTTTACTACTTCTAAGCAATGTTTTTGTTGGTTCTAGCCTCTTTTGGGAGAAAATGGGTATAAGTGTTGTCCAAACACTCCGTAACCATCTCTAACTCTTATGATAAGTCAAATGCATTGGATTGTGATACATTTTGACAATAGAAACACTAACAAAGCGGTTTACTACTTCTAAGCAATGTTTTTGTTGGTTTTAGCCTCTTTTGGGAGAAAATGGGTATAAATGTTGTCCAAACACTCCGTAACCATCTCTAACTCTTATAATTAGTCAAATGCATTGGATTGTGATACATTTTGACAATAGAAACACTAACAAAGCGGTTTACTACTTCTAAGCAATGTTTTTGTTGGTTCTAGCCTCTTTTGGGAGAAAATGGGTATAAATGTTGTCCAAACACTCCGTAACCATCTCTAACTCTTATAATAGTCAAATGCATTGGATTGTGATACATTTTGACAATAGAAACACTAACAAAGCGGTTTACTACTTCTAAGCAATGTTTTTGTTGGTTTTAGCCTCTTTTGGGAGAAAATGGGTATAAATGTTGTCCAAACACTCCGTAACCATCTCTAACTCTTATAATTAGTCAAATGCATTGGATTGTGATACATTTTGACAATAGAAACACTAACAAAGCGGTTTACTACTTCTAAGCAATGTTTTTGTTGGTTCTAGCCTCTTTTGGGAGAAAATGGGTATAAATGTTGTCCAAACACTCCGTAACCATCTCTAACTCTTATGATAAGTCAAATGCATTGGATTGTGATACATTTTGACAATAGAAACACTAACAAAGCGGTTTACTACTTCTAAGCAATGTTTTTGTTGGTTTTAGCCTCTTTTGGGAGAAAATGGGTATAAATGTTGTCCAAACACTCCGTAACCATCTCTAACTCTTATAATTAGTCAAATGCATTGGATTGTGATACATTTTGACAATAGAAACACTAACAAAGCGGTTTACTACTTCTAAGCAATGTTTTTGTTGGTTCTAGCCTCTTTTGGGAGAAAATGGGTATAAATGTTGTCCAAACACTCCGTAACCATCTCTAACTCTTATAATTAGTCAAATGCATTGGATTGTGATACATTTTGACAATAGAAACACTAACAAAGCGGTTTACTACTTCTAAGCAATGTTTTTGTTGGTTTTAGCCTCTTTTGGGAGAAAATGGGTATAAATGTTGTCCAAACACTCCGTAACCATCTCTAACTCTTATAATTAGTCAAATGCATTGGATTGTGATACATTTTGACAATAGAAACACTAACAAAGCGGTTTACTACTTCTAAGCAATGTTTTTGTTGGTTCTAGCCTCTTTTGGGAGAAAATGGGTATAAGTGTTGTCCAAACACTCCGTAACCATCTCTAACTCTTATAATTAGTCAAATGCATTGGATTGTGATACATTTTGACAATAGAAACACTAACAAAGCGGTTTACTACTTCTAAGCAATGTTTTTGTTGGTTTTAGCCTCTTTTGGGAGAAAATGGGTATAAATGTTGTCCAAACACTCCGTAACCATCTCTAACTCTTATAATTAGTCAAATGCATTGGATTGTGATACATTTTGACAATAGAAACACTAACAAAGCGGTTTACTACTTCTAAGCAATGTTTTTGTTGGTTTTAGCCTCTTTTGGGAGAAAATGGGTATAAATGTTGTCCAAACACTCCGTAACCATCTCTAACTCTTATAATTAGTCAAATGCATTGGATTGTGATACATTTTGACAATAGAAACACTAACAAAGCGGTTTACTACTTCTAAGCAATGTTTTTGTTGGTTTTAGCCTCTTTTGGGAGAAAATGGGTATAAATGTTGTCCAAACACTCCGTAACCATCTCTAAATCTTATAATTAGTCAAATGCATTGGATTGTGATACATTTTGACATTAGAAACACTAACAAAGCGGGTTACTACTTCTAAGCAATGTTTTTGTTATTTCTAGCCTCTTTTGGGAGAAAATGGGTATAAGTGTTGTCCAAACACTCCGTAACCATCTCTAACTCTTATAATTAGTCAAATGCATTGGATTGTGATACATTTTGACAATAGAAACACTAACAAAGCGGTTTACTACTTCTAAGCAATGTTTTTGTTGGTTTTAGCCTCTTTTGGGAGAAAATGGGTATAAATGTTGTCCAAACACTCCGTAACCATCTCTAACTCTTATAATTAGTCAAATGCATTGGATTGTGATACATTTTGACAATAGAAACACTAACAAAGCGGTTTACTACTTCTAAGCAATGTTTTTGTTGGTTCTAGCCTCTTTTGGGAGAAAATGGGTATAAATGTTGTCCAAACACTCCGTAACCATCTCTAACTCTTATAATTAGTCAAATGCATTGGATTGTGATACATTTTGACAATAGAAACACTAACAAAGCGGTTTACTACTTCTAAGCAATGTTTTTGTTGGTTTTAGCCTCTTTTGGGAGAAAATGGGTATAAATGTTGTCCAAACACTCCGTAACCATCTCTAACTCTTATAATTAGTCAAATGCATTGGATTGTGATACATTTTGACAATAGAAACACTAACAAAGCGGTTTACTACTTCTAAGCAATGTTTTTGTTGGTTTTAGCCTCTTTTGGGAGAAAATGGGTATAAATGTTGTCCAAACACTCCGTAACCATCTCTAACTCTTATAATTAGTCAAATGCATTGGATTGTGATACATTTTGACAATAGAAACACTAACAAAGCGGTTTACTACTTCTAAGCAATGTTTTTGTTGGTTTTAGCCTCTTTTGGGAGAAAATGGGTATAAATGTTGTCCAAACACTCCGTAACCATCTCTAACTCTTATAATTAGTCAAATGCATTGGATTGTGATACATTTTGACAATAGAAACACTAACAAAGCGGTTTACTACTTCTAAGCAATGTTTTTGTTGGTTTTAGCCTCTTTTGGGAGAAAATGGGTATAAATGTTGTCCAAACACTCCGTAACCATCTCTAACTCTTATAATTAGTCAAATGCATTGGATTGTGATACATTTTGACAATAGAAACACTAACAAAGCGGTTTACTACTTCTAAGCAATGTTTTTGTTGGTTTTAGCCTCTTTTGGGAGAAAATGGGTATAAATGTTGTCCAAACACTCCGTAACCATCTCTAACTCTTATAATTAGTCAAATGCATTGGATTGTGATACATTTTGACAATAGAAACACTAACAAAGCGGTTTACTACTTCTAAGCAATGTTTTTGTTGGTTTTAGCCTCTTTTGGGAGAAAATGGGTATAATGTTGTCCAAACACTCCGTAACCATCTCTAACTCTTATAATTAGTCAAATGCATTGGATTGTGATACATTTTGACAATAGAAACACTAACAAAGCGGTTTACTACTTCTAAGCAATGTTTTTGTTGGTTCTAGCCTCTTTTGGGAGAAAATGGGTATAAGTGTTGTCCAAACACTCCGTAACCATCTCTAACTCTTATAATTAGTCAAATGCATTGGATTGTGATACATTTTGACAATAGAAACACTAACAAAGCGGTTTACTACTTCTAAGCAATGTTTTTGTTGGTTTTAGCCTCTTTTGGGAGAAAATGGGTATAAATGTTGTCCAAACACTCCGTAACCATCTCTAACTCTTATAATTAGTCAAATGCATTGGATTGTGATACATTTTGACAATAGAAACACTAACAAAGCGGTTTACTACTTCTAAGCAATGTTTTTGTTGGTTTTAGCCTCTTTTGGGAGAAAATGGGTATAAATGTTGTCCAAACACTCCGTAACCATCTCTAACTCTTATAATTAGTCAAATGCATTGGATTGTGATACATTTTGACAATAGAAACACTAACAAAGCGGTTTACTACTTCTAAGCAATGTTTTTGTTGGTTTTAGCCTCTTTTGGGAGAAAATGGGTATAAATGTTGTCCAAACACTCCGTAACCATCTCTAACTCTTATAATAAGTCAAATGCATTGGATTGTGATACATTTTGACAATAGAAACACTAACAAAGCGGTTTACTACTTCTAAGCAATGTTTTTGTTGGTTCTAGCCTCTTTTGGGAGAAAATGGGTATAAGTGTTGTCCAAACACTCCGTAACCATCTCTAACTCTTATGATTAGTCAAATGCATTGGATTGTGATACATTTTGACAATAGAAACACTAACAAAGCGGTTTACTACTTCTAAGCAATGTTTTTGTTGGTTTTAGCCTCTTTTGGGAGAAAATGGGTATAAATGTTGTCCAAACACTCCGTAACCATCTCTAACTCTTATAATTAGTCAAATGCATTGGATTGTGATACATTTTGACAATAGAAACACTAACAAAGCGGTTTACTACTTCTAAGCAATGTTTTTGTTGGTTTTAGCCTCTTTTGGGAGAAAATGGGTATAAATGTTGTCCAAACACTCCGTAACCATCTCTAACTCTTATAATTAGTCAAATGCATTGGATTGTGATACATTTTGACAATAGAAACACTAACAAAGCGGTTTACTACTTCTAAGCAATGTTTTTGTTGGTTTTAGCCTCTTTTGGGAGAAAATGGGTATAAATGTTGTCCAAACACTCCGTAACCATCTCTAACTCTTATAATTAGTCAAATGCATTGGATTGTGATACATTTTGACAATAGAAACACTAACAAAGCGGTTTACTACTTCTAAGCAATGTTTTTGTTGGTTCTAGCCTCTTTTGGGAGAAAATGGGTATAAGTGTTGTCCAAACACTCCGTAACCATCTCTAACTCTTATAATTAGTCAAATGCATTGGATTGTGATACATTTTGACAATAGAAACACTAACAAAGCGGTTTACTACTTCTAAGCAATGTTTTTGTTGGTTTTAGCCTCTTTTGGGAGAAAATGGGTATAAATGTTGTCCAAACACTCCGTAACCATCTCTAACTCTTATAATTAGTCAAATGCATTGGATTGTGATACATTTTGACAATAGAAACACTAACAAAGCGGTTTACTACTTCTAAGCAATGTTTTTGTTGGTTCTAGCCTCTTTTGGGAGAAAATGGGTATAAATGTTGTCCAAACACTCCGTAACCATCTCTAACTCTTATAATAAGTCAAATGCATTGGATTGTGATACATTTTGACAATAGAAACACTAACAAAGCGGTTTACTACTTCTAAGCAATGTTTTTGTTGGTTTTAGCCTCTTTTGGGAGAAAATGGGTATAAATGTTGTCCAAACACTCCGTAACCATCTCTAACTCTTATAATTAGTCAAATGCATTGGATTGTGATACATTTTGACAATAGAAACACTAACAAAGCGGTTTACTACTTCTAAGCAATGTTTTTGTTGGTTTTAGCCTCTTTTGGGAGAAAATGGGTATAAATGTTGTCCAAACACTCCGTAACCATCTCTAACTCTTATAATTAGTCAAATGCATTGGATTGTGATACATTTTGACAATAGAAACACTAACAAAGCGGTTTACTACTTCTAAGCAATGTTTTTGTTGGTTTTAGCCTCTTTTGGGAGAAAATGGGTATAAATGTTGTCCAAACACTCCGTAACCATCTCTAACTCTTATAATTAGTCAAATGCATTGGATTGTGATACATTTTGACAATAGAAACACTAACAAAGCGGTTTACTACTTCTAAGCAATGTTTTTGTTGGTTTTAGCCTCTTTTGGGAGAAAATGGGTATAAATGTTGTCCAAACACTCCGTAACCATCTCTAACTCTTATAATTAGTCAAATGCATTGGATTGTGATACATTTTGACAATAGAAACACTAACAAAGCGGTTTACTACTTCTAAGCAATGTTTTTGTTGGTTTTAGCCTCTTTTGGGAGAAAATGGGTATAAATGTTGTCCAAACACTCCGTAACCATCTCTAACTCTTATAATTAGTCAAATGCATTGGATTGTGATACATTTTGACAATAGAAACACTAACAAAGCGGTTTACTACTTCTAAGCAATGTTTTTGTTGGTTTTAGCCTCTTTTGGGAGAAAATGGGTATAAATGTTGTCCAAACACTCCGTAACCATCTCTAACTCTTATAATTAGTCAAATGCATTGGATTGTGATACATTTTGACAATAGAAACACTAACAAAGCGGTTTACTACTTCTAAGCAATGTTTTTGTTGGTTCTAGCCTCTTTTGGGAGAAAATGGGTATAAGTGTTGTCCAAACACTCCGTAACCATCTCTAACTCTTATAATTAGTCAAATGCATTGGATTGTGATACATTTTGACAATAGAAACACTAACAAAGCGGTTTACTACTTCTAAGCAATGTTTTTGTTGGTTTTAGCCTCTTTTGGGAGAAAATGGGTATAAATGTTGTCCAAACACTCCGTAACCATCTCTAACTCTTATAATTAGTCAAATGCATTGGATTGTGATACATTTTGACAATAGAAACACTAACAAAGCGGTTTACTACTTCTAAGCAATGTTTTTGTTGGTTCTAGCCTCTTTTGGGAGAAAATGGGTATAAGTGTTGTCCAAACACTCCGTAACCATCTCTAACTCTTATAATTAGTCAAATGCATTGGATTGTGATACATTTTGACAATAGAAACACTAACAAAGCGGTTTACTACTTCTAAGCAATGTTTTTGTTGGTTTTAGCCTCTTTTGGGAGAAAATGGGTATAAGTGTTGTCCAAACACTCCGTAACCATCTCTAACTCTTATAATTAGTCAAATGCATTGGATTGTGATACATTTTGACAATAGAAACACTAACAAAGCGGTTTACTACTTCTAAGCAATGTTTTTGTTGGTTTTAGCCTCTTTTGGGAGAAAATGGGTATAAATGTTGTCCAAACACTCCGTAACCATCTCTAACTCTTATAATTAGTCAAATGCATTGGATTGTGATACATTTTGACAATAGAAACACTAACAAAGCGGTTTACTACTTCTAAGCAATGTTTTTGTTGGTTTTAGCCTCTTTTGGGAGAAAATGGGTATAAATGTTGTCCAAACACTCCGTAACCATCTCTAACTCTTATAATTAGTCAAATGCGTTGGATTGTGATACATTTTGACAATAGAAACACTAACAAAGCGGTTTACTACTTCTAAGCAATGTTTTTGTTGGTTCTAGCCTCTTTTGGGAGAAAATGGGTATAAGTGTTGTCCAAACACTCCGTAACCATCTCTAACTCTTATAATTAGTCAAATGCGTTGGATTGTGATACATTTTGACAATAGAAACACTAACAAAGCAGTTTACTACTTCTAAGAAATGTTTTTGTTGGTTTTAGCCTCTTTTGGGAGAAAATGGGTATAAATGTTGTCCAAACTCTCCGTAACCATTGATGAGTCCCAAAATTACCGTTTTCTATATAGGATTTAGGTTTGTATATTGAGTCAACTAACTTATATTAGATAGAATATAGAACTATATGCTTTACTTAGTGTATTTCAGGTCTGAAAAGCAAATATTGGAAAAGGAAGAGTTTTGGATCAATTCGGAGGCAAATATACATTGAAAGATGCAGAGTCCAGCAGACCCGTCAGAAGTATGGCCTCAGACGAATACCTTCCCCCCGTTGGATCGTGCTAATATTTTGTACAAGATAGCTAAGGGAGTTAGCTTTCATCTCCAAGTGGTTTGAAGGAAATCCAACGGTGCAATCAAGAGTTATGGCCGATTTACTGAAGACATGTCAACCTGCCGACCAAGCTGACGAAGCCCAAGCCCATGAAGACATGTTTCCTTTTGTTGCCCTCTCCTTTTACTATATAAAGGGGGCTCGCCCATTGTATCAAACACACCTTTTCAGAGCAGTGGCTCTCTCTTTTGAGAGCTGTAGCTCTCTCCAACTTTTATTAATATTTTTATAGTTTTATTTTATAGCTTTCTTTTTAGTTTTTATGTTTAAATAGTTTCCTTATTAGGCTAGGGTTTCTCTGAAGGGATGTGACCGATTATTAGGTTGTTAGTTTGGGAATTTATTTTATCGTTCTTCTCCTATTGTTATTCTTAATGCTTAGAGCTTGAGTAGCTAACTTGTTCTAAGATCTTAGGTGATTGAACTAGGTACGAAAGTAGTGTTTAGTCGCTGGAATCAACATTAGTTGAGCAAGGCTTCGTGACTTGAGGCGAAAGTCCTGGCCATGACATCTTGTGAACATATCAATCCTATTCTTAATGCTAGTATTACTCTAGGGATCACGCGAGAGCGGTTTTCTAATATAGTATTACTAAGTAGGTATTTGCGCGAGAGCGAGATGTCTTATTAATTGTGAATTGAGTTCTAGAACGTATTTTAATATTCCCTGTTAATTGATTTAATTGTTTTGTCACATCCTGGATGGTTTCCCTATGACTAATATTTCTTTTATTATTTATTTGCTTATTTCATTTCTCGTTAGGTTGTTAGAAAACCAAACTATTATTATTTTTGTCTTAACTTAACTTTAATCTCATAAATTCGTAGTGTAACTATTCGGTTCCTGTGGATTCGACCCTAAAGTGCTACAACTGATTACCGTATTTGATCCGGTAGTTTGCATATTTAGGTTTATTATTTGACCTACGATCAAATTGGCGCCGTTGCCGGGGACCAATAATGCTTGCCTACGAGTTTAAGATTAGGGTTTAGTCTAAGATTTTTTTTATTTTTATTTTTACTAATTAGGGTTTTGTTTTTCTATTTTTGCAGGTAAAAAAAAAAAAAAAAAAAAAAGCGAAGAAGTCGCCGCCGAGCTAGGGTTTATGGACGCCGAGACGTTTTGTGGAAGCCCGAGACGTTTTATGGAGGTCGAGATGTTTTGAGGAGGCACACAACTTGAAATAAGGAGATGGAAAGCATGTACATCGAGCTTGGCTTCTCGTTTCAATTCTTTTGACTTGGAGATGTCTCAGATTGCGCTGGCTCTAATCCTAAAGAGTTCTGCAATGCAATCACGATTCCAAGAGCGATTGAAGATGTACAAGCCTTCGAAGAAGCTCAAGACCGATCGATCCAGCACAACGATCGATCGATCCGACACATCCAGCGATTAGTCCCGATCTGCACTACAGATCGATCGGTCCATCCTATAGATCGATCGATCCCTTCACCTGTTGTCAATTCCAAGGTTGAGATTGGAGGCGATGCGCTTTTCTCTGACTTGTCCGCAATTACGGCTCATGCTGGAGCCAAGGCGAAGCTTCATACTACGGCAAACCCACGAGTTCTGAGCAAAAACGACGAAAGACCGATCGATCTCCTCGACGCTGATGATTTACTGACCAGAGAGACAGGACCGATCGATCCCCCTACAGATCGATCGATCCCGATGACGGATCCGAGTGTGCTTGATCTGTTTTCGAATGATGCCAGTACGGAAGTTGTTGCTAGAGCAGATGTGGTTCCTTACAAGCCGAAGAGTCCTTATTCGCACATTTCTAAGGCGCAACTTGATGTGAAGACGTACAACCGCTTCAAAGAGGTCACAAGTGAGATAACTAAGGAGCTTTCGCTTTCTGAAGCATTAGAAGAACTTATGTTCCTAAGGAAGATTTTCCGAGAGGTTATTGCTGGAAAGGAAGATCTTGAAGAGATTGGTGCGTTCTTAACCAAGCGAAGGGACACTCCCATCCCGAAGCTCACTAAGGTGTCAAAGCTAGACGATCCAAGGATATTTGTTGTACCATGCTCCATCTTAG
This sequence comes from Erysimum cheiranthoides, assembly GCA_011420285.2. Classification (NCBI taxonomy): domain Eukaryota; kingdom Viridiplantae; phylum Streptophyta; class Magnoliopsida; order Brassicales; family Brassicaceae; genus Erysimum; species Erysimum cheiranthoides. Next base: position 8,319,729 of record CM022176.2, on the reverse strand, counting down.
GAGTGGATTTTGGAGATTCTCTCTGTGATTCTGGATCTAGCATGAACCTCATGTCTAAGGCGATTGCATAGAGATGTTCGCATTGGAAGTTGCTTGGTTTCCACCGATTTTCATGTCGTTGAGATGACCAAAGGTTCTGTTATGCCTTTGATTTTTGGGAGACCAGTCCTTGCAACAGTGGGTGTAGTTATCGATCTACCTAATAAGAGGATCTCCTTCTCTAACATCGATGAGGATATCTTCTACAACGCAACCCCTTCCAATGAAGCTATACAACGTGGCTCTTGTCTCACCATAGACAATGAGAAGAAGCTCGTGACCAGGTGTTTCCTCCACCAGCCCCTGCACGTTATGATGATCACGGACAGCCTCCACCCGCTGAACCGATCGGTCCCCCTAACAGACCGATCGATCTGCATCAGGCACCACATGCTCATCGCCCCACTCTTGGCGGACACGACACTCCAGATAAGTTCTACTCCAATTGCGTTGCAATTCATTTACCAGACGAGGGGTATGATTACAAGATCGAACCCCAAATCATTCACTTGGTGGCAGAGAACTTGTTTTATGGATTTCCTTCGGAGAGTCCATTGGATCATATTGAGATGATTTCTCGACTAACACGACAGCAGAAGCTAATACTCTGATCAACAATTTAGCGGCTAGCAATAGAAATCATTGTCCGGAGTATGATCGAGCGCATCATGTCATGCCAGTAGAAGACCTTGGTGATGAGAATGATGTCAACGAAGTCCTGGATGGAGACACTCATTCTTCTAAGAAGCGATCCGAGAAGGTCAGGAAGAGAGACAAGCGATCCGAGAAGATCAAGCTGACACGACCGACCGATCTACACCAGAGATCGATCGATCCCAACCCAAGACAATTGCTCCTAGACAACGCAGCAGACAGGAACCAGCTACTGGAGAGCGAGAGTGGAAACACAAGAATCGAGATGACACCGTTGCACTACAAGCCTAAAAGTTCGAGCCTTCTCGGTTTCTACAAACCGATATCTTGGTCGCGATGGACATTCTCAATGATGTATAGGAGTTCATCCAGGTGCGCAACAATGCACTTCGGTCTCGAAGAAAGTGATTCTCATTGGTAGCTTGGTGACTCCCATCATCACATATTACCGTTTCACCATCGCACTTCCCCCACCGGAGCATAAGGCGCGATTCATTGACCAGGTGCACTTGTACGCTAGCGAGATCCTTATCTGCCATTCAGTAGTCTATCGTTTCCAGGGTCATGATGGGCTATACCGGTACGTCCGACTCCCTCGTACTGATTTGACTTCTCTCGCAACCCACGAGAAGATTGCTTTTTATCCGCCTGCTGGGGCGCTTTGCGAGAGACCAATTACACCGACGACTAGTGGCATCCGGAGAGTGGCACGTACCGGCCATCATAATGAGGCTGGCCTTTCTCAGCCTTCTGCTTCCACGCCACCACCGTTTCAGCACTCCTGCTCTCAGTTGCGTCCATTTCACTTCGATATGAGCGAGTACGTCACCATGGAGCCACTGAAGGAGCCGAACTCGGAGTTTGAGCGATAGGTCTATAATACGACCAAGCAGAAGAGCTCTCTGCTGACTTGGATTGCATCATGGCTTTGCTGCGTTGCACCACTACCCCATCTCCACGCGAGCCCACTCCACCACTGGCACCGGTACACGAGAAAGACCCGGAGGACGATGCATCAGCTGATTTGTCTCCTGTGCGAGCTGAGGATGATGAGGAGTTCTCTCCAAACTCGTCTCTTCGCTCTCATACTTGGCTTTCCACACATCGCCACACGAGCTCGGAGTCTAGCCTTCCGCAGAACTTCCGCATTCGCACCAGGCGAGAGCTTGCTTTGAAGCAGATTTTCATTCTGCCACACTAGCTGCCTGAAACCAGAGTCAAGCTAACGACTTTAAATAAGCGCTTATGGGAGGCAACCCATAGAGTTTGTACATACTTCCCTTCCTTTATTATTTTTCTTTATTTGTTTTTATTTTTAGGATTTTTATTACGGTGAAATCACGTCCGGTGTTAAGTGTTTTCAGGAATAGGTACTCAACGCAGAAGATGCGAAACTTTTTGTTCCAGACTCTGGAGACCGATCCATCCTGTCGACAGATCGATTGATCCCCTTGCGATTGACAAAGTCCACGACCATCAATGATCTAGACCGATCGATCTGAGACGTCAGACCGATCGATCCCCTGCTCCGAGCTGTACAAGGACTCATGTCACATTGTCCAGACACACCACGTTTGATCACCAGTTTTTCTATCCTTTTCTTTTAGTTTTTGATTTTCTTATATATTATAACTATCCTGTGTTGTCGGTTTCCATTCTTCCTTTGGTTTTTTCTTACACACCGGGACGGTGTGAAGTAAGTCTGGGGAGGAATGTGACCATTTGCACTAACATTTTAATTTTATTTGAGTCGTTTTATTGAGTCAAAATGGTTGGAACTTGGAACTTCTTTTGTGAATCGTGTGTTCGTACTAATATCTTCTACTATCCGTCATGACTATCTTTTTGAAGGGCTGAAGATTGGAACACCATTAGCGAACAACTCACCAGAAGTCCCTATCTCTTGGAAATCCGATTGACCCAGTGTTGACTCCACCCATGATAAGACTTGAATTTGGACTTAATCTTCTCAACTTGGGCTTGGTATACATCGAACGCGACCTCTGACTCAAGCTTTCTGAGACGCGCATAACTTCGAAAAAAGTATGGTTCCCCTATCTCTTCTCCTGAATAAGAAAAAGAAAAAAAAGAGAGAAAAGAAAAGAAAAGGGATGTGGTAAACAAAGAAGTGGGCCGAGGGATGTGTGGTTACCCCCTTGCATACTTCGGACTCATGAAAACCAACCCCGGGCTAAAGAGAAAAGAGATCGATAGAAAAAATAAAATGATACCCTAGAAAAGTAGGGAGAAATCGATCTCATGAAGAAAAAGGGAAGAGGAGGAAAGGAACCATAAGAAGAATGTCTTGGAAGCTAGAAGAAGGTAAGCGTCTACGCGATCTTTGATCGATACTCCCTCGTTGAGACCGCACGCTTGTAAAGAATGAATGTAGGGAGTCAACAACGGACATTGGAGCTTCCTTGAGATCCCGGGACATCAGTACGGAGAGTTGCTAAGCCAATGGTTAGTACATGTTGTAAGCTCAATCTTTGAGTGATGGATTCGCGGAAGTACGGAGATTCTCGAGAAGTTGTAATTCCCGTTTTCAAACCTTTCTCTTTAAGATTTGTCTTTTTGATTGTTCTTGCTTGAGGACAAGCAAAGATTCAAGTCTGGGGGAATTGATGAGTCCCAAAATTACCGTTTTCTATATAGGATTTAGGTTTGTATATTGAGTCAACTAACTTATATTAGATAATATAGGACTATATGCTTTACTTAGTGTATTTCAGGTCTGAAAGCAAATATTGGAAAAGGAAGAGTTTTGGATCAATTCGGAGGCAAATATACATTGAAAGATGCAGAGTCCAGCAGACCCGTCAGAAGTATGGCCTCAGACGAATACCTTCCCACCGTTGGATCTTGCTAATTTTGACACAAGATAGCTAAGGGAGTTAGCTTTCATCTCCAAGTGGTTTGAAGGAAATCCAACGGTGCAATCAAGAGTTATGGCCGATTTACTGAAGACATGTCAACCTGCCGACCAAGCTGACGAAGCCCAAGCCCATGAAGACGGGGATCGACCGGTCCACACTTGGGATCGATCGATCCCCGCCTCTTTTGCCTCCTCTCCAAGACTTTCCATTTCTTTTGTTTCCTTTTGTTGCCCTCTCCTTTTACTATATAAAGGGGGCTCGCCCATTGTATCAAACACACCTTTTCAGAGCAGTGGCTCTCTCTTTTGAGAGCTGTAGCTCTCTCCAAGTTTTTATTTTTATAGTTTTATTTTATAGCTTTCTTTTTTGTTTTTATGTTTAAATAGTTTCCTTATTAGGCTAGGGTTTCTCTGAAGGATGTGACCGATTATTAGGTTGTTAGTTTGGGAATTTATTTATCGTTCTTCTCCTATTGTTATTCTTAATGCTTAGGCTTGAGTAGCTAACTTGTTCTAAGATCTTAGGTGATTGAACTAGGTACGAAAGTAGTGTTTAGTCGCTGGAATCAACATTAGTTGAGCAAGGCTTCGTGACTTGAGGCGAAAGTCCTGGCCATGACATCTTGTGAACATATCAATTCTATTCTTAATGCTAGTATTACTCTAGGGATCACGCGAGAGCGGTTTTCTAATATAGTATTACTAAGTAGGTATTTGCGCGAGAGCGAGATGTCTTATTAATTGTGAATTGAGTTCTAGAACGTATTTTAATATTCCCTGTTAATTGATTTAATTGTTTTGTCACATTCTGGATGGTTTCCCTATGCCTAATATTTCTTTTATTATTTATTTGCTTATTTAATTTCTCGTTAGGTTGTTTGAAAACCAAACTATTATTATTTTTGTCTTAGCTTAACTTTAATCCCATAAATTTGTAGTGTAACTATTCGGTCCCTGTGGATTCGACCCTAAAGTGCTACAACTGATTACCGTATTTGATCCGGTAGTTTGCATATTTAGGTTTATTATTTGACCTACGATCAACCATCTCTACCTCTTATAATTAGTCAAATGCATTGGATTTTGATACATTTTGACAATAGAAACACTAACAAAGCGGTTTACTACTTCTAAGCAATGTTTTTGTTGGTTTTAACCTCTTTTGGGAGAAAATGGGTATAAATGTTGTCCAAACACTCCGTAACCATCTCTAACTCTTATAATTAGTCAAATGCATTGGATTGTGATACATTTTGACAATAGAAACACTAACAAAGCGGTTTACTACTTCTAAGCAATGTTTTTGTTGGTTTTAGCTCTTTGGGAGAAAATGGGTATAAATGTGTCCAAACACTCCGTAACCATCTCTAACTCTTATCATTAGTCAAATGCATTGGATTGTTATACATTTTGACAATAGAAACACTAACAAAGCGGTTTACTACTTCTAAGCAATGTTTTTGTTGGTTTTAGCCTCTTTTGGGAGAAAATGGGTATAAATGTTGTCCAAACACTCCGTAACCATCTCTAACTCTTATAATTAGTCAAATGCATTGGATTGTTATACATTTTGACAATATAAACACTAACAAAGCGGTTTACTACTTCTAAGCAATGTTTTTGTTGGTTCTAGCTTCTTTTGGGAGAAAATGGGTATAAGTGTTGTCCAAACACTCCGTAACCATCTCTAACTCTTATGATAAGTCAAATGCATTGGATTGTGATACATTTTGACAATAGAAACACTAACAAAGCAGTTTACTACTTCTAAGAAATGTTTTTGTTGGTTTTAGCCTCTTTTGGGAGAAAATGGGTATAAATGTTGTCCAAACACTCCGTAACCATCTCTAACTCTTATAATTAGTCAAATGCATTGGATTGTGATACATTTTGACAATAGAAACACTAACAAAGCAGTTTACTACTTCTAAGCAATGTTTTTGTTGGTTTTAGCCTCTTTTGGGAGAAAATGGGTATAAATATTGTCCAAACACTCCGTAACCATCTCTAACTCCTATAATTAGTCACATGCATTGGATTGTGATACATTTTGACAATAGAAACACTAACAAAGCGGTTTACTACTTCTAAGCAATGTTTTTGTTGGTTTTAGCCTCTTTTGGGAGAAAATGGGTATAAATGTTGTCCAAACACTCCGTAACCATCTCTAACTCTTATAATTAGTCAAATGCATTGGATTGTGATACATTTTGACAATAGAAACACTAACAAAGCGGTTTACTACTTCTAAGCAATGTTTTTGTTGGTTCTAGCTTCTTTTGGGAGAAAATGGGTATAAGTGTTGTCCAAACACTCCGTAACCATCTCTAACTCTTATGACAAGTCAAATGCATCGGATTGTGATACATTTTGACAATAGAAACACTAACAAAGCGGTTTACTACTTCTAAGCAATGTTTTTGTTGGTTTTAGCTTCTTTTGGGAGAAAATGGGTATAAATGTTGTCCAAACACTCCGTAACCATCTCTAACTCTTATAATTAGTCAAATGCATTGGATTGTGATACATTTTGACAATAGAAACACTAACAAAGCGGTTTACTACTTCTAAGCAATGTTTTTGTTGGTTTTAGCTTCTTTTGGGAGAAAATGGGTATAAATGTTGTCCAAACACTCCGTAACCATCTCTAACTCTTATGATTAGTCAAATGCATTGGATTGTGATACATTTTGACAATAGAAACACTAACAAAGCAGTTTACTACTTCTAAGAAATGTTTTTGTTGGTTTTAGCCTCTTTTGGGAGAAAATGGGTATAAATGTTGTCCAAACACTCCGTAACCATCTCTAACTCTTATAATTAGTCAAATGCATTGGATTGTGATACATTTTGACAATAGAAACACTAACAAAGCGGTTTACTACTTCTAAGCAATGTTTTTGTTGGTTTTAGCCTCTTTTGGGAGAAAATGGGTATAAATGTTGTCCAAACACTCCGTAACCATCTCTAACTCTTATAATTAGTCAAATGCATTGGATTGTGATACATTTTGACAATAGAAACACTAACAAAGCGGTTTACTACTTCTAAGCAATGTTTTTGTTGGTTTTAGCCTCTTTTGGGAGAAAATGGGTATAAGTGTTGTCCAAACACTCTGTAACCATCTCTAACTCTTATGATTAGTCAAATGCATTGGATTGTGATACATTTTGACAATAGAAACACTAACAAAGCGGTTTACTACTTCTAAGCAATGTTTTTGTTGGTTTTAGCCTCTTTTGGGAGAAAATGGGTATAAATGTTGTCCAAACACTCCGTAACCATCTCTAACTCTTATAATTAGTCAAATGCATTGGATTGTGATACATTTTGACAATAGAAACACTAACAAAGCGGTTTACTACTTCTAAGCAATGTTTTTGTTGGTTTTAGCCTCTTTTGGGAGAAAATGGGTATAAATGTTGTCCAAACACTCCGTAACCATCTCTAACTCTTATAATTAGTCAAATGCATTGGATTGTGATACATTTTGACAATAGAAACACTAACAAAGCGGTTTACTACTTCTAAGCAATGTTTTTGTTGGTTTTAGCCTCTTTTGGGAGAAAATGGGTATAAATGTTGTCCAAACACTCCGTAACCATCTCTAACTCTTATAATTAGTCAAATGCATTGGATTGTGATACATTTTGACAATAGAAACACTAACAAAGCGGTTTACTACTTCTAAGCAATGTTTTTGTTGGTTCTAGCTTCTTTTGGGAGAAAATGGGTATAAGTGTTGTCCAAACACTCCGTAACCATCTCTAACTCTTATGATAAGTCAAATGCATTGGATTGTGATACATTTTGACAATAGAAACACTAACAAAGCGGTTTACTACTTCTAAGCAATGTTTTTGTTGGTTTTAGCCTCTTTTGGGAGAAAATGGGTATAAATGTTGTCCAAACACTCCGTAACCATCTCTAACTCTTATAATTAGTCAAATGCATTGGATTGTGATACATTTTGACAATAGAAACACTAACAAAGCGGTTTACTACTTCTAAGCAATGTTTTTGTTGGTTTTAGCCTCTTTTGGGAGAAAATGGGTATAAATGTTGTCCAAACACTCCGTAACCATCTCTAACTCTTATGATTAGTCAAATGCATTGGATTGTGATACATTTTGACAATAGAAACACTAACAAAGCGGTTTACTACTTCTAAGCAATGTTTTTGTTGGTTTTAGCCTCTTTTGGGAGAAAATGGGTATAAATGTTGTCCAAACACTCCGTAACCATCTCTAACTCTTATAATTAGTCAAATGCATTGGATTGTGATACATTTTGACAATAGAAACACTAACAAAGCGGTTTACTACTTCTAAGCAATGTTTTTGTTGGTTTTAGCCTCTTTTGGGAGAAAATGGGTATAAATGTTGTCCAAACACTCCGTAACCATCTCTAACTCTTATAATTAGTCAAATGCATTGGATTGTGATACATTTTGACAATAGAAACACTAACAAAGCGGTTTACTACTTCTAAGCAATGTTTTTGTTGGTTTTAGCCTCTTTTGGGAGAAAATGGGTATAAATGTTGTCCAAACACTCCGTAACCATCTCTAACTCTTATAATTAGTCAAATGCATTGGATTGTGATACATTTTGACAATAGAAACACTAACAAAGCGGTTTACTACTTCTAAGCAATGTTTTTGTTGGTTCTAGCCTCTTTTGGGAGAAAATGGGTATAAGTGTTGTCCAAACACTCCGTAACCATCTCTAACTCTTATGATAAGTCAAATGCATTGGATTGTGATACATTTTGACAATAGAAACACTAACAAAGCGGTTTACTACTTCTAAGCAATGTTTTTGTTGGTTTTAGCCTCTTTTGGGAGAAAATGGGTATAAATGTTGTCCAAACACTCCGTAACCATCTCTAACTCTTATAATTAGTCAAATGCATTGGATTGTGATACATTTTGACAATAGAAACACTAACAAAGCGGTTTACTACTTCTAAGCAATGTTTTTGTTGGTTTTAGCCTCTTTTGGGAGAAAATGGGTATAAATGTTGTCCAAACACTCCGTAACCATCTCTAACTCTTATGATTAGTCAAATGCATTGGATTGTGATACATTTTGACAATAGAAACACTAACAAAGCGGTTTACTACTTCTAAGCAATGTTTTTGTTGGTTTTAGCCTCTTTTGGGAGAAAATGGGTATAAATGTTGTCCAAACACTCCGTAACCATCTCTAACTCTTATAATTAGTCAAATGCATTGGATTGTGATACATTTTGACAATAGAAACACTAACAAAGCGGTTTACTACTTCTAAGCAATGTTTTTGTTGGTTCTAGCCTCTTTTGGGAGAAAATGGGTATAAGTGTTGTCCAAACACTCCGTAACCATCTCTAACTCTTATAATAAGTCAAATGCATTGGATTGTGATACATTTTGACAATAGAAACACTAACAAAGCGGTTTACTACTTCTAAGCAATGTTTTTGTTGGTTTTAGCCTCTTTTGGGAGAAAATGGGTATAAATGTTGTCCAAACACTCCGTAACCATCTCTAACTCTTATAATTAGTCAAATGCATTGGATTGTGATACATTTTGACAATAGAAACACTAACAAAGCGGTTTACTACTTCTAAGCAATGTTTTTGTTGGTTTTAGCCTCTTTTGGGAGAAAATGGGTATAAATGTTGTCCAAACACTCCGTAACCATCTCTAACTCTTATAATTAGTCAAATGCATTGGATTGTGATACATTTTGACAATAGAAACACTAACAAAGCGGTTTACTACTTCTAAGCAATGTTTTTGTTGGTTTTAGCCTCTTTTGGGAGAAAATGGGTATAAGTGTTGTCCAAACACTCCGTAACCATCTCTAACTCTTATAATTAGTCAAATGCATTGGATTGTGATACATTTTGACAATAGAAACACTAACAAAGCGGTTTACTACTTCTAAGCAATGTTTTTGTTGGTTTTAGCCTCTTTTGGGAGAAAATGGGTATAAATGTTGTCCAAACACTCCGTAACCATCTCTAACTCTTATAATTAGTCAAATGCATTGGATTGTGATACATTTTGACAATAGAAACACTAACAAAGCGGTTTACTACTTCTAAGCAATGTTTTTGTTGGTTCTAGCCTCTTTTGGGAGAAAATGGGTATAAGTGTTGTCCAAACACTCCGTAACCATCTCTAACTCTTATGAATAGTCAAATGCATTGGATTGTGATACATTTTGACAATAGAAACACTAACAAAGCGGTTTACTACTTCTAAGCAATGTTTTTGTTGGTTTTAGCCTCTTTTGGGAGAAAATGGGTATAAATGTTGTCCAAACACTCCGTAACCATCTCTAACTCTTATAATTAGTCAAATGCATTGGATTGTGATACATTTTGACAATAGAAACACTAACAAAGCGGTTTACTACTTCTAAGCAATGTTTTTGTTGGTTTTAGCCTCTTTTGGGAGAAAATGGGTATAAATGTTGTCCAAACACTCCGTAACCATCTCTAACTCTTATAATTAGTCAAATGCATTGGATTGTGATACATTTTGACAATAGAAACACTAACAAAGCGGTTTACTACTTCTAAGCAATGTTTTTGTTGGTTTTAGCCTCTTTTGGGAGAAAATGGGTATAAATGTTGTCCAAACACTCCGTAACCATCTCTAACTCTTATAATTAGTCAAATGCATTGGATTGTGATACATTTTGACAATAGAAACACTAACAAAGCGGTTTACTACTTCTAAGCAATGTTTTTGTTGGTTTTAGCCTCTTTTGGGAGAAAATGGGTATAAATGTTGTCCAAACACTCCGTAACCATCTCTAACTCTTATAATTAGTCAAATGCATTGGATTGTGATACATTTTGACAATAGAAACACTAACAAAGCGGTTTACTACTTCTAAGCAATGTTTTTGTTGGTTTTAGCCTCTTTTGGGAGAAAATGGGTATAAATGTTGTCCAAACACTCCGTAACCATCTCTAACTCTTATAATTAGTCAAATGCATTGGATTGTGATACATTTTGACAATAGAAACACTAACAAAGCGGTTTACTACTTCTAAGCAATGTTTTTGTTGGTTTTAGCCTCTTTTGGGAGAAAATGGGTATAAATGTTGTCCAAACACTCCGTAACCATCTCTAACTCTTATAATTAGTCAAATGCATTGGATTGTGATACATTTTGACAATAGAAACACTAACAAAGCGGTTTACTACTTCTAAGCAATGTTTTTGTTGGTTCTAGCCTCTTTTGGGAGAAAATGGGTATAAGTGTTGTCCAAACACTCCGTAACCATCTCTAACTCTTATAATAGTCAAATGCATTGGATTGTGATACATTTTGACAATAGAAACACTAACAAAGCGGTTTACTACTTCTAAGCAATGTTTTTGTTGGTTTTAGCCTCTTTTGGGAGAAAATGGGTATAAATGTTGTCCAAACACTCCGTAACCATCTCTAACTCTTATAATTAGTCAAATGCATTGGATTGTGATACATTTTGACAATAGAAACACTAACAAAGCGGTTTACTACTTCTAAGCAATGTTTTTGTTGGTTTTAGCCTCTTTTGGGAGAAAATGGGTATAAATGTTGTCCAAACACTCCGTAACCATCTCTAACTCTTATAATTAGTCAAATGCATTGGATTGTGATACATTTTGACAATAGAAACACTAACAAAGCGGTTTACTACTTCTAAGCAATGTTTTTGTTGGTTTTAGCCTCTTTTGGGAGAAAATGGGTATAAGTGTTGTCCAAACACTCCGTAACCATCTCTAACTCTTATAATTAGTCAAATGCATTGGATTGTGATACATTTTGACAATAGAAACACTAACAAAGCGGTTTACTACTTCTAAGCAATGTTTTTGTTGGTTTTAGCCTCTTTTGGGAGAAAATGGGTATAAATGTTGTCCAAACACTCCGTAACCATCTCTAACTCTTATAATTAGTCAAATGCATTGGATTGTGATACATTTTGACAATAGAAACACTAACAAAGCGGTTTACTACTTCTAAGCAATGTTTTTGTTGGTTTTAGCCTCTTTTGGGAGAAAATGGGTATAAGTGTTGTCCAAACACTCCGTAACCATCTCTAACTCTTATAATTAGTCAAATGCATTGGATTGTGATACATTTTGACAATAGAAACACTAACAAAGCGGTTTACTACTTCTAAGCAATGTTTTTGTTGGTTTTAGCCTCTTTTGGGAGAAAATGGGTATAAATGTTGTCCAAACACTCCGTAACCATCTCTAACTCTTATAATTAGTCAAATGCATTGGATTGTGATACATTTTGACAATAGAAACACTAACAAAGCGGTTTACTACTTCTAAGCAATGTTTTTGTTGGTTTTAGCCTCTTTTGGGAGAAAATGGGTATAAATGTTGTCCAAACACTCCGTAACCATCTCTAACTCTTATAATTAGTCAAATGCATTGGATTGTGATACATTTTGACAATAGAAACACTAACAAAGCGGTTTACTACTTCTAAGCAATGTTTTTGTTGGTTTTAGCCTCTTTTGGGAGAAAATGGGTATAAGTGTTGTCCAAACACTCCGTAACCATCTCTAACTCTTATAATTAGTCAAATGCATTGGATTGTGATACATTTTGACAATAGAAACACTAACAAAGCGGTTTACTACTTCTAAGCAATGTTTTTGTTGGTTTTAGCCTCTTTTGGGAGAAAATGGGTATAAATGTTGTCCAAACACTCCGTAACCATCTCTAACTCTTATAATTAGTCAAATGCATTGGATTGTGATACATTTTGACAATAGAAACACTAACAAAGCGGTTTACTACTTCTAAGCAATGTTTTTGTTGGTTTTAGCCTCTTTTGGGAGAAAATGGGTATAAATGTTGTCCAAACACTCCGTAACCATCTCTAACTCTTATAATTAGTCAAATGCATTGGATTGTGATACATTTTGACAATAGAAACACTAACAAAGCGGTTTACTACTTCTAAGCAATGTTTTTGTTGGTTTTAGCCTCTTTTGGGAGAAAATGGGTATAAATGTTGTCCAAACACTCCGTAACCATCTCTAACTCTTATAATTAGTCAAATGCATTGGATTGTGATACATTTTGACAATAGAAACACTAACAAAGCGGTTTACTACTTCTAAGCAATGTTTTTGTTGGTTTTAGCCTCTTTTGGGAGAAAATGGGTATAAGTGTTGTCCAAACACTCCGTAACCATCTCTAACTCTTATAATTAGTCAAATGCATTGGATTGTGATACATTTTGACAATAGAAACACTAACAAAGCGGTTTACTACTTCTAAGCAATGTTTTTGTTGGTTTTAGCCTCTTTTGGGAGAAAATGGGTATAAATGTTGTCCAAACACTCCGTAACCATCTCTAACTCTTATAATTAGTCAAATGCATTGGATTGTGATACATTTTGACAATAGAAACACTAACAAAGCGGTTTACTACTTCTAAGCAATGTTTTTGTTGGTTTTAGCCTCTTTTGGGAGAAAATGGGTATAAATGTTGTCCAAACACTCCGTAACCATCTCTAACTCTTATAATTAGTCAAATGCATTGGATTGTGATACATTTTGACAATAGAAACACTAACAAAGCGGTTTACTACTTCTAAGCAATGTTTTTGTTGGTTTTAGCCTCTTTTGGGAGAAAATGGGTATAAATGTTGTCCAAACACTCCGTAACCATCTCTAACTCTTATAATTAGTCAAATGCATTGGATTGTGATACATTTTGACAATAGAAACACTAACAAAGCGGTTTACTACTTCTAAGCAATGTTTTTGTTGGTTTTAGCCTCTTTTGGGAGAAAATGGGTATAAATGTTGTCCAAACACTCCGTAACCATCTCTAACTCTTATAATTAGTCAAATGCATTGGATTGTGATACATTTTGACAATAGAAACACTAACAAAGCGGTTTACTACTTCTAAGCAATGTTTTTGTTGGTTCTAGCCTCTTTTGGGAGAAAATGGGTATAAGTGTTGTCCAAACACTCCGTAACCATCTCTAACTCTTATAATAAGTCAAATGCATTGGATTGTGATACATTTTGACAATAGAAACACTAACAAAGCGGTTTACTACTTCTAAGCAATGTTTTTGTTGGTTTTAGCCTCTTTTGGGAGAAAATGGGTATAAATGTTGTCCAAACACTCCGTAACCATCTCTAACTCTTATAATTAGTCAAATGCATTGGATTGTGATACATTTTGACAATAGAAACACTAACAAAGCGGTTTACTACTTCTAAGCAATGTTTTTGTTGGTTCTAGCCTCTTTTGGGAGAAAATGGGTATAAGTGTTGTCCAAACACTCCGTAACCATCTCTAACTCTTATAATTAGTCAAATGCATTGGATTGTGATACATTTTGACAATAGAAACACTAACAAAGCGGTTTACTACTTCTAAGCAATGTTTTTGTTGGTTTTAGCCTCTTTTGGGAGAAAATGGGTATAAATGTTGTCCAAACACTCCGTAACCATCTCTAACTCTTATAATTAGTCAAATGCATTGGATTGTGATACATTTTGACAATAGAAACACTAACAAAGCGGTTTACTACTTCTAAGCAATGTTTTTGTTGGTTTTAGCCTCTTTTGGGAGAAAATGGGTATAAATGTTGTCCAAACACTCCGTAACCATCTCTAACTCTTATAATTAGTCAAATGCATTGGATTGTGATACATTTTGACAATAGAAACACTAACAAAGCGGTTTACTACTTCTAAGCAATGTTTTTGTTGGTTTTAGCCTCTTTTGGGAGAAAATGGGTATAAATGTTGTCCAAACACTCCGTAACCATCTCTAACTCTTATAATTAGTCAAATGCATTGGATTGTGATACATTTTGACAATAGAAACACTAACAAAGCGGTTTACTACTTCTAAGCAATGTTTTTGTTGGTTTTAGCCTCTTTTGGGAGAAAATGGGTATAAATGTTGTCCAAACACTCCGTAACCATCTCTAACTCTTATAATTAGTCAAATGCATTGGATTGTGATACATTTTGACAATAGAAACACTAACAAAGCGGTTTACTACTTCTAAGCAATGTTTTTGTTGGTTCTAGCCTCTTTTGGGAGAAAATGGGTATAAGTGTTGTCCAAACACTCCGTAACCATCTCTAACTCTTATAATAGTCAAATGCATTGGATTGTGATACATTTTGACAATAGAAACACTAACAAAGCGGTTTACTACTTCTAAGCAATGTTTTTGTTGGTTTTAGCCTCTTTTGGGAGAAAATGGGTATAAATGTTGTCCAAACACTCCGTAACCATCTCTAACTCTTATAATTAGTCAAATGCATTGGATTGTGATACATTTTGACAATAGAAACACTAACAAAGCGGTTTACTACTTCTAAGCAATGTTTTTGTTGGTTTTAGCCTCTTTTGGGAGAAAATGGGTATAAATGTTGTCCAAACACTCCGTAACCATCTCTAACTCTTATAATTAGTCAAATGCATTGGATTGTGATACATTTTGACAATAGAAACACTAACAAAGCGGTTTACTACTTCTAAGCAATGTTTTTGTTGGTTTTAGCCTCTTTTGGGAGAAAATGGGTATAAATGTTGTCCAAACACTCCGTAACCATCTCTAACTCTTATAATTAGTCAAATGCATTGGATTGTGATACATTTTGACAATAGAAACACTAACAAAGCGGTTTACTACTTCTAAGCAATGTTTTTGTTGGTTTTAGCCTCTTTTGGGAGAAAATGGGTATAAATGTTGTCCAAACACTCCGTAACCATCTCTAACTCTTATAATAGTCAAATGCATTGGATTGTGATACATTTTGACAATAGAAACACTAACAAAGCGGTTTACTACTTCTAAGCAATGTTTTTGTTGGTTTTAGCCTCTTTTGGGAGAAAATGGGTATAAATGTTGTCCAAACACTCCGTAACCATCTCTAACTCTTATAATTAGTCAAATGCATTGGATTGTGATACATTTTGACAATAGAAACACTAACAAAGCGGTTTACTACTTCTAAGCAATGTTTTTGTTGGTTTTAGCCTCTTTTGGGAGAAAATGGGTATAAATGTTGTCCAAACACTCCGTAACCATCTCTAACTCTTATAATTAGTCAAATGCATTGGATTGTGATACATTTTGACAATAGAAACACTAACAAAGCGGTTTACTACTTCTAAGCAATGTTTTTGTTGGTTTTAGCCTCTTTTGGGAGAAAATGGGTATAAATGTTGTCCAAACACTCCGTAACCATCTCTAACTCTTATAATTAGTCAAATGCATTGGATTGTGATACATTTTGACAATAGAAACACTAACAAAGCGGTTTACTACTTCTAAGCAATGTTTTTGTTGGTTTTAGCCTCTTTTGGGAGAAAATGGGTATAAATGTTGTCCAAACACTCCGTAACCATCTCTAACTCTTATAATTAGTCAAATGCATTGGATTGTGATACATTTTGACAATAGAAACACTAACAAAGCGGTTTACTACTTCTAAGCAATGTTTTTGTTGGTTTTAGCCTCTTTTGGGAGAAAATGGGTATAAATGTTGTCCAAACACTCCGTAACCATCTCTAACTCTTATAATTAGTCAAATGCATTGGATTGTGATACATTTTGACAATAGAAACACTAACAAAGCGGTTTACTACTTCTAAGCAATGTTTTTGTTGGTTTTAGCCTCTTTTGGGAGAAAATGGGTATAAATGTTGTCCAAACACTCCGTAACCATCTCTAACTCTTATAATTAGTCAAATGCATTGGATTGTGATACATTTTGACAATAGAAACACTAACAAAGCGGTTTACTACTTCTAAGCAATGTTTTTGTTGGTTTTAGCCTCTTTTGGGAGAAAATGGGTATAAATGTTGTCCAAACACTCCGTAACCATCTCTAACTCTTATAATTAGTCAAATGCATTGGATTGTGATACATTTTGACAATAGAAACACTAACAAAGCGGTTTACTACTTCTAAGCAATGTTTTTGTTGGTTTAGCCTCTTTTGGGAGAAAATGGGTATAAATGTTGTCCAAACACTCCGTAACCATCTCTAACTCTTATAATTAGTCAAATGCATTGGATTGTGATACATTTTGACAATAGAAACACTAACAAAGCGGTTTACTACTTCTAAGCAATGTTTTTGTTGGTTTTAGCCTCTTTTGGGAGAAAATGGGTATAAATGTTGTCCAAACACTCCGTAACCATCTCTAACTCTTATAATTAGTCAAATGCATTGGATTGTGATACATTTTGACAATAGAAACACTAACAAAGCGGTTTACTACTTCTAAGCAATGTTTTTGTTGGTTTTAGCCTCTTTTGGGAGAAAATGGGTATAAATGTTGTCCAAACACTCCGTAACCATCTCTAACTCTTATAATTAGTCAAATGCATTGGATTGTGATACATTTTGACAATAGAAACACTAACAAAGCGGTTTACTACTTCTAAGCAATGTTTTTGTTGGTTTTAGCCTCTTTTGGGAGAAAATGGGTATAAATGTTGTCCAAACACTCCGTAACCATCTCTAACTCTTATAATTAGTCAAATGCATTGGATTGTGATACATTTTGACAATAGAAACACTAACAAAGCGGTTTACTACTTCTAAGCAATGTTTTTGTTGGTTCTAGCCTCTTTTGGGAGAAAATGGGTATAAGTGTTGTCCAAACACTCCGTAACCATCTCTAACTCTTATAATAGTCAAATGCATTGGATTGTGATACATTTTGACAATAGAAACACTAACAAAGCGGTTTACTACTTCTAAGCAATGTTTTTGTTGGTTTTAGCCTCTTTTGGGAGAAAATGGGTATAAATGTTGTCCAAACACTCCGTAACCATCTCTAACTCTTATAATTAGTCAAATGCATTGGATTGTGATACATTTTGACAATAGAAACACTAACAAAGCGGTTTACTACTTCTAAGCAATGTTTTTGTTGGTTTTAGCCTCTTTTGGGAGAAAATGGGTATAAATGTTGTCCAAACACTCCGTAACCATCTCTAACTCTTATAATTAGTCAAATGCATTGGATTGTGATACATTTTGACAATAGAAACACTAACAAAGCGGTTTACTACTTCTAAGCAATGTTTTTGTTGGTTTTAGCCTCTTTTGGGAGAAAATGGGTATAAATGTTGTCCAAACACTCCGTAACCATCTCTAACTCTTATAATAAGTCAAATGCATTGGATTGTGATACATTTTGACAATAGAAACACTAACAAAGCGGTTTACTACTTCTAAGCAATGTTTTTGTTGGTTTTAGCCTCTTTTGGGAGAAAATGGGTATAAATGTTGTCCAAACACTCCGTAACCATCTCTAACTCTTATAATTAGTCAAATGCATTGGATTGTGATACATTTTGACAATAGAAACACTAACAAAGCGGTTTACTACTTCTAAGCAATGTTTTTGTTGGTTTTAGCCTCTTTTGGGAGAAAATGGGTATAAATGTTGTCCAAACACTCCGTAACCATCTCTAACTCTTATAATAGTCAAATGCATTGGATTGTGATACATTTTGACAATAGAAACACTAACAAAGCGGTTTACTACTTCTAAGCAATGTTTTTGTTGGTTTTAGCCTCTTTTGGGAGAAAATGGGTATAAATGTTGTCCAAACACTCCGTAACCATCTCTAACTCTTATAATTAGTCAAATGCATTGGATTGTGATACATTTTGACAATAGAAACACTAACAAAGCGGTTTACTACTTCTAAGCAATGTTTTTGTTGGTTTTAGCCTCTTTTGGGAGAAAATGGGTATAAATGTTGTCCAAACACTCCGTAACCATCTCTAACTCTTATAATTAGTCAAATGCATTGGATTGTGATACATTTTGACAATAGAAACACTAACAAAGCGGTTTACTACTTCTAAGCAATGTTTTTGTTGGTTTTAGCCTCTTTTGGGAGAAAATGGGTATAAATGTTGTCCAAACACTCCGTAACCATCTCTAACTCTTATAATTAGTCAAATGCATTGGATTGTGATACATTTTGACAATAGAAACACTAACAAAGCGGTTTACTACTTCTAAGCAATGTTTTTGTTGGTTCTAGCCTCTTTTGGGAGAAAATGGGTATAAGTGTTGTCCAAACACTCCGTAACCATCTCTAACTCTTATAATAAGTCAAATGCATTGGATTGTGATACATTTTGACAATAGAAACACTAACAAAGCGGTTTACTACTTCTAAGCAATGTTTTTGTTGGTTTTAGCCTCTTTTGGGAGAAAATGGGTATAAATGTTGTCCAAACACTCCGTAACCATCTCTAACTCTTATAATTAGTCAAATGCATTGGATTGTGATACATTTTGACAATAGAAACACTAACAAAGCGGTTTACTACTTCTAAGCAATGTTTTTGTTGGTTTTAGCCTCTTTTGGGAGAAAATGGGTATAAATGTTGTCCAAACACTCCGTAACCATCTCTAACTCTTATAATTAGTCAAATGCATTGGATTGTGATACATTTTGACAATAGAAACACTAACAAAGCGGTTTACTACTTCTAAGCAATGTTTTTGTTGGTTTTAGCCTCTTTTGGGAGAAAATGGGTATAAATGTTGTCCAAACACTCCGTAACCATCTCTAACTCTTATAATTAGTCAAATGCATTGGATTGTGATACATTTTGACAATAGAAACACTAACAAAGCGGTTTACTACTTCTAAGCAATGTTTTTGTTGGTTTTAGCCTCTTTTGGGAGAAAATGGGTATAAATGTTGTCCAAACACTCCGTAACCATCTCTAACTCTTATAATTAGTCAAATGCATTGGATTGTGATACATTTTGACAATAGAAACACTAACAAAGCGGTTTACTACTTCTAAGCAATGTTTTTGTTGGTTTTAGCCTCTTTTGGGAGAAAATGGGTATAAATGTTGTCCAAACACTCCGTAACCATCTCTAACTCTTATAATTAGTCAAATGCATTGGATTGTGATACATTTTGACAATAGAAACACTAACAAAGCGGTTTACTACTTCTAAGCAATGTTTTTGTTGGTTCTAGCCTCTTTTGGGAGAAAATGGGTATAAATGTTGTCCAAACACTCCGTAACCATCTCTAACTCTTATAATTAGTCAAATGCATTGGATTGTGATACATTTTGACAATAGAAACACTAACAAAGCGGTTTACTACTTCTAAGCAATGTTTTTGTTGGTTTTAGCCTCTTTTGGGAGAAAATGGGTATAAATGTTGTCCAAACACTCCGTAACCATCTCTAACTCTTATAATTAGTCAAATGCATTGGATTGTGATACATTTTGACAATAGAAACACTAACAAAGCGGTTTACTACTTCTAAGCAATGTTTTTGTTGGTTTTAGCCTCTTTTGGGAGAAAATGGGTATAAATGTTGTCCAAACACTCCGTAACCATCTCTAACTCTTATAATTAGTCAAATGCATTGGATTGTGATACATTTTGACAATAGAAACACTAACAAAGCGGTTTACTACTTCTAAGCAATGTTTTTGTTGGTTTTAGCCTCTTTTGGGAGAAAATGGGTATAAATGTTGTCCAAACACTCCGTAACCATCTCTAACTCTTATAATTAGTCAAATGCATTGGATTGTGATACATTTTGACAATAGAAACACTAACAAAGCGGTTTACTACTTCTAAGCAATGTTTTTGTTGGTTCTAGCCTCTTTTGGGAGAAAATGGGTATAAATGTTGTCCAAACACTCCGTAACCATCTCTAACTCTTATAATTAGTCAAATGCATTGGATTGTGATACATTTTGACAATAGAAACACTAACAAAGCGGTTTACTACTTCTAAGCAATGTTTTTGTTGGTTTTAGCCTCTTTTGGGAGAAAAATGGTATAAATGTTGTCCAAACACTCCGTAACCATCTCTAACTCTTATAATTAGTCAAATGCATTGGATTGTGATACATTTTGACAATAGAAACACTAACAAAGCGGTTTACTACTTCTAAGCAATGTTTTTGTTGGTTCTAGCCTCTTTTGGGAGAAAATGGGTATAAGTGTTGTCCAAACACTCCGTAACCATCTCTAACTCTTATAATAAGTCAAATGCATTGGATTGTGATACATTTTGACAATAGAAACACTAACAAAGCGGTTTACTACTTCTAAGCAATGTTTTTGTTGGTTTTAGCCTCTTTTGGGAGAAAATGGGTATAAATGTTGTCCAAACACTCCGTAACCATCTCTAACTCTTATAATTAGTCAAATGCATTGGATTGTGATACATTTTGACAATAGAAACACTAACAAAGCGGTTTACTACTTCTAAGCAATGTTTTTGTTGGTTTTAGCTCTTTTGGG
>CM022176.2:8277044-8298744 GCA_011420285.2 Erysimum cheiranthoides | reverse complement strand
GCACAAGATCAAAACACTTCTCGTAGATAGTATTGGATTTTGGAAACACTACTTTGCAATGCTTGCCTAGAATGCATGCTTCACACTTATCACAATCATATGAGAGACCGGGTAACATTAAACTCAAAGCTCTAGAATGCGGATGACCGAGTCTATTATGCCATAATATAACCGAAGATTTAACATTGTTTGCAACAATACAAGAAGCAACATTATTCGAAATTGCATTTATTAAAACAGATTTAAGAGAAGTGTCTTCAAGCACATATAAGTCATCTTTAGTGCCTCCTTGTCCGAATACATCTCCACTCTTAATATCCTGCAATTTCACATCATTAGGACTGAAAATAGCAAGGCAATTCAAGTCTCTAGTGGTCTTCTTAACCGATAACAAGTTCGAAGTAAACTTTGGCATATAAAACGCTTTAGACTTTTTGCCAAACAAGTTGATATTACCGACTCCTTCAATCGGAACATGATGACCATTAGCAACTTTAACACTTCCTAAAGCCGGTTTAATACTTTCTAGCAACCTATCATTACTTATCATATGATGGGAAGCTCCCGAATCTAACACTAACGCATTCGAATCATTAGAGTTAGAGGTAAAGAAAGAGATACCGCCGGTGTGAAGTTTGGATGCAATGGATTGAAGGAGAGATTCAAGATCAGCCTTGTTCATCACGATGGTTTCTTGAGCTTGAGAGCTTGATCCAGCAGTACCCTTGTCTTGAGTCACGGCTTGCAAAGCCTTCTCTTGACCATATTGCACAATCGCTCTATCTTCGTTCTCGGGACCACCGTCGCTAGCGCTCGCCGTATTTGCCTTTGACTTGAGCTTTTTGAACTTCTCCGGCTTCAAATGAGGATGTAGAATCCAGCACTTGTCCTTGTTATGACCATTCTTGTGGCAGTGGTCACACACCAAAGCTTTCTTGTCCTCATTCTTCACAAAACCCGCCTTATGAGCCGTAGGAAGGTTCTCACCTTTGGAGCCAAATAGACCTTGTGATCCGAATTCCTTTTGTATCTTGGCACACACTTGTTCCAAGGTGGGAACCTTGTCATCCCTTAGAATGTGTTGTGTTACCTCCTTGTAGCTCGGGTTAAGCGTCATCAACAAGCCAAACACACGATCTTGCTCTCGGCGATCCTTTAGTATTTGAGCCTCGGTCGTGAATGGCCTTAGCATCTCTAGTTCAGCAACTAGAGACCTATACTTCCCAAAATGGGTGTTGAAGTCGCTATCTTCCTGATTTAGACTTCCAAGAGCCCTCTTGATCTCATAGACCCGAGTGAGGTTCGACTCATTGCCGAACACATTCGCTAGAGTGTTAATCAAGAAGGTGTTTAATACTAACTAATTAATAGTTAGGTATTAAACATAAGTTGCTTGTGCAACAAGTAGAGAGTTTAAATTCAAATAAAGAGAAAAGGAGTCTTCGGGTCAGCTCGGGTCATTTAGTAAAAGAGGGCCTCGGGTCTGTCCGGATCATTTACTAAAGGAGAAGAGAGATGACACATAAGGACAAGGCTTCACCAAGATAGAGAAGAAGAGGCTCAAACGGTCACAAGGGTGAGGACCACCGTACGGACGCGGGATGCTTTTGGTCTTCGTCTCCTTGTGTGAGCTGTCCACTTTGTCTTTATCTCTTTAATTCAAATAAGTGTGAGCTGGAAAGGTGTGTGCTTTATACAAGGATGAATAAGGATGCAAATGTGTCTTTGTGCATAACCTATTCATACCTAGAGATGCTCTATATAAAGCACACACATCTACTCACTTATGTAACTCTTCACTCTTTAATACATTTCGATTCTTGGTTACTAAAACATGTCTCTCCATCTGTTCTATTCTTATCCACCATAAATCTCTTCTTACACTTGGTTACTAGTTCGATTCTTGTTAGTTAGTCTTGTCTCTAGTCTTTATATTTCCGCATTTCAATATGGTATCAGAGCAACTCGATCCATAGTTTGTTCTTCCTCCTCTGTTTTTCAATAGATTTCGAAAAGAAAAGCTTAGATTTTTATGTTGTTTGATCGTTTGGGGAATGCAAATACCCTTCGGTCTGTTTTGACAATGAAGAGATGTGTAATAGAGGCTGTGGTGAAGAACCATACTCTAAGCCCCATTACAATCTCCAAGTCGCAATCTTTCTTTTGTTTTTAGACAATGAAGAGTAAGGAAATCGAGGCTGTGGTGAAGAACCACTCCTTAAGCCTCATTTCAATCTCTAAGTCACTGTTTTGTTTTGGTTTTAAGACAATGAAGAGAAATGATTGGAGAAAGTGATGAAGAATCACAAAAGAAAGAGAGAAATCTCTCATCTTGAATCTCTATTTCAAATCTCTAAGTCAATCGTTTTCTTTGTGTGTGTGATAATGAAGAGAGAGAAGTGGTGACTATGGTGAAGAACCATACTTTAAGTCCCATTTCCATGAAATCTCTAAGTCACTGGTTAGTTCTTGTGTTTATCTCTATCTTATGACAATGAAGAGAGAGAAGTGGTGACTATGGTGAAGAGCCATACTTTAAGTCCCATTTTGATGATTCTCTAAGTCATTTTCTATCTTATTTTCTGTTATTTTGTAACAATGAAGAGAGAGGAGTGGTGACTGTGATGAATAATCACAAAGAGAGAAAGAAGCATCTCTCAGTTACGTCCCATTTCAATGAATCTCTAAGTTACTCGTTGCTTTAGTCTTTTAAATCGTCTATTCTTGAGACAATGAGGGGAAAGAAATGGTGGTCATGGTGAAGAACCATTCTTTAAACCCCATTCTAATCTCTGAGTCATTCCTAGTTTCTGTTTATTAGTGACAATGAAGGGAAGAAGATGGCGGCTGTGGTGAGAAACCACACTTTAAGCCCCACCTAGATCTCTAAGTCACCTTTGCTTGTGCTTAGCTAGTTGTTTTGGTTTTGTTTTGTTTTCGTATTATCTAAGGGATGAAAGCTCCAAGCTTTGGCCGTGTGCAAGGTTTCTCTTTGAAGAACAAGAACACTTTAAAGCCTTAGCTAAGCTTCAGATCCATTTGGGTAATAAACCATATGACATTGATTCGTTAGTCTTCTATTCTCATGGATATAAAGACTACTAGGTTTCTTTGAAGGATTATGGTTCGTTTCGAGTGAATAACATAGACCTGTTGGCTTATTTCTTATAGGATATAAAGCCATTAGGATCATAGTTATACTTTCGGTTTTAAAAGGGAATCAAAACAACAACATAGACAAAAAGGGCCTATAAGTACTCATAATCCCTTTGTGAAAGTTGAGTAATAAAAACCTATGGCTAGTCATGTGTTTTGATCCTAAACCAAACCGCTAAAGTTTGGGTTTTAAAACTTTGAACCGTTGCTTCATCAAGATAAGATGAAGAGACACTTAAGTTCATTGGGTTTTAGAAAGTTTTAAAGCGGTTTGGGTCTATCTTGAGAACCATGTAAGGAGACTTGATTCATGTGAATTCAAGTACTCAAAACATGTTGCATCCAGGTTTTATGCTTTAGATTTCAAAATTTAGATTGGAAAAGAGGAGGGGAACGTTTAAAGGAATGAGAACCTTGATCAACTTAACTCTATGAAGTATAAGTGGGTCTTGATGAATCCAGATTCTGATTTAAGGAATGAGAGCCATAATCGACTTAACTCTATAAAGTTTAAGTAGATTTTTATGAATCCAAAATTCCGGTTTATCTTTAAAGGAGAAGAAGGGTCTACTATGTGTGTAGTAAAGACCTTAATGAATCTCTTTGTAAAGATTAAAGTTAAGGGAAGTGAACCATGACAGATTCTAGACTCTTAAAGAGGAAGAGTGTGATGTCATGATGGATCCAAAAGTCCTTAACAAAGAAAGGTTTTGAGTAAGTCTTTGTATAAAGGGAAGTGAGCCATGACAGATTCTATTCTCTTAAAGGAGAAAGAATGTGAAGTCATGATGGATCCAAAAGTCCTTAACAAAGATTACTAAGAAAGGAGGAGAGTCATGACTATCTTTAGCCTTAAAAGACTAACTAGAAAAGGTCATGATGGATCCAAATCCTTAAAGTAATGAAGCCTTGGATCATGATTGTGTATCTAAATCCTTGGCTAATGACTTACGTCACTAGAGAGAACTAGGTCCGTATTAAAATTCTTTGTGAATAAAATACATCTAACGGCCATAGTATACTCTAGTTAATGGCAGAGATATATCATGATAAGTAAAGTTCTATGTGAACATTTACAAAATCATGAACAATCTCCTGTTTTCATCCCAATCATGGGAAGATTATGTTAAACCCGAGCCGGTCTTGTTCATATGAACTTAGAACCATGTAAAGGCTTCGGGTCATCTGTCTTAATGAACTGTGTTTGGGTGTGTATGATTATTCTTTTCAGGTCTTTGGAGTGTTGTTCAAGTATCACAAGCCAATGGTCAAGTGAAGATGTCAACCACCTAATCCGAATTAGTAGTTGGTCACGGAGACTTGCCCGGGGAGAGCCGAGTTCAAGCTAATCTACCGAATGAAGGCACCTCTCGGACCATGTTCGTGCTACTGGTCAAAAATGCAATAATTGGGTCAAGCAAGTCCTTCCAGAGCCATATACGAGTCATTAGACCGGGCCAGAGAAGCTTCTGAACCCTTGGTCACTTAATCGTTCATTTACAATTCTAATTTGTGCCATTTGATTTAATGCTTTATGTTTGGCACATTTGGAACTTCCACAAGCGTGAGTGTGTGCCCTCACTAGGAAGTTCCACCACTGATGATCCTTTGATGTTTAAGTAAACAGATTCGAATATCAACTTGAAGAATTTCAAGAAAAGAAAACCGAGAGGCTAGCGGTCATGTGCATCGGTCAAACTATGGTCGGTGGAGTGTCGGGTCCAAGTCCAGCAGCCGAAGCTTGTTTTTTTTACAAGACTAGCAGCTAGACCTACTGCATGGAGTGTTCCCAGGCCCAAACTCGAGCTCTAAGACCAAGAGGGCTCATCAAAATTGACTACTACAAATCTAGAAGGCTACTCTCTAAAACTCTTAGTCACTTTAGAATCTCTTTAGTCATTCATTCATTTGCTTATCTTGCTTGAAACTGGAGTGTTCTTTGCTCAAATTGGCCTTCAAGCTTAACCATTGTTGTGGAACTATTGGCTAAGCTTGAGGGGGAGAATAATTAGACATTTGATCGCATCCATTTATACTTGATCACTTGTTGTTTGAATCGCTTGTTTGCTTGCTAAGTTAGCCTAAGGATTCTCTTGTCATCTTCTCATTTAGCTCATATTTGGATATCTAATCGCCTAACCCCTCACAACGTTACTTTAAAAGTCTATACTTTCTTGTTGTGGAAGGTATCGAAGAAGCATTGTTGTGAGAATTCTTAAAGGGCGCTTTAGAGAAGAGATAGAGGCTTATGAAGAAGAACTAAAGTCAAGAGAATATGGAGGTCTAAGATAGAAGCATACGGTGATCATTAGAGGAAAATGAAGAGTGGGAAGATCCGGAAAGAAGTTATGAAGGCAAAAGAAAGAGAAGATGAATGAGGTGATATCAAGTTGAATGGAGTATAGGGAAAGTAGACCTAGAAGATTCAAAGTGGATAAAAGAAGAAGTTCACATCAAGTTTGTTCGAAGAAGCAAACCGTGAAGACCCAAAAGAAGTTTAAACACCAAGTTTGTTCGAAGAAGCAATCCAGTGTTCAAAAGAAGGCACTCGACTCAAGTTTGTTGGATGAAACAAGCCGTAAAGAGATGTCAAGAATTAGACTCCACATTAAGCTCAAAAAAGGATCAAGCCGTGGAGGGAAACCAGTGTGCGAATAGAGATAGAAGCTATGTCATTCAAAGAACCATTCAAGAAGTAAGCTACAAGTGGTTCAGCTAAAGCTCAAGGAAGGTCATTTGGTGACTTCCATTGAAAGGGGGAGCTTCTTAAAGATCGCACATCAGAAAACATTGGTTCATAACCAAAGAGTCATGGCGAGGAAGAAGACTCAAGGCCATAAGCAAGACTCTACCTCCATTCCATTCAAAAAAAGGCTGTCCTCTAAACTCTATCTTTTTGAAGTTAAATCTATTTCTATTGTTCGAATCATTGTCATTACTCTCTAATGTGATCTCTTAGCCTTTGACATTGAAAACGTTTTTGATATTCCTCATAGCATACACTTAATCTTTCTTCTTTATCACTTGTTAAAGGGTAAAGAAGACTATGAGAGCCTCAAAGAAGTTCAAAGTGTCAAAGAAGGAGTGCATAAAAGGAGAAATGAAGGCAAGAAGGACTAAGAGAATGGATGTGGCGTTTCAAGAAGTGGAGATAGGAAGCCAATATCTCACCAAGGCTACAAGACCATGGTTACCAAGTCGTGTAGACCTTTAGGATCCTTGAAAAGGCTTCCTCGCTTATGTCAGTAATACTCTTTTCCCTATGATTGGTTTTGTCCCACGTGGTTTTCTGATCATAGGGTTTTTAATGAGGTTACTCGCATAAGTGTCAAGTCTATACACAAGAATGTTTAATACTAACTAATTAATAGTTAAGTATTAAGCTTGTAGTATAGACTTGAGGGGGAGTGTTAATCAAGAAGGTGTTTAATACTAACTAATTAATAGTTAGGTATTAAACATAAGTTGCTTGTGCAACAAGTAGAGAGTTTAAATTCAAATAAAGAGAAAAGGAGTCTTCGGGTCAGCTCGGGTCATTTAGTAAAAGAGGGCCTCGGGTCTGTCCGGATCATTTACTAAAGGAGAAGAGAGATGACACATAAGGACAAGGCTTCACCAAGAGAGAGAAGAAGAGGCTCAAACGGTCACAAGGGTGAGGACCACCGTACGGACGCGGGATGCTTTTGGTCTTCGTCTCCTTGTGTGAGCTGTCCACTTTGTCTTTATCTCTTTAATTCAAATAAGTGTGAGCTGGAAAGGTGTGTGCTTTATACAAGGATGAATAAGGATGCAAATGTGTCTTTGTGCATAACCTATTCATACCTAGAGATGCTCTATATAAAGCACACACATCTACTCACTTATGTAACTCTTCACTCTTTAATACATTTCGATTCTTGGTTACTAAAACATGTCTCTCCATCTGTTCTATTCTTATCCACCATAAATCTCTTCTTACACTTGGTTACTAGTTCGATTCTTGTTAGTTAGTCTTGTCTCTAGTCTTTATATTTCCGCATTTCAATATAGAGTATCCCAAAGCTCTTTAGAGGTTTCACAATAAGAGTAGCCTTCCAAGAGGGAAGCTTCAAGAGAACAATGGAGAGCACTCAGAACCGTCAAGTCTTCTTGCGTCCAAGTCTCCTTTACCAAGCTCTCTTCCACCACTTTCGCCTCATCATAGGTCTTCTCAATGTATTTGGTGAGCTTTCTCCCACCTAAAACGTTGGTTGTTGTTCTCTTCCATAAGAGATAGTTGCTTCCACTGAAAACAACAGGAAATTTCAAGTCTTTGTAAGCCTTGCTCACATCTTGAACCACAAGAGCCATTTTGTAAGATTAAAAATTCGATCTTGAGCCGTTCCAACCTTTCCAAGTTCGACCCGAGAGAAAGCTTCAATCTTTATTCACGAAACCGCTTCAAACTTCTTTAGACACCTTCGAATACCTTCAAAGATTACCTAAAACTCTCCACCAGTAACGATTACCAAAGATTCAGAAGTTTCAACCCAAGAAGACAAAATCCAGAAATAAGAACAGCTTGCTTTAATCGAAGAAGGGAACCGTAACCAAAGATTGAGTAGAAAAAGGAGTTAAGAATCGAAAAGAAATGCTCTGATACCATGAAAATGTTGAAGATTCAAGTGGGAAGAATGGGAAGAATAGAGAGAAACATTGTTAAGAGTAGAGGAAGAAGATGATATTATTTGAGAGATAAAAGTTACAAGTTGTTTTCGGATTGCATATGGTTTATATAGAAGCTCTACTAGGTCTAAATGGGTATGTACATAACCTTAAACCCATCCTCATTCAGCCTAGTGAGTCACCATATGCTTTTCCTCTTTTGACAGCTCACTAACGGTCTGATTCACTAGAGGACAACTCGTACACACGCACAGCTCATCAACGGATAAGGCCAACCCTTGTGCGCGCGTCCGTACGGTCAACATGACCGTTGTCCCTTTCTTATCCTATTCAAACCCGTGGCCTCTCTCATACGTTCTCTCTTCCTTTCTTTTATAAAAGACCCGAGGCAACCCGAGGCTATACTCTTAGCTATTAGTTAGCTAAAGTTAAACCCGAGGTGACCCGAAACCCATTTCACTCTTAGCTATTAATTAGCTAAGGTAAAATGCTTCTTGATCAACAAAAACATTGCTTAGAAGTAGTAAACCGCTTTGTTAGTGTTTCTATTGTCAAAATGTATCACAATCCAATGCATTTGACTTATCATAAGAGTTAGAGATGGTTACGGAGTGTTTGGACAACACTTATACCCATTTTCTCCAAAAAGAGGCTAGAACCAACAAAAACATTGCTTAGAAGTAGTAAACCGCTTTGTTAGTGTTTCTATTGTCAAAATGTATCACAATCCAATGCATTTGACTAATTATAAGAGTTAGAGATGGTTACGGAGTGTTTGGACAACATTTATACCCATTTTCTCCCAAAAGAGGCTAAAACCAACAAAAACATTGCTTAGAAGTAGTAAACCGGTTTGTTAGTGTTTCTATTGTCAAAATGTATCACAATCCAATGCATTTGACTTATCATAAGAGTTAGAGATGGTTACGGAGTGTTTGGACAACACTTATACCCATTTTCTCCCAAAAGAGGCTAGAACCAACAAAAACATTGCTTAGAAGTAGTAAACCGCTTTGTTAGTGTTTCTATTGTCAAAATGTATCACAATCCAATGCATTTGACTAATTATAAGAGTTAGAGATGGTTACGGAGTGTTTGGACAACATTTATACCCATTTTCTCCCAAAAGAGGCTAAAACCAACAAAAACATTGCTTAGAAGTAGTAAACCGCTTTGTTAGTGTTTCTATTGTCAAAATGTATCACAATCCAATGCATTTGACTAATTATAAGAGTTAGAGATGGTTACGGAGTGTTTGGACAACATTTATACCCATTTTCTCCCAAAAGAGGCTAAAACCAACAAAAACATTGCTTAGAAGTAGTAAACCGCTTTGTTAGTGTTTCTATTGTCAAAATGTATCACAATCCAATGCATTTGACTAATTATAAGAGTTAGAGATGGTTACGGAGTGTTTGGACAACACTTATACCCATTTTCTCCCAAAAGAGGCTAGAACCAACAAAAACATTGCTTAGAAGTAGTAAACCGGTTTGTTAGTGTTTCTATTGTCAAAATGTATCACAATCCAATGCATTTGACTTATCATAAGAGTTAGAGATGGTTACGGAGTGTTTGGACAACACTTATACCCATTTTCTCCCAAAAGAGGCTAGAACCAACAAAAACATTGCTTAGAAGTAGTAAACCGCTTTGTTAGTGTTTCTATTGTCAAAATGTATCACAATCCAATGCATTTGACTAATTATAAGAGTTAGAGATGGTTACGGAGTGTTTGGACAACATTTATACCCATTTTCTCCCAAAAGAGGCTAAAACCAACAAAAACATTGCTTAGAAGTAGTAAACCGCTTTGTTAGTGTTTCTATTGTCAAAATGTATCACAATCCAATGCATTTGACTAATTATAAGAGTTAGAGATGGTTACGGAGTGTTTGGACAACATTTATACCCATTTTCTCCCAAAAGAGGCTAAAACCAACAAAAACATTGCTTAGAAGTAGTAAACCGGTTTGTTAGTGTTTCTATTGTCAAAATGTATCACAATCCAATGCATTTGACTAATTATAAGAGTTAGAGATGGTTACGGAGTGTTTGGACAACATTTATACCCATTTTCTCCCAAAAGAGGCTAAAACCAACAAAAACATTGCTTAGAAGTAGTAAACCGCTTTGTTAGTGTTTCTATTGTCAAAATGTATCACAATCCAATGCATTTGACTAATTATAAGAGTTAGAGATGGTTACGGAGTGTTTGGACAACACTTATACCCATTTTCTCCCAAAAGAGGCTAGAACCAACAAAAACATTGCTTAGAAGTAGTAAACCGCTTTGTTAGTGTTTCTATTGTCAAAATGTATCACAATCCAATGCATTTGACTTATCATAAGAGTTAGAGATGGTTACGGAGTGTTTGGACAACACTTATACCCATTTTCTCCCAAAAGAGGCTAGAACCAACAAAAACATTGCTTAGAAGTAGTAAACCGCTTTGTTAGTGTTTCTATTGTCAAAATGTATCACAATCCAATGCATTTGACTAATTATAAGAGTTAGAGATGGTTACGGAGTGTTTGGACAACATTTATACCCATTTTCTCCCAAAAGAGGCTAAAACCAACAAAAACATTGCTTAGAAGTAGTAAACCGCTTTGTTAGTGTTTCTATTGTCAAAATGTATCACAATCCAATGCATTTGACTAATTATAAGAGTTAGAGATGGTTACGGAGTGTTTGGACAACATTTATACCCATTTTCTCCCAAAAGAGGCTAAAACCAACAAAAACATTGCTTAGAAGTAGTAAACCGCTTTGTTAGTGTTTCTATTGTCAAAATGTATCACAATCCAATGCATTTGACTAATTATAAGAGTTAGAGATGGTTACGGAGTGTTTGGACAACACTTATACCCATTTTCTCCCAAAAGAGGCTAGAACCAACAAAAACATTGCTTAGAAGTAGTAAACCGCTTTGTTAGTGTTTCTATTGTCAAAATGTATCACAATCCAATGCATTTGACTTATCATAAGAGTTAGAGATGGTTACGGAGTGTTTGGACAACACTTATACCCATTTTCTCCCAAAAGAGGCTAGAACCAACAAAAACATTGCTTAGAAGTAGTAAACCGCTTTGTTAGTGTTTCTATTGTCAAAATGTATCACAATCCAATGCATTTGACTAATTATAAGAGTTAGAGATGGTTACGGAGTGTTTGGACAACATTTATACCCATTTTCTCCCAAAAGAGGCTAAAACCAACAAAAACATTGCTTAGAAGTAGTAAACCGCTTTGTTAGTGTTTCTATTGTCAAAATGTATCACAATCCAATGCATTTGACTTATCATAAGAGTTAGAGATGGTTACGGAGTGTTTGGACAACACTTATACCCATTTTCTCCCAAAAGAGGCTAGAACCAACAAAAACATTGCTTAGAAGTAGTAAACCGCTTTGTTAGTGTTTCTATTGTCAAAATGTATCACAATCCAATGCATTTGACTAATTATAAGAGTTAGAGATGGTTACGGAGTGTTTGGACAACATTTATACCCATTTTCTCCCAAAAGAGGCTAAAACCAACAAAAACATTGCTTAGAAGTAGTAAACCGCTTTGTTAGTGTTTCTATTGTCAAAATGTATCACAATCCAATGCATTTGACTAATTATAAGAGTTAGAGATGGTTACGGAGTGTTTGGACAACATTTATACCCATTTTCTCCCAAAAGAGGCTAAAACCAACAAAAACATTGCTTAGAAGTAGTAAACCGCTTTGTTAGTGTTTCTATTGTCAAAATGTATCACAATCCAATGCATTTGACTAATTATAAGAGTTAGAGATGGTTACGGAGTGTTTGGACAACATTTATACCCATTTTCTCCCAAAAGAGGCTAAAACCAACAAAAACATTGCTTAGAAGTAGTAAACCGCTTTGTTAGTGTTTCTATTGTCAAAATGTATCACAATCCAATGCATTTGACTAATTATAAGAGTTAGAGATGGTTACGGAGTGTTTGGACAACATTTATACCCATTTTCTCCCAAAAGAGGCTAAAACCAACAAAAACATTGCTTAGAAGTAGTAAACCGCTTTGTTAGTGTTTCTATTGTCAAAATGTATCACAATCCAATGCATTTGACTAATTATAAGAGTTAGAGATGGTTACGGAGTGTTTGGACAACACTTATACCCATTTTCTCCCAAAAGAGGCTAAAACCAACAAAAACATTGCTTAGAAGTAGTAAACCGCTTTGTTAGTGTTTCTATTGTCAAAATGTATCACAATCCAATGCATTTGACTAATTATAAGAGTTAGAGATGGTTACGGAGTGTTTGGACAACATTTATACCCATTTTCTCCCAAAAGAGGCTAAAACCAACAAAAACATTGCTTAGAAGTAGTAAACCGCTTTGTTAGTGTTTCTATTGTCAAAATGTATCACAATCCAATGCATTTGACTAATTATAAGAGTTAGAGATGGTTACGGAGTGTTTGGACAACATTTATACCCATTTTCTCCCAAAAGAGGCTAAAACCAACAAAAACATTGCTTAGAAGTAGTAAACCGCTTTGTTAGTGTTTCTATTGTCAAAATGTATCACAATCCAATGCATTTGACTAATTATAAGAGTTAGAGATGGTTACGGAGTGTTTGGACAACACTTATACCCATTTTCTCCCAAAAGAGGCTAAAACCAACAAAAACATTGCTTAGAAGTAGTAAACCGCTTTGTTAGTGTTTCTATTGTCAAAATGTATCACAATCCAATGCATTTGACTTATCATAAGAGTTAGAGATGGTTACGGAGTGTTTGGACAACACTTATACCCATTTTCTCCCAAAAGAGGCTAGAACCAACAAAAACATTGCTTAGAAGTAGTAAACCGCTTTGTTAGTGTTTCTATTGTCAAAATGTATCACAATCCAATGCATTTGACTAATTATAAGAGTTAGAGATGGTTACGGAGTGTTTGGACAACATTTATACCCATTTTCTCCCAAAAGAGGCTAAAACCAACAAAAACATTGCTTAGAAGTAGTAAACCGCTTTGTTAGTGTTTCTATTGTCAAAATGTATCACAATCCAATGCATTTGACTTATTATAAGAGTTAGAGATGGTTACGGAGTGTTTGGACAACACTTATACCCATTTTCTCCCAAAAGAGGCTAGAACCAACAAAAACATTGCTTAGAAGTAGTAAACCGCTTTGTTAGTGTTTCTATTGTCAAAATGTATCACAATCCAATGCATTTGACTAATTATAAGAGTTAGAGATGGTTACGGAGTGTTTGGACAACATTTATACCCATTTTCTCCCAAAAGAGGCTAAAACCAACAAAAACATTGCTTAGAAGTAGTAAACCGCTTTGTTAGTGTTTCTATTGTCAAAATGTATCACAATCCAATGCATTTGACTAATTATAAGAGTTAGAGATGGTTACGGAGTGTTTGGACAACATTTATACCCATTTTCTCCCAAAAGAGGCTAAAACCAACAAAAACATTGCTTAGAAGTAGTAAACCGCTTTGTTAGTGTTTCTATTGTCAAAATGTATCACAATCCAATGCATTTGACTAATTATAAGAGTTAGAGATGGTTACGGAGTGTTTGGACAACATTTATACCCATTTTCTCCCAAAAGAGGCTAAAACCAACAAAAACATTGCTTAGAAGTAGTAAACCGCTTTGTTAGTGTTTCTATTGTCAAAATGTATCACAATCCAATGCATTTGACTAATTATAAGAGTTAGAGATGGTTACGGAGTGTTTGGACAACATTTATACCCATTTTCTCCCAAAAGAGGCTAAAACCAACAAAAACATTGCTTAGAAGTAGTAAACCGCTTTGTTAGTGTTTCTATTGTCAAAATGTATCACAATCCAATGCATTTGACTAATTATAAGAGTTAGAGATGGTTACGGAGTGTTTGGACAACATTTATACCCATTTTCTCCCAAAAGAGGCTAAAACCAACAAAAACATTGCTTAGAAGTAGTAAACCGCTTTGTTAGTGTTTCTATTGTCAAAATGTATCACAATCCAATGCATTTGACTAATTATAAGAGTTAGAGATGGTTACGGAGTGTTTGGACAACATTTATACCCATTTTCTCCCAAAAGAGGCTAAAACCAACAAAAACATTGCTTAGAAGTAGTAAACCGCTTTGTTAGTGTTTCTATTGTCAAAATGTATCACAATCCAATGCATTTGACTAATTATAAGAGTTAGAGATGGTTACGGAGTGTTTGGACAACATTTATACCCATTTTCTCCCAAAAGAGGCTAAAACCAACAAAAACATTGCTTAGAAGTAGTAAACCGCTTTGTTAGTGTTTCTATTGTCAAAATGTATCACAATCCAATGCATTTGACTTATCATAAGAGTTAGAGATGGTTACGGAGTGTTTGGACAACACTTATACCCATTTTCTCCCAAAAGAGGCTAGAACCAACAAAAACATTGCTTAGAAGTAGTAAACCGCTTTGTTAGTGTTTCTATTGTCAAAATGTATCACAATCCAATGCATTTGACTAATTATAAGAGTTAGAGATGGTTACGGAGTGTTTGGACAACATTTATACCCATTTTCTCCCAAAAGAGGCTAAAACCAACAAAAACATTGCTTAGAAGTAGTAAACCGCTTTGTTAGTGTTTCTATTGTCAAAATGTATCACAATCCAATGCATTTGACTAATTATAAGAGTTAGAGATGGTTACGGAGTGTTTGGACAACATTTATACCCATTTTCTCCCAAAAGAGGCTAAAACCAACAAAAACATTGCTTAGAAGTAGTAAACCGCTTTGTTAGTGTTTCTATTGTCAAAATGTATCACAATCCAATGCATTTGACTAATTATAAGAGTTAGAGATGGTTACGGAGTGTTTGGACAACATTTATACCCATTTTCTCCCAAAAGAGGCTAAAACCAACAAAAACATTGCTTAGAAGTAGTAAACCGCTTTGTTAGTGTTTCTATTGTCAAAATGTATCACAATCCAATGCATTTGACTAATTATAAGAGTTAGAGATGGTTACGGAGTGTTTGGACAACATTTATACCCATTTTCTCCCAAAAGAGGCTAAAACCAACAAAAACATTGCTTAGAAGTAGTAAACCGCTTTGTTAGTGTTTCTATTGTCAAAATGTATCACAATCCAATGCATTTGACTAATTATAAGAGTTAGAGATGGTTACGGAGTGTTTGGACAACATTTATACCCATTTTCTCCCAAAAGAGGCTAAAACCAACAAAAACATTGCTTAGAAGTAGTAAACCGCTTTGTTAGTGTTTCTATTGTCAAAATGTATCACAATCCAATGCATTTGACTAATTATAAGAGTTAGAGATGGTTACGGAGTGTTTGGACAACACTTATACCCATTTTCTCCCAAAAGAGGCTAAAACCAACAAAAACATTGCTTAGAAGTAGTAAACCGCTTTGTTAGTGTTTCTATTGTCAAAATGTATCACAATCCAATGCATTTGACTAATTATAAGAGTTAGAGATGGTTACGGAGTGTTTGGACAACATTTATACCCATTTTCTCCCAAAAGAGGCTAAAACCAACAAAAACATTGCTTAGAAGTAGTAAACCGCTTTGTTAGTGTTTCTATTGTCAAAATGTATCACAATCCAATGCATTTGACTAATTATAAGAGTTAGAGATGGTTACGGAGTGTTTGGACAACATTTATACCCATTTTCTCCCAAAAGAGGCTAAAACCAACAAAAACATTGCTTAGAAGTAGTAAACCGCTTTGTTAGTGTTTCTATTGTCAAAATGTATCACAATCCAATGCATTTGACTAATTATAAGAGTTAGAGATGGTTACGGAGTGTTTGGACAACATTTATACCCATTTTCTCCCAAAAGAGGCTAAAACCAACAAAAACATTGCTTAGAAGTAGTAAACCGCTTTGTTAGTGTTTCTATTGTCAAAATGTATCACAATCCAATGCATTTGACTTATTATAAGAGTTAGAGATGGTTACGGAGTGTTTGGACAACACTTATACCCATTTTCTCCCAAAAGAGGCTAGAACCAACAAAAACATTGCTTAGAAGTAGTAAACCGCTTTGTTAGTGTTTCTATTGTCAAAATGTATCACAATCCAATGCATTTGACTAATTATAAGAGTTAGAGATGGTTACGGAGTGTTTGGACAACATTTATACCCATTTTCTCCCAAAAGAGGCTAAAACCAACAAAAACATTGCTTAGAAGTAGTAAACCGCTTTGTTAGTGTTTCTATTGTCAAAATGTATCACAATCCAATGCATTTGACTTATCATAAGAGTTAGAGATGGTTACGGAGTGTTTGGACAACACTTATACCCATTTTCTCCCAAAAGAGGCTAGAACCAACAAAAACATTGCTTAGAAGTAGTAAACCGCTTTGTTAGTGTTTCTATTGTCAAAATGTATCACAATCCAATGCATTTGACTAATTATAAGAGTTAGAGATGGTTACGGAGTGTTTGGACAACATTTATACCCATTTTCTCCCAAAAGAGGCTAAAACCAACAAAAACATTGCTTAGAAGTAGTAAACCGCTTTGTTAGTGTTTCTATTGTCAAAATGTATCACAATCCAATGCATTTGACTAATTATAAGAGTTAGAGATGGTTACGGAGTGTTTGGACAACATTTATACCCATTTTCTCCCAAAAGAGGCTAAAACCAACAAAAACATTGCTTAGAAGTAGTAAACCGCTTTGTTAGTGTTTCTATTGTCAAAATGTATCACAATCCAATGCATTTGACTAATTATAAGAGTTAGAGATGGTTACGGAGTGTTTGGACAACATTTATACCCATTTTCTCCCAAAAGAGGCTAAAACCAACAAAAACATTGCTTAGAAGTAGTAAACCGCTTTGTTAGTGTTTCTATTGTCAAAATGTATCACAATCCAATGCATTTGACTAATTATAAGAGTTAGAGATGGTTACGGAGTGTTTGGACAACATTTATACCCATTTTCTCCCAAAAGAGGCTAAAACCAACAAAAACATTGCTTAGAAGTAGTAAACCGCTTTGTTAGTGTTTCTATTGTCAAAATGTATCACAATCCAATGCATTTGACTAATTATAAGAGTTAGAGATGGTTACGGAGTGTTTGGACAACATTTATACCCATTTTCTCCCAAAAGAGGCTAAAACCAACAAAAACATTGCTTAGAAGTAGTAAACCGCTTTGTTAGTGTTTCTATTGTCAAAATGTATCACAATCCAATGCATTTGACTAATTATAAGAGTTAGAGATGGTTACGGAGTGTTTGGACAACATTTATACCCATTTTCTCCCAAAAGAGGCTAAAACCAACAAAAACATTGCTTAGAAGTAGTAAACCGCTTTGTTAGTGTTTCTATTGTCAAAATGTATCACAATCCAATGCATTTGACTAATTATAAGAGTTAGAGATGGTTACGGAGTGTTTGGACAACATTTATACCCATTTTCTCCCAAAAGAGGCTAAAACCAACAAAAACATTGCTTAGAAGTAGTAAACCGCTTTGTTAGTGTTTCTATTGTCAAAATGTATCACAATCCAATGCATTTGACTAATTATAAGAGTTAGAGATGGTTACGGAGTGTTTGGACAACATTTATACCCATTTTCTCCCAAAAGAGGCTAAAACCAACAAAAACATTGCTTAGAAGTAGTAAACCGCTTTGTTAGTGTTTCTATTGTCAAAATGTATCACAATCCAATGCATTTGACTAATTATAAGAGTTAGAGATGGTTACGGAGTGTTTGGACAACATTTATACCCATTTTCTCCCAAAAGAGGCTAAAACCAACAAAAACATTGCTTAGAAGTAGTAAACCGCTTTGTTAGTGTTTCTATTGTCAAAATGTATCACAATCCAATGCATTTGACTAATTATAAGAGTTAGAGATGGTTACGGAGTGTTTGGACAACACTTATACCCATTTTCTCCCAAAAGAGGCTAAAACCAACAAAAACATTGCTTAGAAGTAGTAAACCGCTTTGTTAGTGTTTCTATTGTCAAAATGTATCACAATCCAATGCATTTGACTAATTATAAGAGTTAGAGATGGTTACGGAGTGTTTGGACAACATTTATACCCATTTTCTCCCAAAAGAGGCTAAAACCAACAAAAACATTGCTTAGAAGTAGTAAACCGCTTTGTTAGTGTTTCTATTGTCAAAATGTATCACAATCCAATGCATTTGACTAATTATAAGAGTTAGAGATGGTTACGGAGTGTTTGGACAACATTTATACCCATTTTCTCCCAAAAGAGGCTAAAACCAACAAAAACATTGCTTAGAAGTAGTAAACCGCTTTGTTAGTGTTTCTATTGTCAAAATGTATCACAATCCAATGCATTTGACTAATTATAAGAGTTAGAGATGGTTACGGAGTGTTTGGACAACATTTATACCCATTTTCTCCCAAAAGAGGCTAAAACCAACAAAAACATTGCTTAGAAGTAGTAAACCGCTTTGTTAGTGTTTCTATTGTCAAAATGTATCACAATCCAATGCATTTGACTAATTATAAGAGTTAGAGATGGTTACGGAGTGTTTGGACAACATTTATACCCATTTTCTCCCAAAAGAGGCTAAAACCAACAAAAACATTGCTTAGAAGTAGTAAACCGCTTTGTTAGTGTTTCTATTGTCAAAATGTATCACAATCCAATGCATTTGACTAATTATAAGAGTTAGAGATGGTTACGGAGTGTTTGGACAACATTTATACCCATTTTCTCCCAAAAGAGGCTAAAACCAACAAAAACATTGCTTAGAAGTAGTAAACCGCTTTGTTAGTGTTTCTATTGTCAAAATGTATCACAATCCAATGCATTTGACTAATTATAAGAGTTAGAGATGGTTACGGAGTGTTTGGACAACACTTTATACCCATTTTCTCCCAAAAGAGGCTAAAACCAACAAAAACATTGCTTAGAAGTAGTAAACCGCTTTGTTAGTGTTTCTATTGTCAAAATGTATCACAATCCAATGCATTTGACTAATTATAAGAGTTAGAGATGGTTACGGAGTGTTTGGACAACATTTATACCCATTTTCTCCCAAAAGAGGCTAAAACCAACAAAAACATTGCTTAGAAGTAGTAAACCGCTTTGTTAGTGTTTCTATTGTCAAAATGTATCACAATCCAATGCATTTGACTAATTATAAGAGTTAGAGATGGTTACGGAGTGTTTGGACAACATTTATACCCATTTTCTCCCAAAAGAGGCTAAAACCAACAAAAACATTGCTTAGAAGTAGTAAACCGCTTTGTTAGTGTTTCTATTGTCAAAATGTATCACAATCCAATGCATTTGACTAATTATAAGAGTTAGAGATGGTTACGGAGTGTTTGGACAACACTTATACCCATTTTCTCCCAAAAGAGGCTAAAACCAACAAAAACATTGCTTAGAAGTAGTAAACCGCTTTGTTAGTGTTTCTATTGTCAAAATGTATCACAATCCAATGCATTTGACTAATTATAAGAGTTAGAGATGGTTACGGAGTGTTTGGACAACATTTATACCCATTTTCTCCCAAAAGAGGCTAAAACCAACAAAAACATTGCTTAGAAGTAGTAAACCGCTTTGTTAGTGTTTCTATTGTCAAAATGTATCACAATCCAATGCATTTGACTAATTATAAGAGTTAGAGATGGTTACGGAGTGTTTGGACAACATTTATACCCATTTTCTCCCAAAAGAGGCTAAAACCAACAAAAACATTGCTTAGAAGTAGTAAACCGCTTTGTTAGTGTTTCTATTGTCAAAATGTATCACAATCCAATGCATTTGACTAATTATAAGAGTTAGAGATGGTTACGGAGTGTTTGGACAACATTTATACCCATTTTCTCCCAAAAGAGGCTAAAACCAACAAAAACATTGCTTAGAAGTAGTAAACCGCTTTGTTAGTGTTTCTATTGTCAAAATGTATCACAATCCAATGCATTTGACTAATTATAAGAGTTAGAGATGGTTACGGAGTGTTTGGACAACATTTATACCCATTTTCTCCCAAAAGAGGCTAAAACCAACAAAAACATTGCTTAGAAGTAGTAAACCGCTTTGTTAGTGTTTCTATTGTCAAAATGTATCACAATCCAATGCATTTGACTAATTATAAGAGTTAGAGATGGTTACGGAGTGTTTGGACAACATTTATACCCATTTTCTCCCAAAAGAGGCTAAAACCAACAAAAACATTGCTTAGAAGTAGTAAACCGCTTTGTTAGTGTTTCTATTGTCAAAATGTATCACAATCCAATGCATTTGACTAATTATAAGAGTTAGAGATGGTTACGGAGTGTTTGGACAACATTTATACCCATTTTCTCCCAAAAGAGGCTAAAACCAACAAAAACATTGCTTAGAAGTAGTAAACCGCTTTGTTAGTGTTTCTATTGTCAAAATGTATCACAATCCAATGCATTTGACTAATTATAAGAGTTAGAGATGGTTACGGAGTGTTTGGACAACACTTATACCCATTTTCTCCCAAAAGAGGCTAAAACCAACAAAAACATTGCTTAGAAGTAGTAAACCGCTTTGTTAGTGTTTCTATTGTCAAAATGTATCACAATCCAATGCATTTGACTAATTATAAGAGTTAGAGATGGTTACGGAGTGTTTGGACAACATTTATACCCATTTTCTCCCAAAAGAGGCTAAAACCAACAAAAACATTGCTTAGAAGTAGTAAACCGCTTTGTTAGTGTTTCTATTGTCAAAATGTATCACAATCCAATGCATTTGACTAATTATAAGAGTTAGAGATGGTTACGGAGTGTTTGGACAACATTTATACCCATTTTCTCCCAAAAGAGGCTAAAACCAACAAAAACATTGCTTAGAAGTAGTAAACCGCTTTGTTAGTGTTTCTATTGTCAAAATGTATCACAATCCAATGCATTTGACTAATTATAAGAGTTAGAGATGGTTACGGAGTGTTTGGACAACACTTATACCCATTTTCT
The DNA here is from genome assembly GCA_011420285.2 of Erysimum cheiranthoides. Taxonomy (NCBI): domain Eukaryota; kingdom Viridiplantae; phylum Streptophyta; class Magnoliopsida; order Brassicales; family Brassicaceae; genus Erysimum; species Erysimum cheiranthoides. Next base: position 8,277,982 of record CM022176.2, on the reverse strand, counting down.
CCCAAAAGAGGCTAAAACCAACAAAAACATTGCTTAGAAGTAGTAAACCGCTTTGTTAGTGTTTCTATTGTCAAAATGTATCACAATCCAATGCATTTGACTAATTATAAGAGTTAGAGATGGTTACGGAGTGTTTGGACAACATTTATACCCATTTTCTCCCAAAAGAGGCTAAAACCAACAAAAACATTGCTTAGAAGTAGTAAACCGCTTTGTTAGTGTTTCTATTGTCAAAATGTATCACAATCCAATGCATTTGACTAATTATAAGAGTTAGAGATGGTTACGGAGTGTTTGGACAACATTTATACCCATTTTCTCCCAAAAGAGGCTAAAACCAACAAAAACATTGCTTAGAAGTAGTAAACCGCTTTGTTAGTGTTTCTATTGTCAAAATGTATCACAATCCAATGCATTTGACTAATTATAAGAGTTAGAGATGGTTACGGAGTGTTTGGACAACACTTATACCCATTTTCTCCCAAAAGAGGCTAAAACCAACAAAAACATTGCTTAGAAGTAGTAAACCGCTTTGTTAGTGTTTCTATTGTCAAAATGTATCACAATCCAATGCATTTGACTAATTATAAGAGTTAGAGATGGTTACGGAGTGTTTGGACAACATTATACCCATTTTCTCCCAAAAGAGGCTAAAACCAACAAAAACATTGCTTAGAAGTAGTAAACCGCTTTGTTAGTGTTTCTATTGTCAAAATGTATCACAATCCAATGCATTTGACTAATTATAAGAGTTAGAGATGGTTACGGAGTGTTTGGACAACATTATACCCATTTTCTCCCAAAAGAGGCTAAAACCAACAAAAACATTGCTTAGAAGTAGTAAACCGCTTTGTTAGTGTTTCTATTGTCAAAATGTATCACAATCCAATGCATTTGACTAATCATAAGAGTTAGAGATGGTTACGGAGTGTTTGGAC
>CM022176.2:8159952-8270469 GCA_011420285.2 Erysimum cheiranthoides | reverse complement strand
TGTTTTTGCCACCTCCTTACCCTCCTAACTCTTATTATCAATGCATGCTTGTATCATTTGACAAAAACACTAACAAAGCGGTTTTACTACTTTTAAGCATGTTTTGTGGTTTTTTAACTGTTTTGGGAGAAAATGTTGTATAAATTTTGTCCAACCTCCGTAACCATCTCTAACTCTTATGATTAGTCAAATGCATTGGATTGTGATACATTTTGACAATAGAAACACTAACAAAGCGGTTTACTACTTCTAAGCAATGTTTTTGTTGGTTCTAGCCTCTTTTGGGAGAAAATGGGTATAAGTGTTGTCCAAACACTCCGTAACCATCTCTAACTCTTATGATAAGTCAAATGCATTGGATTGTGATACATTTTGACAATATAAACACTAACAAAGCGGTTTACTACTTCTAAGCAATGTTTTTGTTGGTTTTAGCCTCTTTTGGGAGAAAATGGGTATAAATGTTGTCCAAACACTCCGTAACCATCTCTAACTCTTTTAATTAGTCAAATGCATTGGATTTTGATACATTTTGACAATAGAAACACTAACAAAGCGGTTTACTACTTCTAAGCAATGTTTTTGTTGGTTTTAGCCTCTTTTGGGAGAAAATGGGTATAAATGTTGTCCAAACACTCCGTAACCATCTCTAACTCTTATAATTAGTCAAATGCATTGGATTGTGATACATTTTGACAATAGAAACACTAACAAAGCGGTTTACTACTTCTAAGCAATGTTTTTGTTGGTTTTAGCCTCTTTTGGGAGAAAATGGGTATAAATGTTGTCCAAACACTCCGTAACCATCTCTAACTCTTATAATTAGTCAAATGCATTGGATTGTGATACATTTTGACAATAGAAACACTAACAAAGCGGTTTACTACTTCTAAGCAATGTTTTTGTTGGTTATAGCCTCTTTTGGGAGAAAATGGGTATAAGTGTTGTCCAAACACTCCGTAACCATCTCTAACTCTTATAATTAGTCAAATGCATTGCATTGTGATACATTTTGACAATAGAAACACTAACAAAGCGGTTTACTACTTCTAAGCAATGTTTTTGTTGGTTCTAGCCTCTTTTGGGAGAAAATGGGTATAAGTGTTGTCCAAACACTCCGTAACCATCTCTAACTCTTATGATAAGTCAAATGCATTGGATTGTGATACATTTTGACAATAGAAACACTAACAAAGCGGTTTACTACTTCTAAGCAATGTTTTTGTTGGTTTTAGCCTCTTTTGGGAGAAAATGGGTATAAATGTTGTCCAAACACTTCGTAACCATCTCTAACTCTTATAATTAGTCAAATGCATTGGATTTTGATACATTTTGACAATAGAAACACTAACAAAGCGGTTTACTACTTCTAAGCAATGTTTTTGTTGGTTTTAGCCTCTTTTGGGAGAAAATGGGTATAAATGTTGTCCAAACACTCCGTAACCATCTCTAACTCTTTTAATTAGTCAAATGCATTGGATTTTGATACATTTTGACAATAGAAACACTAACAAAGCGGTTTACTACTTCTAAGCAATGTTTTTGTTGGTTTTGAAAATGTTGAAGATTCAAGTGGGAAGAATGGGAAGAATAGAGAGAAACATTGTTAAGAGTAGAGGAAGAAGATGATATTATTTGAGAGATAAAAGTTACAAGTTGTTTTCGGATTGCATATGGTTTATATAGAAGCTCTACTAGGTCTAAATGGGTATGTACATAACCTTAAACCCATCCTCATTCAGCCTAGTGAGTCACCATATGCTTTTCCTCTTTTGACAGCTCACTAACGGTCTGATTCACTAGAGGACAACTCGTACACGCGCACAGCTCATCAACGGATAAGGCCAACCCTTGTGCGCGCGTCCGTACGGTCAACATGACCGTTGTCCCTTTCTTATCCTATTCAAACCCGTGGCCTCTCTCATACGTTCTCTCTTCCTTTCTTTTATAAAAGACCCGAGGCAACCCGAGGCTATACTCTTAGCTATTAGTTAGCTAAAGTTAAACCCGAGGTGACCCGAAACCCATTTCACTCTTAGCTATTAATTAGCTAAGGTAAAATGCTTCTTGATCAACACTCCCCCTCAAGTCTATACTACAATAATCATGGTTATAGACGATGATCATTGTTATAGACTTGACACTTATGCGAGTAACCTCATTAAAAACCTAAGATTGGTCAAACCACGTGGGACAAATCCCAATCTTAGGAAAAGAGTATTACTGACATAAGCGAGGGAGTTCTCTCAAGGACGTGTAAGGTCCACAAGCCCAAGTTTGCCATGAATAAACTCGCAAACTTGGGGACTTGCTGCCTTGGTAAAGATGTCGGCCAACTGGTCCGAACTCCTAGTGTAGCAAGGTAAGATAGTACCGTCTTCGATCTTCTCCCGAGTCTTGTGGCAGTCTAACTCGACATGCTTGGTTCTCTCATGGAAGACCGGGTTGTTGGCGATGTGAATGGCTGCTTGGTTGTCGCAATGAAACGTTATCGGTGTCTTCTGCTCAATCCCAAGGTCTTGAAGGAGCGCTTTTAACCATGTCAACTCGTTAGTAAGCTTCTTCATGGCTCTATATTCCGCTTCAGCACTTGAACATGACACCACCTTTTGCTTCTTAGACTTCCAAGTTACCAAGTTCCCTCCAATGAAGGTACAAAAGCCGGTTGTTGACTTCCTATCGTTGCGGTCTCCACCATAGTCCGCATCACAATAGCCAACTATCTCTGTGCTTGAGTTCTTCCCCATCCAAATGCCTTGTCCGGGGCTTCCTTTGAGATACTTGAGGATCCTCTCCACCATACTCCAATGATAGACCGTAGGTTCCTTCATATGTTGACTCACCTGGTTCACGGCAAAAGAGATATCAGGCCGTGTATAAGTCAAGTAGATCAACTTACCCACAAGTCTTCTATATTGCTCTGGGCAATGATATGGTGTATCATCCTTCTCCCCCTTTCGATTGACCTTATATCCTGGTTCTAATGGTGTTGAAACCGCCTTAGCTCCAAGCTTTCCCGTAAGCTTAAGAAGATCAAGTGTGTATTTCCTTTGTGAGAGAAATAATCCCTCCGGTGATCTACACACTTCGATACCTAAAAAGTATTTCAACACACCAAGATCTTTAATGTCAAAAGCATTATGAAGAGAAGCTTTGATAGACTTAATACCTTCCTTGTTACTCCCCGAAATGATCAAGTCATCGACATAGATCAAGACAACTACAATGCCTTGATCATTTTGAAGAGTAAACAAGGTGTGATCGGATTCTGACTTCTTGAATCCATTAGCCTTTAATGTGGAGCTCAACTTGTGATACCAAGCTCTCGGAGATTGCTTTAGACCGTAGATGGCTTTGCGAAGTCTTAACACTTTTCCCGGAGCTACCGTGTCTTCCAAACCCGGAGGAGGGGTCATATAGACCTCTTCTTCTAGCTCTCCTTGTAAAAATGCGTTCTTGACATCCATTTGCCACAACTCCCAATCCAAATTAGTCGCCAAAGAGAGAACTACCTTAACCGTATGTTGCTTAGCCACCGGAGCAAAGGTCTCTCGATAGTCGTCGCCATATGTTTGTGTAAACCCTCTTGCAACCAACCTGGCCTTGTATCTCTCAATCTCACCATTGCTCTTGTACTTAATAGTGAACACCCATTTTGAGCTCACACACTTCTTGCCTTTTGGTAGATCCGCTTCATCCCATGTATGGTTTCTTGTCATTGCTCCCACTTCATCCTCAACCGCATTGTCCCATTCCTTTATCCCTTTTGCTTCCTCATAGTTTTGTGGCACAAACTCCACATCTAACTTACTAAGAAACGCCTTGTGTTCTTCGGGAAGAAGGTCAATCGAACATGTCGCTTGTATTGGATGAGCCACGGCTTGACAATTATAGTAAACTCTTGTGTTTCTCCAATTTGATGGAGACTTTCTTTCTCTCGTGCTCTTCCTCGGGTTTTCCCTAGTGTAGACCGGATCTTGTGTCACTTGTGGAGCTTGATATGTCTCATCATCGCTTGAAGATGCAATAGCTTCTCCCTCACTAGATGGACTCTTCTCTACCACTTCTTCACTAGACCCATCTTCTCCACTACTATCTTGTTGAATACCCGAAGCTTCTTGATATACATCGTTGTCACTCTCTTGAGCTTCATTTTGATCGTTTCTTGGTGTAGCTTCCTTCTCCTCATGAGATAAGCTTACATTGCCATTCGCATTTCCCAAATGCTCTAGAATTTGTTGAAGACTCCTTGCTCTATCCGAAGCCGAGTTAGGTAAGTCCTTAACACCTTCCCAATTCTTTTCTCCGAAATAGGCCTCATCTTCTATAAACTTGACGTCTCTTGACACATAATACCGGTTCATGACTGGATCATAACACTTGTAGCCCTTTTGACTCGTAGAGTAGCCTATGAACACACACTTAGTACTCTTGGGCTCCAACTTGTTCCGTAGATCCCCTGGTACAAACACAAAGCAAACACTCCCAAACACTCTCAAATGGCCAATGTTAGGACTTTGGTTAGTTAATACTTGAAATGGAGATCTATCATTAAGGATACGAGTGGGTGTCCGGTTTATAAGGTAGCAAGCTGTCATAACCGCGTCTCCCCAGAACCTCTTTGGCATGTGCTTGTGAAATAGCATGGCTCTAGACACCTCCATCAAGTGCCTATTCTTCCTCTCGGCAACACCGTTTTGTTGAGGGTTGTAAGGACAGCTTGTTTGGTGTAGAATTCCGCATTTATCCAAGTGCATTTTGAGCTTAGTACTCGTGTATTCTCCTCCATTATCTGTTCTAAGAATTTTGATCTTGGCATCATAATGGTTAGTCACATAAGTTTGGAAGTTTATGAATGCATCATAGACCCTATCCTTAGATGGAAGCAAAGTTACCCAAGTATACTTAGACTTTTCATCTATAAATGTGACAAAGTACTTTTGATTATCTCTAGATGCACATGGTGAGGTCCAAACATCCGAATGCACAAGATCAAAACACTTCTCGTAGATAGTATTGGATTTTGGAAACACTACTTTGCAATGCTTGCCTAGAATGCATGCTTCACACTTATCACAATCATATGAGAGACCGGGTAACATTAAACTCAAAGCTCTAGAATGCGGATGACCGAGTCTATTATGCCATAATATAACCGAAGATTTAACATTGTTTGCAACAATACAAGAAGCAACATTATTCGAAATTGCATTTATTAAAACAGATTTAAGAGAAGTGTCTTCAAGCACATATAAGTCATCTTTAGTGCCTCCTTGTCCGAATACATCTCCACTCTTAATATCCTGCAATTTCACATCATTAGGACTGAAAATAGCAAGGCAATTCAAGTCTCTAGTGGTCTTCTTAACCGATAACAAGTTCGAAGTAAACTTTGGCATATAAAACGCTTTAGACTTTTTGCCAAACAAGTTGATATTACCGACTCCTTCAATCGGAACATGATGACCATTAGCAACTTTAACACTTCCTAAAGCCGGTTTAATACTTTCTAGCAACCTATCATTACTTATCATATGATGGGAAGCTCCCGAATCTAACACTAACGCATTCGAATCATTAGAGTTAGAGGTAAAGAAAGAGATACCGCCGGTGTGAAGTTTGGATGCAATGGATTGAAGGAGAGATTCAAGATCAGCCTTGTTCATCACGATGGTTTCTTGAGCTTGAGAGCTTGATCCAGCAGTACCCTTGTCTTGAGTCACGGCTTGCAAAGCCTTCTCTTGACCATATTGCACAATCGCTCTATCTTCGTTCTCGGGACCACCGTCGCTAGCGCTCGCCGTATTTGCCTTTGACTTGAGCTTTTTGAACTTCTCCGGCTTCAAATGAGGATGTAGAATCCAGCACTTGTCCTTGTTATGACCATTCTTGTGGCAGTGGTCACACACCAAAGCTTTCTTGTCCTCATTCTTCACAAAACCCGCCTTATGAGCCGTAGGAAGGTTCTCACCTTTGGAGCCAAATAGACCTTGTGATCCGAATTCCTTTTGTATCTTGGCACACACTTGTTCCAAGGTGGGAACCTTGTCATCCCTTAGAATGTGTTGTGTTACCTCCTTGTAGCTCGGGTTAAGCGTCATCAACAAGCCAAACACACGATCTTGCTCTCGGCGATCCTTTAGTATTTGAGCCTCGGTCGTGAATGGCCTTAGCATCTCTAGTTCAGCAACTAGAGACCTATACTTCCCAAAATGGGTGTTGAAGTCGCTATCTTCCTGATTTAGACTTCCAAGAGCCCTCTTGATCTCATAGACCCGAGTGAGGTTCGACTCATTGCCGAACACATTCGCTAGAGTATCCCAAAGCTCTTTAGAGGTTTCACAATAAGAGTAGCCTTCCAAGAGGGAAGCTTCAAGAGAACAATGGAGAGCACTCAGAACCGTCAAGTCTTCTTGCGTCCAAGTCTCCTTTACCAAGCTCTCTTCCACCACTTTCGCCTCATCATAGGTCTTCTCAATGTATTTGGTGAGCTTTCTCCCACCTAAAACGTTGGTTGTTGTTCTCTTCCATAAGAGATAGTTGCTTCCACTCAAAACAACAGGAAATTTCAAGTCTTTGTAAGCCTTGCTCACATCTTGAACCACAAGAGCCATTTTGTAAGATTAAAAATTCGATCTTGAGCCGTTCCAACCTTTCCAAGTTCGACCCGAGAGAAAGCTTCAATCTTTATTCACGAAACCGCTTCAAACTTCTTTAGACACCTTCGAATACCTTCAAAGATTACCTAAAACTCTCCACCAGTAACGATTACCAAAGATTCAGAAGTTTCAACCCAAGAAGACAAAATCCAGAAATAAGAACAGCTTGCTTTAATCGAAGAAGGGAACCGTAACCAAAGATTGAGTAGAAAAAGGAGTTAAGAATCGAAAAGAAATGCTCTGATACCATGAAAATGTTGAAGATTCAAGTGGGAAGAATGGGAAGAATAGAGAGAAACATTGTTAAGAGTAGAGGAAGAAGATGATATTATTTGAGAGATAAAAGTTACAAGTTGTTTTCGGATTGCATATGGTTTATATAGAAGCTCTACTAGGTCTAAATGGGTATGTACATAACCTTAAACCCATCCTCATTCAGCCTAGTGAGTCACCATATGCTTTTCCTCTTTTGACAGCTCACTAACGGTCTGATTCACTAGAGGACAACTCGTACACGCGCACAGCTCATCAACGGATAAGGCCAACCCTTGTGCGCGCGTCCGTACGGTCAACATGACCGTTGTCCCTTTCTTATCCTATTCAAACCCGTGGCCTCTCTCATACGTTCTCTCTTCCTTTCTTTTATAAAAGACCCGAGGCAACCCGAGGCTATACTCTTAGCTATTAGTTAGCTAAAGTTAAACCCGAGGTGACCCGAAACCCATTTCACTCTTAGCTATTAATTAGCTAAGGTAAAATGCTTCTTGATCAACATCTAACTCTTATAATTAGTCAAATGCATTGGATTGTGATACATTTTGACAATAGAAACACTAACAAAGCGGTTTACTACTTCTAAGCAATGTTTTTGTTGGTTTTAGCCTCTTTTGGGAGAAAATGGGTATAAATGTTGTCCAAACACTCCGTAACCATCTCTAACTCTTATAATTAGTCAAATGCATTGGATTGTGATACATTTTGACAATAGAAACACTAACAAAGCGGTTTACTACTTCTAAGCAATGTTTTTGTTGGTTATAGCCTCTTTTGGGAGAAAATGGGTATAAGTGTTGTCCAAACACTCCGTAACCATCTCTAACTCTTATGATAAGTCAAATGCATTGGATTGTGATACATTTTGACAATAGAAACACTAACAAAGTGGTTTACTACTTCTAAGCAATGTTTTTGTTGGTTTTAGCCTCTTTTGGGAGAAAATGGGTATAAATGTTGTCCAAACACTCCGTAACCATCTCTAACTCTTATAATTAGTTAAATGAATTGGATTGTGATACATTTTGACAATAGAAACACTAACAAAGCGGTTTACTACTTCTAAGCAATGTTTTTGTTGGTTCTAGCCTCTTTTGGGAGAAAATGGGTATAAGTGTTGTCCAAACACTCCGTAACCATCTCTAACTCTTATGATAAGTCAAATGCATTTGATTGTGATACATTATGACAATAGAAACACTAACAAAGCGGTTTACTACTTCTAAGCAATGTTTTTGTTGGTTTTAGCCTCTTTTGGGAGAAAATGGGTATAAATGTTGTCCAAACACTCCGTAACCATCTCTAACTCTTATAATTAGTCAAATGCATTGAATTGGGATACATTTTGACAATAGAAACACTAACAAAGCGGTTTACTACTTCTAAGCAATGTTTTTGTTGGTTCTAGCCTCTTTTGGGAGAAAATGGGTATAAGTGTTGTCCAAACACTCCGTAACCATCTCTAACTCTTATGATAAGTCAAATGCATTGGATTGTGATACATTTTGACAATAGAAACACTAACAAAGCGGTTTACTACTTCTAAGCAATGTTTTTGTTGGTTTTAGCCTCTTTTGGGAGAAAATGGGTATAAATGTTGTCCAAACACTTTGTAACCATCTCTAACTCTTATAATTAGTCAAATGCATTGGATTTTGATACATTTTGACAATAGAAACACTAACAAAGCGGTTTACTACTTCTAAGCAATGTTTTTGTTGGTTTTAGCCTCTTTTGGGAGAAAATGGGTATTAATGTTGTCCAAACACTCCGTAACCATCTCTAACTCTTATAATTAGTCAAATGCATTGGATTGTGATACATTTTGACAATAGAAACACTAACAAAGCGGTTTACTACTTCTAAGCAATGTTTTTGTTGGTTTTAGCCTCTTTTGGGAGAAAATGGGTATAAATGTTGTCCAAACACTCCGTAACCATCTCTAACTCTTATAATTAGTCAAATGCATTGGATTGTGATACATTGATATGTCTATATTTTACAGGTTTTAAGCATTGATTTCTCATCATTTTAGCATTGTTTCATCCCTTGTTCATACCATTTTTAGTCATTTATAGTCATTTTGCATGTTTAGTAGGTTATTGCATGAGCATTGCATACATCCTTGCATTTGGAGTTGTTTAGGTACCAAAAGGAGCTATTTTTGGAGTTTGGAGTCTGACTCGACCAAGCCACTCGAGCAACAAGTCGATCCACTCTTCTCGAGCTTCCTATCAGATTTTCGGCTGGGATTTAGCTTCCGACGTCTTCATCAAAGTTGTAGATAATTGAGTTAGATTTCCAATGCCGGTGGTTTCAGGTCAATCGGAGTTGTGGTTCGAAAGTTACGCCTGTTTTAACACAGCATCGACCTGCTGCATCGATGTGTGGTCGATCCTGAGGCAAAAAGGTTCCAGCTTTGAAGACAACCCCTGCATCGACCAAACTGGTCGATCCAGTGATCGATGCCAAGCCCAGCCGCCTTTGACTCTTGTCTTCTAGTGAATTAGGGTTTTGACTTTTTCTAAAGTAGTATAAATACAGCTGTTGTGCTGAGACAAGGAATATATCCTATCTTTTATCCTTAATCCTATCTCTTAACTTTTCTCTTATCCCTTATCTCTCTCTCTTTTCTCTCTAGACTTCTCTAAAATCAGACACTTTGTAATCCAGATTTCTCTTAATCTATTAATCTTTTGCACTTTTTACATTCACAGTTCTCTTAATCTCATCTTTAGTTTTATGATTATGCAATTTATTTTCATTTCTGGGTTTATGCATTTTATGATGATTTGTGAGTAGTCTCCTTAGGGTTCTTGAGGATGGGTTAGGTTAGTGATGAATCCTTGATCTTTTAGGGTGTTTAAGCTTAGATCTGTTTAGATCCCTTCTGGGTGAGTGTTCTTAATGCTAGTTTCTCTCTGATCAATTGAAATTAGACCCTAGGTATTTCCTGCCCGAGAGGTGTTTGATGAAATGCCTGAACCAACTTTTTCCAGAGATTTACATGTCTAACCCAAGAGATTGGTTGCTTAGAGTGTTTATTGGCTTTAATAGGTTGAATCATAATGCCTGCTTTGCTATGCTTCTCTAGAGAGATCTAGGTTTGGAGGTAGTTCTGCTTGAGGATCTCTACCACGAGAGTGGATTGATCTGTATTAGAACCTATTGTCTAGGGATTAGCTCTTTGTGAGTTTTTGTTAGACACCTTAGCCCCCAGTTCTTCGAGTAAGTTAACTTGCTCGGAGAACGAATACTATAGCAACGTTGGAGATGACTTCGGACTAAGTAGCTGCGAGGTGATTCTGGAGAATAAGTCGTGAACATATCTTCGCTTTCGTGACTGCGAAGTGAATTATGCTGATGTATGGTGAGTTGTCGATAGAGAACTCTAATGATGCTTCTTCCGAATTTGAGTTCGCGGACTTGTCGTAAATGCTTGTTGATGTGAGCTAAACTCGGGTTGAGTGACTTACGAGGCTGAGCGATCGATTTAAGAATTGTAAATGCGAGGTCGAGCTCGACTTTATAATAATATATGCGAGGCTGAGCTCGGCTTAGGAATTGTAGATGTGAGGCTATGCTCGAATTTGGAGTAATAGTTGCGAGGCTGAGCTCGGCTTTTGATTTTGTTGAAGGTGTTATTTATGAAAATTGATTTTAGACATATCAAGTGCAGGACGTCTCCCGACTTACCTTTGATAGTCATATTCATTTAGACATATCAAGTGCAGGACGTCTCCCGGCTTACCTTTGATAGTCATATTCAAAAAGTATTTTTTGTTTAAGAATATGTGAGGCGGACTCATCATATCGTATATTTATGAGGCTGAGCTCAATTTAAGAATTAAAGATATGAGACTAAGCTCGTCCTTTCGGATATTAACGAGGTGTGCTCAGATATGTCGTGAGCTTTAGAGCCTTAGGTGGTTTGATGCCACTGTCTTATGAGTTTTTCGTACGATACATAGAGTATGTTACGAGTTTTTTTTTTGTATTGTGAGGGTGAGACCTCTATATGGATATGTCCCACATGTTTATGGGACTTCTAAAAATTGGATTTGCAAAGTCCAGTTTTTTCGAGATTTGGCCTAGAGGCAAGAGAAATAGGTTGATCAGACCTCCCATTTTTAAAGGAAAAACTTTTCACAGTTTGACCTCGGTTTCTCTAATGCGAGGATAAGGCTCGACTTAAGATGTTTGAATTTTTTGCATGATTGCGAGATAGTCAACTCAGACCATTCGCATCGAAGCATATCTTTGTCCAGAAGGACTAGTTGCATGTATTTTGACATGAACTCATCAGTTCGGTCATGGAGTTCTGGTGTGAATTTCGTCCAAGAGAAACTAATGCGAGGTCAGAGCTCGGCTTAGAAATTTTGAAACTTTGATTATCTTCATTCTGTAGATGTTATGAATCGTATCCGAAGTGGGTTGAGTTTACTTTTGACGTGAGAGGAAAACCTTGGTTTTGGGCATGAAATAAGATCTTGATCGGCACCAGATGATCCGAGCAGGTTCGTCGGGGTTGTTTTTCTCTTTGAAAATTGTTTCTCGATTTAAGATGATGTAGTGTAGATAGCGTGTTGTGAGATCGACTTCAACTTAAGCGATCCGAGATGAATACTGAATTTTCGAGCAACTAAATTATTTTGCCGTGAAAGCGAAGTAAACTCCGGTACGGCGAGCTTGATTCTATCAGACAGAACTATTATATTTTGCGAGATGAAATATTACTTGGTGGAGAGTGAACTCGAGACCTTGATTCCATCAGTTTTTGCATCTAGATGAATAGTAAACTTTAACCATAAGGTGGTAGTCCATCGAAGTTATTTACTCAAATTTGGCGTCAATCTCGAAAGTGTTGCATCCGTTTTTGTTTACACTAGAAGCTATCCTCGCTTGATTCGAAAATGTCATCCCAATGGCCATCAAACACTTTGTGACGCTATATCTAATTCTTTCGAAGAAACTCCAAAGGTACATTTGGTGAGAATTAATTTCACACTTGTTTAGAAACTTGAAACATTGCTCTGAATGTCGGATATAATCGCATTCTTTCAGAGATGATCATCGTATTCCAAGAATACATTCATGAAGGCTAGCTGCTCGTGACCTTGCGAATGAAGCCAATGCTGAGAAGTTTGTCGATTTTGCTATGCTTTGTTTCGTGCTAATTTTTCTCCTTTCGATATTGTTGGAGGGAGTCCTTAATGATACAAGTTGCAGAAGATGACGTTCTCTGTTTTCTCTTCCCGAAAAACAGTTTGGTAAATTTGTTGTTTGTGCGAGCTTAATTCTGAAGCACTTTTAACATTTGGTGCCTTTTGAATCCGAACTCCTGGTTCGGAGTAGGAATGTTCGACATATTAGCTGTCTTGTATTTTTTAGCTTGACTTATTTTTCTTCCTCCGCTTCGATGAATTTAATGATGTACTTGCGAAGTGTCTCAAGACACTTTTCAAAACATTGAAAATTGCTCACTCGGCTCGGAACAGGTCTCGTTTGGATCTTGTGATAAGGCCCATAGGTTCGTATCTGATGTCAATTTTTCAAAATTATTGAATATTGCTTAAGAAAAATCGAAGATAATTCCTTGAAGTTTTCCATAGAATCCGACTCTAATTCAGCGAACTATAATCAAGGCCGGATTGGACAAATGTTAACAGAACAATTTACATAAACTAGCGTCCTGCTCATGTTCTTCAAGGTCGACGTGCCCTTCGGCGATTTAGAACACAATCAACGAAAGCCCACAATGTCTGCGATGAACGGTGTTCGCCTAGTTTCTTCCATCACACGTTCAATTTCAGAAGCTGAACTAATCATACGGTGGAATTGAGTTTGCCTCTCCTTTAGTACGCATTGAAATTCTAGATAATATTCATTGGCTTCTTGATTGATGCCCGTGTTTGCGAAGTTGCGCGGATTATTCCCCAAGACATTATCCTATCTGAAGTTTTCAAAGTTGTCATTGAGCTGATTATTGGCAGTATTAGTATTATTCGTTTCTGAAGGCTCAGAGCCATTTTCCGCATAAGTGTTGATCAACTGGCGATTAACGCTAGTTGTTCTCTGAAAAGTTGTTGTTCCTAGCGTGTTCTCAAGTTAGAGACATCTTCTTCTATGCTCTGAAATCCTTGATTGTCTCCAATGTGGCATTTTAACCGATTACGTCTACGTTATCTTAGACGACGTCTAAACTAGCTGGTGAAGTCTTAGTGTCGCCACAAGGTCATCACGATGATTACAAAACATCAAGGTGGAGAGGCTATCTCTAGCATATAGCATCTCTCCTTTCTTTTTTTTTTAACAAAGATGACAACCTGAGCATACTAGCTTTCATCAAGGAGAAAGAAGAGGGTGTTAATACAATTCTTCAAATTCTTTGATCATTGAACCTCCTTTCATCGTGATGTTCTTGATTTGATTCCTTGGGAATTCTAGAATATTTCCAATTTGTTCGAATCCAACATTTCCTTATCTTTGTGACGATCCAACATGAAAAATATGCCGGATAAAAGTTCATCGATGACGGTTCGAAAAATCGAGGAAGAATTGAATGTACCTAAGTACACTAACGGGTGAGATAGCTGTAAAACCGGGCAAGACTAGTCCGGCACCTTGTTCATGAATTTCAAACTTCACGTGAGGGAGGATCATGCGGGTACGATCATGAATGCGCGAAGAGACGGGAAGGCGAGGGGTGGAATTAGCAGGGACTCGATGGGATCCTTGTTCCTAGGATGGTAGGAGGAACCAGGACGAACATACTTATACGAATCGCAGAATCAGAAAACATGCAGTTTCGCATGCCGAGAGATTTGGAAGCGTTAGGCATTTCGATGGTCGATCCATCGAATTCGAAAGATTCAATAATTTTTCCAGCAACAAGAGGAAAGTGAGCTGAGATGGTCAGGTCACCCTTGGTATCAAGAAAGAGGACGCTTGGAACAGTATCAATCTCATCGGAAAGCTGAACGAGATCATTATTGTCGTGACGAGGAAAACCATTGGGCATTTGAGCACAATGACAAAGACAGAGGGGTAAGTACCTTACAAGAGCACGATTAGCGGGCAGATTGAGAGGAGCATCTGGTGCTTCGGGATTGACATAGGTCACAGCGCGGGCGCGATGAGTAGCACGAATGGCTTCCAGCGGTCGTTGAAGGAAAGAAATGTCTTGAGTACGAGTTTCTCCAGTGACGAGGGTGTGATTGATGACAATACTAACGTAGAGAGACCTAGTTTTGCTTTTAATTCGCGAAGATTCGCGGGAGAAGCAGCAAACAAGAGATCGTATGCATTAACGTGAGGAGTAGGGAAGACATGTCCTTAAGGCAGAGAGCAGCGACGTTGAGACTCACGAAAGAGAACAGGGTTAACCACAACACCGAAGACTTGATAGAGTTTCGAGTTTATGTAGTTAGCAGTAGTTGGTTGATTCAAAGAGGTAGCAACACCAATGAGATCAGGAATTGTACACACAAAATGAAGAACGGTGATCGTGTAGAGAATACGAGAGTAGAGACCCTTGAGAACATCAATCTTGGAAGAATTTCTAGGAAGAGTAGCGGTACAGTCATGAATAGCGGTAAACATGTTAAGGGGGTAGACACGGCCAAAGAATTGGTCATGATCAAAGCCAGCAACAGACGGAAAAAGAGACGTTCCTAGAACGGTCGGTTTCAAAGGCATGGAATTACAAGAGGATGGGAACCATGAATTCTCGCATCAGAAGAGAATTTTCGCAAAATCAATCCTATAAGAGGATTCAGCCCAGAGGCGAGCGTGAGCAGACGGAGCAGAGCGAATATGAAGATCATTCAAGAGAAAGATACTGTAAACAAAGGACATATGATAGCGACAGAGCATTTTGAAGTTTCACGACGATCAGTGGTGTTTGCGTGATGGATAGACATCAGCATCGAGTACATTACGATTGAAGTCATGTTTGGGAAAACATCGATTGTTTATACATTTTGATCACGATTGACCAAATGGTGGAAGTAACGAGCCTATTGCAGGCTTTTTGTTCCACATGACTGTAAGTCATAAAATCTTTCGAATTAATTCATCTTGTTGATGAATCAAAACTTCAAGTGTGAAGCATTTCCGTTTCGATTTGGAGCGTATTCTCTCTTTTTAATGTAACTCAATTGATGAACGTATATATATACATATATATATATATGTATCTATATTTTGAACTAATGAGTGGCAAGTTGGCGTGCTGACGAGCTGCAAGCTCGATCTGTAAGCTCAGATAGGTTGACAAGTTACGAAGGAAGCTATCGAGCTGCGAGCTCGGATAAGATGACGAGCCGCGAGCTCGGATGACGACGAGCTGAGAGCTCGAATAGGACGACGAGCTGAGAGCTCGAATAAGACGACGAGCTGCGAGCTCGGAGGAGACGACGAGCTACAAGCTCGGATGAGACGACGAGCTGCGAGCTCGGATAAAACGATATGAGCGAAATCGAGACTTGAATTGAAAACTCATTCTTCCAAGAGTTAGAACTTGGAAAAAACTCCGTGAGATGGAATTATGTGAGCGAAATCATCATTTAAATTCTATTGAAGTAAATTTATTTTTCGAAGAGTTAGAACTCCAAAATATCTCCAAGTGATAGAATCTAACTCTTTGAAGCATTGTAACAATATAGTTCGGACGAACTTGACGATAGGGACGAGGTTGGTCCTTATAGAAAGATAAGCCTCGGGGCTTTCCGTTGATGTGCTGTGCATCGCGTGATTCCTTGCGGTTGGCCGGGAAACTAGTCTCAAAGTTGTCTGGGCGTACAATGATGGATCTAGGTTCGTGCAGACTGCACCTATTGCAGAAAAACGACGAGAACTTTCTACACACAACTCAGATAGAGGCGAGGTCAAGCTTTCTGGAAAGCTGACATCCGGGGCGATCTGTGAGTAGTTGTTTCGTGAACTGGTTCATTGTAATTCGCGGGAAAATCGCCTCGCAAGTAGACTGACTTTTAATGACGAACTTGAGTTCGCGCAGACTGCATATGCTGAAGAGAAACGGCGATAACTCTCTGCAGAGAGATCGGATTGAAGCGAGGTCAAGCTTTCTGAAAAGCTGACATCCGGGGCGATCCGTGGGTTGTAGTTTCGTCAACTGGTTCGGCGTATTTCGCCAGGAAATAGCCCCGCAATTTGGCTAGTTTTACGATGACGAATCTGATTCGCGCAGATTGAATATGCTGCAGAAAAATAGCGATAACTTCTAGTAGACAGCTCCGATTGAAGCGAGGTCGGGCTCTCTGGAAAGCTGACATCCGGGGCAATCCATGGGTGTTTGTTTAATCAACTGGTTCGTTGTGCTCCGCTGGAAAATTGCCTCGCAAGTAAGAAGTTCGGATTTGCCTTCGAATCTTCTGGTGTTTTTTTTTTTAAAGAGACTTTTTGTTCGTCGCACTGGTATCGTGAGTAAACATGATGATTCGCTGTTGTGGATGAACAAGGATATCACAAAGATAGGAAGTACTTGAGTGAAGACTATGTCTCCCCTCCTTCTAGCGCCAAAATGTGGATCCTGGATCCAACACTCAAATATTATCAAATAAACGTGTAAAGAAATTAGTTGAAAATAAGAATAAATTTGTAAAAAAAAAGAGTATTGTATTGATGTCGTAACTATAGATTTTATACCAAAAATATTGGAATAAATTATGAATAAAAATACATAGATTGAAGAAATAATATTTAGTAACTATTGGAAATAACATTGTGTATATAGAAATTTGTATTGTAAAATATAGAATATTTGTGTGTGTAAAATGTAGAAGATTGGAAGTCCCTTTTCTTGTAGTCTTCACCTCTCTTTTATAGTCTTTTTCCTCCTCCCAAGGTGTCATTATTGGGCCATTAATTATGGAATTAACTCACACAATTAATCATGGTAATAAATTATGGAATTCCTCCTCCTCTCTTTTATGGATTGATACCCTCTGTACTGCAACGTCAGTTTAAGTGCTCAGGGAATTGATACACAACTGAGACTTCTAAAAATTTTTGTATCAATTTGGCGCCGTTGCCATTTGAGTGATTTTTGTTGCATTTAGGATTTCGGATCACTTAAGATCAAGTTCCTATTTCCTTTCTTCGCTTACTGACTTGTTTTGATTGTTTTTTCCGTGTGTTTCAGGTACTTGTGCACAGCATCGACCATTCTGCTCGATCTAGTACATCGATCCAGCTCCAAACCTGCATTGATATGGAAAACCAAGTAGATCCACCTCCACCGGGTGCTAATGGCAATCTGCCAAGGCAGAAACGCCCCATTGGGGCTTGTGATGCACCCAATACTCACGCCCAGCGTCAGGGAATTGTGCCTCCTACAATCCCAAACAACAACTTTGAGATCAAGAGCAGTATGATCAACATGATCCAGAATAACAAATTCCATGGTTTGCCTATGGAGGACCCTCTTGATCATCTCGATGACTTTGATAGGCTCTGCGGCCTCACCAAGATCAATGGAGTGAGTGATGATGCTCTCAAGCTGCGACTATTCCCGTTCTCTCTTGGTGATAAGGCACGACAGTGGGAGAAAGCTCTACCTCAAGGATCTATTACTTCTTGGGATGATTGCAAGAAAGTGTTTCTTGCCAAGTTCTTCTCCAATTCAAGGACTGCTAAACTTCGAAATGAGATATCCAGCTTTACTCAGAAGACTGGTGAAACCTTTTGTGAGGCTTGGGAAATATTCAAAAGCTACACCAGCTTCCAGGAAAGGCCATTCAAAACCCCAAAGAGTTTTGCAATGCTATCTTCTCCACTCAATTGAATGTAGATGACAATATCAGCACCCAAGGCGTAAGAGCTGATAACATGGTTGATGAGAATGAACGTGCAATTGAGGAAATCTCTAGACTTCTCTATGGTCCTAGTGTTGAGAAATTGGTGTTTGAGAGTGACGTCGAAGTCTCTGAGGACAGTGACAGCCAAGATGGGGAGGATTTCTCTGAATCTCAAGCTAAAACTGAAAAAGTCACTCTTGAGCTCAGCATCGAGCACCTGGATCGATCAGCTGATAGTTCCAGCGCACTCTCTGCTACAAAATCTGAAATCTCTATGGAAAAGAGATCATCTTTTGATCCACCTCCATACAAGCCCCCACTTCCATTTCCTGGGAGAGTTCTTACGAAGAGTCAAAAGAAAGTTTTCTCAAGCTTTACAGCTAGCATGAGTAGAGTTGGAGTTTCTTTGCCTTGTGGGAACAACCTGTCTCAAGTTCCTCTCCATATAAAGTTCATCAAGGCCATTTTAGCTAACCGAGAGGAAGTGGAAGAGATAATGGAAATCTCTGATCCACCAAGCCCACCACAACTTGGACCAAAGCTGATTCCTAAGCTTGCGGATCCGGGTAAATTTACCATACCGTGCTCACTTGGTGATTTGAACTTTGATGATGCCTTATGTGACTCAGGAGCAAGTGTGAATGTGATGTCACTTGAGATGATGAAGAGTCTAAGAATCCAGAGCATGAAGCAATCCTCCTCTTCTATCATGTTCGGAGATGCTTCTTCCAAAACCCCACTCGGTTTGGTTGAGAACTATCCCCTCAAGGTTGGAGAATGCATAGTTCCAACGGATTTTCTGATTGTTGAGATGAAAGAAACCAACAAGCTTCCTCTCATTCTTGGAACTCCATTCCTCAACACTGTGGGAGCTAACATCGACTTCCCAAACAAAAGAGTGACTCTTCTTCATGTGAATAATAAGATCTCTTACCCTATCAAGCCTTTCTCCACCAAGCTTTGTGGAACAATCACTAATGAAGAGGTGGAAGCCAAGGAAGAGCCTACAGATTTTAAGGATCACTATAAAGAGATCAGAGTTGTGAATGTGAAGAATGACTATGCTCTGAGGCTTGATGAAGAAACTTTGGACGGTGAATGTCTACACTCTTTGTTTGATGTGAATAAAAAAGGTGTTACAGATGAGGAGATGAGTAAAGGTAAGAAGGATTTTGAAAAGAACAAGAGAGAGACGAAAGAAATCCACCCTCCCTCCCTTGTTCCACCCTCTAATTCTATGAGCTTACATCCTTTGAGGCTCGTTGATGGAGCTATTGAGTACAAGGTGAAATGCAAGGGTCCTTCCACACCTTTTGCAAGTGTCAGAGCCAAACTTCATCCCCAACTTCAAGGTGACAAAGCAAAACTCCAAGAGCTCCTCTCACGAGTCCTCACCATCAATCTCCATGAACCACCCTAGGCCTAATGAGCATTGAAAGTCAAGCTCAGTGACTTTAAACAAGCTCACTTGGGAGGAAGTCCCATGTCTATCCTTGTACATATTGCTTTTAGTTTTTGGTATTTTTAATTTGCTTTCTTTAGTGTTTCAGGTGGTAAGGCAAGGGCAGGGTACTAGGAGCTCAAGACAGTTAAGAGATTAGGTAGTGGAGATAAAAAGGGCTCAGCATCGAGGTACTGCATCGACTAGTTGCTACCGCCAGAGCCTCCTGCACCAGCCTACACGCGAGAGAGCATGGAGCAATCCATCGACTCCTTCTTAACACAGCCTTGAGGTACCACTCCAACTCCACCATTGTATATACCATTGCATTTTTAGTTGTTTCCCGTTTTGTATCTTGAATCCTCTTTCAAATTTCTCTTACACAAGGAACTGTGTAATTTAAGTTTGGGGGAGGGTTCAGGATGTATTTGACATTGTGTTTTGTTTTCTTATTTTCAAATTTTGCATACTTGAGCCTGCATGCATTTCATCTAAGGCATAGAAAAACCATAAAAATTTGAAAATTTTTGAAAATTTCTATAAAAAGAGTGTTCATGTAGTTTGCATTTGCATATAAGATTGAGTCTAGAATGTTTCATATAGGACTGTTGCATCCAGCATAGGGGACTATGATGAGTTAACCTTGTAAACATGCTGATTTATTAGATAGATTCAATGCCCAAGTTGCTAGTTGTTTGATGCATTTTAATTGAACTTGAAGTTAAGACAGCACCATACATTGAATGCATAATCTGATATTCTTGTCTTAATTGAAGCATGTTGTGATCTGAAACTTGTCCCTATCTATTTGAACCTGAACTTGACATTTAATTATCATGTCTATGCATAGAATTGGAACTCATGGATACCCATATACATACTTGGATTTTCTTTCACCTTTATACCACTCTTGCTAATCCAAGTAGCTGATTCCCATCTTTGGAACAGTTTTCCCCACCATTAACCTGCCCTTCTTTCAAGCCTTGCATTATTTCTCTGTGTGGTAGGCCTTATTTTCGGATTGAGCTTGGAAGAAAGTGTTAGGTTTGAGCCGACAGGAATTAAGCCTTGTGTAGTTCTAGTTCGCATTTTTCGGACTAGATAGGACTAGGTGGAATCTTGTTGCTGGAGTTTGGGAGTTGATTTAAGCTAAAAAGAAAAGAAAAGTTTGATGAAAAAGGAAAAGAAAGAGTCTTTAGGAGGGGGAATGTGTTTTTAAGTAAAAGAGTCTAGTAAAGGATTTGGGGAATGAAAAGTATAAGAAAGATGGTTCTGAGTATTAGAAAAGAATGAATAAAAAGAAAAGAATGCATAGCGAAAGCTTATGATGTCTTAAGAAATAAGAAGAAAAGAGAACCATAGTGTTTAAAAGGAAACCCCAATCCGCTAGATGAGTCAGAAAGAAAAACCTCTCCTAAGGCTAAAAACAAAGAGTGAATAAGTGAGCTCAAAAGGAGCTGAAGCTAAAGGGTAGACTTAGGACAATTTGGGATAGAAAGATAGGGATAAGAGCATCTTGGGTACCTTTGGGTAGACAAAGCCTTGTTCCTGTATGCATCTATTGGTCCTTACCTTTAGCATTCTTCTAAAACTCAATCTTTTTCTTGAGAGATCCCTGCTCCGATTTGATAAACCAGCTTGAAAGAGATCATTTTAATCTCTTAACCTTTTCCCTGCACCAAATGAGTTCTTTGAATATGCATAGCTTGATTCATGGTTTCTGTATAATGAATGTTAAAGGGATAGGTTGATTTGAGCACATGTGTAGGTTGAGACTGAATTCAGAGTGTGTTGTGAAGAGTATGGCTAAGGTCTTTAAAGTAGAAATCAGTTAAAATGCATCTTAGAATTGTTAACTTGGACATTGACTCTAACTGCTTTGTCAGCATGTTTTGGTTCTGAGACCCCACTTTCAAACCTCTCTCCCTGCTTATGATTTGTTTGCTTGAGGGCAAGCAAAGACTAAGTTTGGGGGAGTTGATATGTCTATATTTTACAGGTTTTAAGCATTGATTTCTCATCATTTTAGCATTGTTTCATCCCCTGTTCATACCATTTTTAGTCATTTATAGTCACTTTGCATGTTTAGTAGGTTATTGCATGAGCATTGCATACATCCTTGCATTTGGAGTTGTTTAGGTACCAAAAGGAGCTATTTTTGGAGTTTGGAGTCTGACTCGACCAAGCCACTCGAGCAACAAGTCGATCCACTCTTCTCGAGCTTCCTATCAGATTTTCGGCTGGGATTTAGCTTCCGACGTCTTCATCAAAGTTGTAGATAATTGAGTTAGATTTCCAATGCCGGTGGTTTCAGGTCAATCGGAGTTGTGGTTCGAACGTTACGCCTGTTTTAACACAGCAACGACCTGCTGCATCGATGTGTGGTCGATCCTGAGGCAAAAAGGTTCCAGCTTTGAAGACAACCCCTGCATCGACCAAACTGGTCGATCCAGTGATCGATGCCAAGCCCAGCCGCCTTTGACTCTTGTCTTCTAGTGAATTAGGGTTTTGACTTTTCCTAAAGTAGTATAAATACAGCTGTTGTCCTGAGACAAGGAATATATCCTATCTTTTATCCTTAATCCTATCTCTTAACTTTTCTCTTATCCCTTATCTCTCTCTCTTTTCTCTCTAGACTTCTCTAAAATCAGACACTTTGTAATCCAGATTTCTCTTAATCTATTAATGTTTTGCACTTTTTACATTCACAGTTCTCTTAATCTCATCTTTAGCTTTATGATTATGCAATTTATTTTCATTTCTGGGTTTATGCATTTTATGATGATTTGTGAGTAGTCTCCTTAGGGTTCTTGAGGATGGGTTAGGTTAGTGATGAATCCTTGATCTTTTAGGGTGTTTAAGCTTAGATCTGTTTAGATCCCTTCTGGGTGAGTGTTCTTAATGCTAGTTTCTCTCTGATCAATTGAAATTAGACCCTAGGTATTTCCTGCCCGAGAGGTGTTTGATGAAATGCATGAACCAACTTTTTCCAGAGATTTACATGTCTAACCCAAGAGATTGGTTGCTTAGAGTGTTTATTGGCTTTAATAGGTTGAATCATAATGCCTGCTTTGCTATGCTTCTCTAGAGAGATCTAGGTTTGGAGGTAGTTCTGCTTGAGGATCTCTACCACGAGAGTAGATTGATCTGTATTAGAACCTATTGTCTAGGGATTAGCTCTTTGTGAGTTTTTGTTAGACACCTTAGTTGATTTAGGAGGATTCACTGACCCATTATTCCCATTCTCAGGAGCTCTATCTCTTTATCTGATTGTTATTCGCTTGCTTGTTTGATTTGCTTTAGCTTCTGCTAGTTCTTGTTAGTTCTTATTTCTGTTTTTCTCTTTTTGTTCTTTTAGAGTTGTTAGTTACCAATTGTCTCTGCTTGGCTTGGATTAAGTGAATTTGATTGCATCCTGATTGGTCAATAACTCACTCATTATGGATTGATACCCTCTGTATTGCAACGTCAGTTTAAGTGCTCAGGAAATTGATACACAACTGAGACTTCTAAAAATTTCTGTATCATACATTTTGACAATAGAAAGACTAACAAAGCGGTTTACTACTTCTAAGCAATGTTTTTGTTGGTTTTAGCCTCTTTTGGGAGAAAATGGGTATAAATGTTGTCCAAACACTCCGTAACCATCTCTAACTCTTATAATTAGTCAAATGCATTGGATTGTGATACATTTTGACAATAGAAACACTAACAAAGCGGTTTACTACTTCTAAGCAATGTTTTTGTTGGTTCTAGCCTCTTTTGGGAGAAAATGGGTATAAGTGTTGTCCAAACACTCCGTAACCATCTCTAACTCTTATGATAAGTCAAATGCATTGGATTGTGATACATTTTGACAATAGAAACACTAACAAAGCGGTTTACTACTTCTAAGCAATGTTTTTGTTGGTTTTAGCCTCTTTTGGGAGAAAATGGGTATAAATGTTGTCCAAACACTCCGTAACCATCTCTAACTCTTATAATTAGTCAAATGCATTGGATTTTGATACATTTTGACAATAGAAACACTAACAAAGCGGTTTACTACTTCTAAGCAATGTTTTTGTTGGTTTTAGCCTCTTTTGGGAGAAAATGGGTATAAATGTTGTCCAAACACTCCGTAACCATCTCCAACTCTTATAATTAGTCAAATGCATTGGATTATGATACATTTTGACAATAGAAACACTAACAAAGCGGTTTACTACTTCTAAGCAATGTTTTTGTTGGTTCTAGCCTCTTTTGGGAGAAAATGGGTATAAGTGTTGTCCAAACACTCCGTAACCATCTCTAACTCTTATGATAAGTCAAATGCATCGGATTGTGATACATTTTGACAATAGAAACACTAACAAAGCGGTTTACTACTTTTAAGCAATGTTTTTGTTGGTTTTAGCCTCTTTTGGGAGAAAATGGGTATAAATGTTGTCCAAACACTCCGTAACCATCTCTAACTCTTATGATAAGTCAAATGCATCGGATTGTGATACATTTTGACAATAGAAACACTAACAAAGCGGTTTACTACTTCTAAGCAATGTTTTTGTTGGTTTTAGCCTCTTTTGGGAGAAAATGGGTATAAGTGTTGTCTAAACACTCCGTAACCATCTCTAACTCTTATGATAAGTCAAATGCATCGGATTGTGATACATTTTGACAATAGAAACACTAACAAAGCGGTTTACTACTTCTAAGCAATGTTTTTGTTGGTTTTAGCCTCTTTTGGGAGAAAATGGGTATAAATGTTGTCCAAACACTCCGTAACCATCTCTAACTCTTATAATTAGTCAAATGCATTGGATTGTGATACATTTTGACAATAGAAACACTAACAAAGCGGTTTACTACTTCTAAGCAATGTTTTTGTTGGTTCTAGCCTCTTTTGGGAGAAAATGGGTATAAGTGTTGTCCAAACACTCCGTAACCATCTCTAACTCTTATGATTAGTCAAATGCATTGGATTGTGATACATTTTGACAATAGAAACACTAACAAAGCAGTTTACTACTTCTAAGAAATGTTTTTGTTGGTTTTAGCCTCTTTTGGGAGAAAATGGGTATAAATGTTGTCGAAACACTCTGTAACCATCTCTAACTCTTATAATTAGTCAAATGCATCGGATTGTGATACATTTTGACAATAGAAACACTAACAAAGCGGTTTACTACTTTTAAGCAATGTTTTTGTTGGTTTTAGCCTCTTTTGGGAGAAAATGGGTATAAATGTTGTTCAAACACTCCGTAACCATCTCTAACTCTTATGATAAGTCAAATGCATCGGATTGTGATACATTTTGACAATAGAAATACTAACAAAGCGGTTTACTACTTCTAAGCAATGTTTTTGTTGGTTCTAGCCTCTTTTGGGAGAAAATGGGTATAAGTGTTGTCCAAACACTCCGTAACCATCTCTAACTCTTATGATAAGTCAAATGCATCGGATTGTGATACATTTTGACAATAGAAACACTAACAAAGCAGTTTACTACTTCTAAGAAATGTTTTTGTTGGTTTTAGCCTCTTTTGGGAGAAAATGGGTATAAATGTTGTCGAAACACTCTGTAACCATCTCTAACTCTTATAATTAGTCAAATGCATTGGATTGTGATACATTTTGACAATAGAAAGACTAACAAAGCGGTTTACTACTTCTAAGTGAAACACACGTTTTCTCAGGGGTTTCAATTCCCTTATGTAATCATTGCAATACAAAGGGTATCAATCCATAATGAGTTAGTTATTGACCAATCAGGATGCAATCAAATTCACTTAATCCAAGCCAAGCAATAACAGTTTGGTATCTAGCAACCTAAATAAACAAATGAGAGAATATAAAACAAAAGCAAACAAAGATTAACAGAAACTAAAGCAAGCAATTGAACAAGCAAATAACAATCAGATAACGAAATAGAGCTCCTGAGAATGGGAATAATGGGTTAGTGAATCCTCCTAAATCAACTAAGGTGTCTAACAAAAACTCACAAGAAGCTAATCCCTAGACAACAGGTTCTAAAACAGATCAATCCACTCTCATGGTAGAGACCCTCAAGCAGAACTACCTCCAAACCTAGATCTCTCTAGAGAAGCATAGCAAAGCAGGCATTATGATTCAACCTATTAAAGCCAATAAACACTCTAAGCAACCAATCTCTTGGGTTAGACATGTAAATCTCTGGAAAAAGTTGGTTCAGGCATTTCATCAAACACCTTTCGGGCAGGAAATACCTAGGGTCTAATTTCAATTGATCAGAGATAAACTAGCATTAAGAACACTCACCCAGAAGGGATCTAAACAGATCTAAGCTTAAACACCCTAGAAGATCAAGGATTCATCACTAACCTAACCCATCCTCAAGAACCCTAAGGAGACTACTCACAAATCATCATAAAATGCAAAAACCCAGAAAAGAAAATAAATTGCATAATCATAAAGCTAAAGATGAGATTAAGAGGACTGTGAATGTAGAAAATGCAAAATCAAAATAGATTAAGAGAAATCTGGATTACAAAGTGTCTGATTTTTAAGGAGTCTAGAGAGAAAAGAGAGATAAGGGATAAGAGAAAAGATTAAGGGTAAAAGATAGGATAAGATATTTGTCTCAGCACTAAACAGCTGTATTTATACTACTTTTGGAAAAGTCAAAACCCTAATTCACTAAAAAACTAAAGTCAAAGCGGTTAGGCTCGGGATCGATCACTGGATCGATCAGTTTGGTCGATGCTGTGTTGTTCTTCAAAGCTGGTACCTTTCTGCCTTGGGATCGATCAAAGGTCGATGCACCCACGTCGATGCAGCTCCTTTCTTCACCAAACAGCTACTTCCTGCACCTAAACAACTCCATATGCAAGAATGTATGCAATGCTCATGCAATACTCTACTAATCATGCAAAGAGGCTACAAATGACTAAA
Source organism: Erysimum cheiranthoides (assembly GCA_011420285.2). Classification (NCBI taxonomy): domain Eukaryota; kingdom Viridiplantae; phylum Streptophyta; class Magnoliopsida; order Brassicales; family Brassicaceae; genus Erysimum; species Erysimum cheiranthoides. Next base: position 8,244,367 of record CM022176.2, on the reverse strand, counting down.
GATGGTATGATTAGAGGATGAAACTATACTAAAATGGTGAGAAATGAATGCTTAAAACCTGTAAAATATAGACATATCAACTCCCCCAAACTTAGTCTTTGCTTGCCCTCAAGCAAACAAATCATAAGCAGGAAGAGAGGTTTGAGGGTGAGGTCTCAGAACCAAAACATGCTGATAAAGTAGTTAGGCTCAATGTCCATGTTAACAGTTCTAAAATGCATTTTAATTGGTTTCTACTTCAAAGACCTTAGCCATACACTTCACAACACACTCCGAATTCAGTCTCAACCTACACATGTGCTCAAATCAACCTATCCCTTTAACATTCATTATGCAGAAACCATGAAAATTACTTTGGGACTATTATTCAATTATCTTATAATCAAATAATATATGAAACAATTTCATCATGACATAACCAAAGTATGTCTACATGAACATCATAACATAGCTCAAACCATTACAACTCCCACTAGAATCAAGATCATATCTTAATATCTCAAATACCTACAGCAAAAGGGTGAAACTTATGCTTAGGTCGTGGGAGAGGTTGCGGTGTTCTGCTTGGAACTCTTTCCAGCAAAACACGCCGCTATATAGACATAAAACATAACCAGTTTCCGACCGAAAATCGTCTTTGTCCGTCTAACCACTCTCAACAGAGACCATTACTTCCTCAGTTCACCAAGCTCCAATTCTTAGTATTCCTCAAATACTTGAGAACATTCTTGGTAACTGTCCAGTGACTTTCACATGGATTATATTGGTATCTACTCGTCATGCTTAACACTTTAAGCAACATCTGGACGAGTTCAGGTCATGGCATTTATAATAGGTTCCACTGCATACGCCTGGGAATCCTACTCAAACATTCTTGCTCAGCCAGTGTCTAAGGACACTGCGTCTCGCCAAGATTAATGCCATTAGACATTGGTATGAGGCCTTTCTTGGAATCACGCATACTGAATCTGTCCAAGACCTTATCACCATAAGCATCTTGACACGATCCAATTAGTTTGCCCAACCTATCTCTATAGATTCCTTATTCCAAGAATTCACGCGGCTTCTCCCATGTCTTTTACTGAAAAATAACTTCCAAGCCAAGTCTTAAAAGACTAAAGCAACGGAACGTCATTTCCGAGAAGAAGTATGTCATCTACCTACATTACGAGAAATGCAACTACGCTCCCACTAGTCTTCTTGTAAACACACGGTTCCTTTTCGTTCCTGATGAAGTCAAACTCTTTTGACCATTTCATCAAAACGATTATTTTAACTCCGTGATGCTTGCTTCAAAATTCGCAGCCTCGTCATTGTCAATGATCAACAAGTCATGACAATCGGTCACGAGAAATCCCTATTTCTCGGAATCGTGACGTATCCATCCGAATCTGCGAACTTCAGGCTCCACAGGTATAGGTTCTACAACTCTTTGTAGATCCATTTACTGCTTTACCTCTTCGGTGAAAGCCTAGTATCGATCGATACCATCCTGTGATTTTCGAACGTTTTCGAGTTCTACTTTTACTCCCACTGTTCTTCTTGGAAAGACAATCTCTCACTAGAAAACATAGTTCTTAGCAACAATCATTTTGTTCTCAGAACGGTTGTAGAAGTAGTAAGCCTTGGTTTCCTTAAGACAACCAACGAATTAGCATTATTGGATTTGGGTGTGAGCTTATCTTACCGTAAACATTTTACATAGGCCTCATAACCCCAAAATTTCAGTAAAGACAGTCTTGGAACATTTCCAATCCACATCTCATATGTTGTCTTTATAACTGATTCTGATGGAACCTTTTAGTGTAAACGCAGACGTTTCTAGAGTGTTTCCCAAAAGGGATAATGGAAGATATGTGTGACTCATCATTAATCGAACCATATCCAATAAGGTTCAATTCCTCCTCTCAGAAGCTCCATTCCATTGGGGCGTTCCAAAAGGAGTGAGATGTGAAATTATTTCACACTCTCTCAGATGATCACTTAACACTTGGCTTAAGTATTCTCCTCCGCGATCCAATCGAAAAGCTCTAATACTTTTGCCAATTTGATTCTGTACTTCATTTTGGAACTCCATGAACCTTTCAAAGGATTCATATTTGTGTCTCATCATATGGACATATTCATACCTTCTGAAGTCATCAGTAAAGGTAATGAAGTACTGAAAGTTTCCTCTAGCACTGGTGCTCATCGGGCTGCATACATCTCTATGTATAAGGCCCAATAAGTTACATGCCCTTTCATTTGATTTGTCAAAAGGGGCCCTTAGTCATTTAGCCCAATAAGCAGGATTCACATCTCTCACATGATTCACAATCAAACGAGCCCAAAGCCCATCACTATGGAGCTTCTGAATCCGCTGTAGCCTAAACGACACAGCGAGAGAATGATTTGTATTTATGTTATAGACAGGCATATATTGTTTTAAGACATAAAACCCATTCTCTAATGGGGTGCTACCATAGGACATTTCATTAAGATCAACAGAGCAACATTTGTCTTTAATCAAAATGAATATCATTCATATCCTTACAAGAAAATGAAATGACGCTTCTGCTCATAGCAGGTACATAGTAGCAATTATTCTATTCTAAAGCCAAGCCTCGAGGCGACTATAAATGGAAATTTCCTACGGCCAATGCAGCAACTCTTGCTTCATTCTTGGCGTGTAATTCCACTTGTCCCTTCTCCAACGTTCTACTGTTGCTTCGTGCCTGCATATTTGTACAAATATCAGCACCACAACCGGTATCTTATACCCACGAGGTAGAACTTGAAGTAGTAACATTTACTTCCATAACACAAATACCTTGAGAAGAAGTCCCGTACATCTTCTCAATCTCTTGTGCATCTTCCAAGTATTTCTTGCAGTTTCTCTTCCAATGTCCAAGCTCCTTACAGTACTGGCACTTCTCAACATCGGTTAGGCCAACCTTGGGCTTACAAGAAGACACAGGCTTGTCCTGATTTACAATCTGGACGGCCTTGCCTCTACCCTTGTCCTTTCCAGGTTTCTCAAACCTTTTGCAATTTTTGATGTCATGCTCAGCTGTCTTGAGCATACTATGCAGCTCAGTCAACGTCTTCGTCAACTTGTTCATGTTATAGTTCACAACAAACTGATCATAGCTTGACGGCAGTGACTGTAGAATGATGTCAGTAGCCAACTCTTGGCTAAAGGGACAATCCAGTCTCCTCAGGTTATCTATATAACCCATCATCTTTATGATATGAGGACTTACTGGTGAATCCTTTGGTAGCTTGCATTCAACTAGAGATTTAACCGTCCGGTATCTCTCAGTTCGAGCCTGCTCCTGAATCATCGCTTTCAGGCTAGTGATCATCTCGATGGGCGACGCCACATTCTCATATTGCTTCTGCAAGTCCGAGTCCATGGTAGCCAACATCAGACAACGCACATCGACCACATCATAGTAATGCTTATTCCAAGCATCATATACTGCATGTGAGGCATTGGACCTTAGTTTCTCGGGGAGAACTTTCTCAAGAACATAGTCCTTTCTCTCCTGTTTGAGAACAATTCTCAAGTTCCGATACCAATCAAGGAAGTTGGATCCATTTAGCTTGTCCTTCTCAAGGACAGATCGCAACGAGAAAGAGTTCTGATGAGGGGTTTTAGACATAACTAGAAATCAAAATAAGATGGTTTAGTTATGATGTTCAGGAAATGATAAATCTTAACAATTAAGAAAACTCGCATTATATTCAAAACAACGTTTCCTCAAATGAATATAATGATCCAAGACCCATGCTTCACCAAAACTTGAGTGGGCCACTGGCCGTCACCCAAATCTTAGCTATCTAGGTAAGCAACACTTTGCTAATCATATCCAATATGACTCTTGGTTGTGGATAAGACATCTTATGTCTTGTCCACCTGATGTCTATGGGCCCAGAACTTCTGATAGCCCACTCAAGTAAACCAATCTCTCAATCAAGTAACGATTGATGCCATGCACTGCAAGCCCATCAACACAATTACGTACTGCCTTACTCATGTAACCGGGATACCTTGCACTGCAAGACTATCACGCAGTGAAACAAGTCTTGACAGCTGACAAGATCGGGAACACATCCGAAACACATGATATTTAGTTGAGGAACATAACTTTTAATCTTGACAGATATCATATATGTACTGAAGAAGGCTTAGATTTTATCAAAACAATTAATCTTTATTAAGTTTTAATTATTCTAAGGAGTGGGTGAAATCTGGTTCGGTTATGTGATCTCGGGTTCGCTAACCCAGAATCTGCACAGTGTATCGATACTAGTATCGATCAACACTCCTCTGCTATAACCGGTCTTCGACAACTGATCAATCCAATTGAACCAGTTTCGATGACCAAGCGAACCAATTTCGACAATTGGTCAGTATCGATCGACACTACCTTAGTATCGATCGATGCTCAACCAAACCAAAACGATTTGCGATAACCGGTCCATCAAATTGAACCGTATCGATAACCAGTCGGTATCGATCGATACAACACTTGTATCGGTCGACACCAACTTAATCGCACCAAACCGCAATCAGCCGGTTTAAATCGATTTCGACCAAGCATGATAACCAATTCAATCCAATTGAACCGACTAACCATTCGCAAGGCCGTATCGATCGACACAACTCAGATTGTATCGATCGATACCATTAGGTTTCGGGAACTTCGATCCATCTACTTCGATCTTTGGATCGAAACCTAATTATTTATTAAAGTGTCGATCGATACCATCATGATGGTGTCGATCGACACCACGAAACCTAATTCGACGAGTTTTAGCAAAAAAACGAATTCCACAGAAGCATCCTATACATCATATGTATCCAAATCGAATTCTCTAATTCAATTACATGCTTTTCAGATTCAATAGTTAAACCCTAAGGCTCTGATACCACTAAAGGAATTTGCACAGGTTTCTACCGGATTAATCTCTATTAATCAACCTACAGAATTCCTGAAGCCTAGGATCTAGGGTTTGAAAACAATGAATCAAGAGATCTCAGATATACCTGGAGATTGGCAGCGGAATATGGTCAGGTAATCGAGATCTGGAAACGCTTCAAGTGCTGCGCCTGTACTGTAGTCCACACGCACACAAACTGGAACCCGCAGGGATGCTAGTGCCTGGAATCGGATCTCTCAAGGAAAATCTGCGTTTACAGAGGGTGACTGCGAAAACTTCTGTCTCCAGGTCGAGCCTCATATCATATATATATATAGGCCCTGGAGAAAACCTAATTGCTTCACGGGCCGAGCCGGAATAATTAAGTCATTGGGCCGAAATCTCTATTTCGGTCTGTGCCTGGTATCGATCGATACCACCTTTTGGTATCGGTCGATACCTTCCTCAATAAACACGTTGTGTATCATATACACATGTGTATCATATACACTAATTAGATCATTACCTTAATGATCATTCCCTCATAAAGTGCATCCAGTTTGCTTAGGTGTGTGACCCTGTAGGATCATATAATACTAGCAATGAGTTCATAACTCATAGGTCATTAGCGACTGCTAGCAAAGCATCATGACCACCTAGTGTTATATGAATGTCTAATCTCGACAACACAACTATATCTAGAGTGAATACAAGTATGATTTCGGGACATTCCCAACAGGTTTGTCGTTCAAGTTGCTCGATTCTGGCTGCCATCTTATCGTCTCTATCCTGGGTCATCTTAGAGATAGAATCGCAACGGTTGAAGAGTTTACCAATCAGCTTGCGTGCTTCTTCGCTAGCCCTATCGCCTTCAAGTATGTTGGCGAGGTGGCTGCTAATGGTTTCTTCTATCCATTGCAATCTCCATTCAGTGTTCACCAGATTTTCCATGCCTTGTCCTCCGTTTTGTCAAACTTGAGATCGGACTTCATCAATTTTTGCACCGAGAGTCACATTGATCTTGTCGATATTATCATGGATAGTCTTCTCAAGCAACTTCTAGTAATCAGAATATCCGCTCAAAAGGGTCTCGAGGCGGTTTTCACGCGGCCTTGGTCGTGAGACAGAAATTCCTCTCTCCTCGAAGATCTCATGTGGGATTCAGATAGTGTCTTGATACTTCCCTGAGTCTCTCCGATCATCGCCTCGAGCTCGTCGGTTGGCCGCGTTTGGATGATACAGTCGATATTCTCCATAAGGAGGCAAGGGGTTCCTTGGATGGGCTCTCTGAACGGGCCTATCATCTCGACAAGGTCCCAGGCGTGGTGCTGGTGGTTGCCTAGGCTTAAAACTGCCTGGTTCAATAGCTTCCAACTCTTTCAGGAATCTCTGAGTACCGTCTTCTTCAGTGGAGTCTTCTAGTGGAACTCGAGTGACCATACAAGAGTATGCTTCTCTAGGTTCTCTATCGTCATCTGATCGATGGTCAAATAAAACCTAGAATAAAACAACTACCGGATCAAAGACGGCAATCAGTTGTAGTATTTAAGGGTCGAATCCACAGAGACCAAAGTTTCACTATAAGATAATTAGACTAAATATAGCTAGGAGCAAATTAAAAGATTTGTTTCAAGCAAACGATTAATTCAAAAGACAATTCAAATAATAAAACAAGTATTAGGTCTAGGGTATTCTTCCAGGATGTGAAACAACAGGCAAATCGAAGTAAAGGAATGTTAAAGAATCGTTCTTGAACTCAATTCACAATGGTAAGGTAAGTCGGTTCTCACGCAAATACCTACTTAGCAATATTTAGAGAACGCTTTACGCTAGGCTTCCCTAAGTAAAACTAGCATTAATAACAAGATTGATATGTTCACAAGATATCAAAACAAGAGCTTTGCGCTTGCCAAGCTAAGAAATCTTGCTCGCCTAATGTTAATTCTAGCGACTAAACACCACTCTCATGCCTAGTTTAATCGCCTAAGATCTTAGAACTAGGTGATCAGTCTAATTCTAGCATTAAGAACAACAATAGATGAAGAACTAATAATCTAAATTCCCGGACTAACAACCTAGCGAATTCATCACATCCCTTCCGAAACCCTAAACCTAATAAGGAAACTACTCAGACATGGAAAAGGAAACAAAGCATTCAATAAATGAAAACATCTTTATTTCCTAAAATAAAACTAAAAAGGAGCTAGAGAGCTTTTAGGTCTCTTGCCCACAAACTAAAGAAAAGTAGTAAAATGAATTCTGATTTTTGGTGTGTGTAATACAAGGGGCGAGCCCCCCTTTATATAGTAAAAGGGAGAGCAACAAAAGGAAAGAAAGAAATGGAAAGTCTTGGAGAAGAGGCAAAAGAGGCGGTGGACCGGTCGATCCATGGACCGGATCGATCGGTCCATGTTTTCATGGGCTTGGGCCGAAATTCTTCTTAGGATCGATCGATCCAATTGTGGATCGGTCGATCCCGACTCTCGTCTGCGTCGGCTTCGTCAGCAGGTTGACATGTCTTCAGTAAATCGGCCATAACTCTTGATTGCACCGTTGGATTCCCATGAAACCACTTGGAGATGAAAGCTAACATCCGTGGCTATCTTGTATTAAAATATCAGAACGATCCAACGGTTGAAAGGTCTTCGTCTGAGGCCATACTTCTGACGGGTCTGCTGGACTCTACATCTTTATATGTATAATTGCATCCAAAATGATCCAAAAGTCTTTCTTTTCCAATATTTGCTTCTCAGACCTGAAATACACTAAGTGAAACATATAGTCCTAATACTTATCTAATATAGGTTAGTTGACTCAAATAATAATCCTAAAACATAGTTTAAAAACGATAAAAATAAGACTCATCAATTCTCCCAGACTTGAATCTTTGCTTGTCCTCAAGCAAGAACAATCCGAAATCTTAAAGGGAAAGGTTTGAAAACAAGAACTTACAACTTCTCGAGAATCTCCGTACATCTTCCATGAATCCATCACTCAAAGGATCGAGGTTACAACATGTACTAACCATTGTCTTAGCAACTCTCCGTACTGATGTCCCGAGATCTCAAGGAAGCTCCAAAATCTTCTTTGCTGACTCCCTACATTCGTTCTTTACAAGCGTGCGGTCTCAACGAGGGAGTATCGATCAAAGATCGCGTAGACGCTTACCTTCTTCTAGCTTCCAAGACATTCTTCTTATGGTTCCTTTCCTCCTCTTCTCTTTTACTCTTTTGAGATCGATTTCTCCCTACTTTTCTAGGGTATCATTTTATTTTTTCTATCGATCTCCTTTTCTCTTTTTCTCTTTAGCCCGGGGTTGGTTTTCATGAGTCCGAAGTATGCAAGGGGGTAACCACACATCCCTCGGCCCACTTCTTTGTTTACCACATCCCTTTTCTTTTCTTTTTCTTTTTCAGGAGAAGAGATAGGGGAATCCATACTTTTTCGAAGTTATGCGCGTCTTGGAAAGCTTGAATCAGAGGTCGCGTTCGATGCATACCAAGCCCCAAGATGAGAAGATTAAGTCCAAATTAGCGTCTTGTCATGGGTGGAGTCAACGCCAAGTCAATCGGATTTCCAAGAGATAGGGACTTCTGGTGAGTTGTTCGGCTATGGCGTTCTAATCTTCAGCTCTTCAAAAGAATAATCATGACGGATAGCAGAAGACGTTAGTACGAACACACGATTCACAAAAGAAGTTCCAAGTTCCAACTATTTTGACTCAATAAAACGACTCAAATAAAAACAAAAAGACATAAGATAAAAATGTTAGTACGAATGGTTACATTCCTCCCCCAGACTTACTTCACACCGTCCCGGTGTGTAAGGAAAATCCAAGACAAAAAATGCAACACAAATGAACCTGGAGAGTGCGCATATTCTGCGTGTAGAGCTGGTTCACAATGGGTTGCCTCCCATTCAGCGCTTGGTTTAGGTCGTAAGCTAGCTCGACCGTATGATGTGCCTAGGCAGGTGGAGCATCAACCAAATGAAGTGACCGGGGCTGTTCTATCACTTCGTCGGCAAGATATCGCTTCAAACGTTGCCCGTTGACAATAAATTCGCTCCCATCGTTACGCGCAAGGACCACAGCACCATAGGGACGAACTTCGGCGACTAGATATGGGCCAGTCCAGCGAGATTTCAATTTCCCAGGAAAAAGTCGCAATCGAGAATTAAAGAGCAAAACTCGATCATTAACTGCAAAGTACTTAGGAACAATCTTCTTGTCATGCCAAGCCTTAGTGCGTTCCTTGTAGATCCGAGTACTCTCATAAGCATTCATTCGAATCTCTTCGAGCTCATTAAGCTGGATCATGCGTCTCTCTGCGGCAGTCTTCGTGTTGAAGTTCATTTGCTTCGTGGCCCAAAATGAGTTGTACTCAAATTCAACTGGCAAGTGACAAGCCTTCCCGTAGACCATTGTAAATGACGTAGTACCAATTGGTGTTTTGTACGCCGTTAGATAAGCCCATAACGCGTCATCAAGTCTCAGTGACCAATCTTTGCGTGTACTATTCACTGTGCGTTCCAAAATGGCCTTGATTTGCCGATTAGAGACCTCCACTTGTCCACTTGTCTGAGGGTGGTTTGGTGTAGCGACCTTGTGGGTGACACCATACTTCTGAAGGAGGCCGGCGAATGTCTTATTAATAAAGTGTGACCCGCCATCGCTGATAACGATTCTAGGGATGCCAAAACGTGGAAAAATCACGTGTTTGAAAAGATGGAGAACCACCCTATAATCGTTGGTCGGGCTGGCGATAGCTTCCACCCACTTAGAGACGTAATCGACTGCAATTAGGATATACTCATTCCCATAAGAACTAGGGAAGGGTCCCATGAAATCGATTCCCCAACAGTCAAAGACTTCGATCTCTAAAATGTAATTCTGAGGCATCTCGTCTCGTTTACTCATATTCCCACGTCGTTGGCATGTGTCAAACTTGGAGACGTAAGTATGTGCATCACGAAACAGGGTGGGCCACCATAATCCGGCTTGTAAGACCTTCGTAGCAGTCTTGAATGTAGCGAAATGACCAGCGTATGCAGATCCATGGCAATGGTAAAGAATACCATTCATCTCAGATTCGGCGACACATCTCCTATAGAGCCCGTCTACACAACGCTTATAGAGGTATGATTCATCCTAGAAGTAGTGTCGTACATCCCGTAAGAATTTCTTCTTTGCATATCCCGTGAAGTTCAGGGGTTCATCTCCGGCACATAGATAGTTGGCGTAGTCAGCGTACCAGGGAATGTCGTTAACGGCTTGAGAAATTACCTTAGCATCGGCGATGGGTTTGTAACGCTCGTTTAGGAAGGAGATCACGTATATGTTTTCTACCGTAATTCGGTCATTGATAGGAACGTCCGCTTTAACCTTTAGGCGGGAAAGGTGATCGGCAACTCCATTTTCTATCCCCTTTTTGTCGCGGATTTCGAGATCAAATTCTTGTAAGAGGAGAATCCAGCGCAGGAGTCTGGGCTTGGCGTCTTTCTTAGAAAGCAGATAGCGGAGTGCAGCGTGGTCAGAATGGACTATGACTTTCGAACCTACTAAGTAAGATCGAAACTTTTCGAAAGCAAACACGATCGCGAGGAGTTCCTTTTCCGTGGTTGCGTAGTTCGCCTGCGCCCCGTCTAGCGTTCGACTAGCGTAATAGATGACATGGAGTTTACCATCCTTTCGTTGTCCTAGCACTGCACCAACGGCAAAATCACTTGCGTCGCACATGACTTCAAAAGGTAAAGTCCAATCAGGCGGTTGTACTACGGGTGCGGACACAAGGGCCTTCTTCAGGACGAGAAACGCTTCCTGACATTTGTCATCAAAAACAAATGGGACGTCTTTGCATAGTAGCTGGGTTAGAGGCCGAGCTATCTTAGAGAAGTCTTTGATGAATCGCCGGTAAAAACCTGCGTGTCCTAAGAAACCGCGTATCTCTTTTACCGTCTTCGGTGGTTGCAAGCTCATCATGACTTCGATCTTTGCTTTGTCTACTTCGATCCCCTTCTCCGATATTCGATGACCAAGAACGATTCCGTCGGTGACCATGAAGTGGCATTTATCCCAATTGAGAACCAAGTGCTTATCCACGCATCGTTGCAGAACTTTGCAAAGATTGGATAGACATGCAGAGAAGGATGAGCCGTAAACAGAGAAGTCATCCATGAATACCTCCATGATATCTTCGATAAGATCGGTGAAAATAGACATCATACACCGCTGGAAAGTGGCAGGTGCATTACACAGCCCGAAAGGCATTCTCCGATAGGCAAACGTTCCATACGGACATGTGAACGTAGTCTTCTCTTGGTCATCAGGGTGGATTGGGATTTGAAAAAATCCGGAGTATCCGTCAAGAAAACAATAGTACGGATGATTAGCCAAGCGCTCGAGCATTTGGTCAATGAACGGGAGTGGGAAGTGATCCTTCCTTGTGGCTACATTTAGCTTCCGGTAGTATATACACATCCGATGGCCCGTAACTGTACGAGTTGGGATTAACTCGTCCTTTTCATTGGCGACGACGGTTACACCTCCTTTCTTTGGCACCACGTGAACTGGACTCACCCAAGTACTATCATAAATAGGATAGATCACACCTGCGGCTAGAAGCTTGAGAATCTCCTTCTTCACCACTTCCCGAAGATTAGGGTTCAAACGTCTTTGATTCTCGATGGAGGACTTAGAAGGATACTCGAGATGAATGCGATGCGTACAGAGCTCAGGAGAGATACCGGTGATATCGTCAAGAGAGTACCCTAAAGCCTTCCGGTACTTTCGCAACTTGTTAAGTAGAAGTGCTGTCTCCACGTTGTTAAGATTAGCATTGATGATCACTGGATACGTGGAGTTTGGTCCCAGGTACGCGTACTTGAGCCCTGTAGGAAGTGGTTTTAGCTCCAGCTTTGGTGCAGAGGATTCGCTCCAATCGTCTTCTGGTTTCGAAGGGTTTTTAAGAGTGGGACCGATCGGTCCAAGGTCCAGATCGATCGGTCCGTCCTCTTCGGCTTCTTTGTCGATGGAACAGACAGGATCGGTCGATCCCTTCAGAGGATCGGTCGATCCGCCCTCTATTGGTGGGTGAGATGCTTTCTTCTCTTCTGCCGGTGCATCGTCAAGTTGGCGTATCAGCTCCGTAATTTCCGAACAACGAAAGGTCAGTTCGGAAGTGGGTTTAGTCAAAGCCGTCTGAACGTAATCGTTTGAGCACAACTCGTCGCGTACTTCTTCGGCTAATTCGTCCACTGCATCGATTTGAAAAGTTTGACCGTCAATGGTGGGATTCTTGGCGAGCCTCTCCAGGTTGAACTCCATTATAAGATTATCCATTCGGAGTTCGATTTTTCCTTCTTTCACGTTAATCAAGGCTCCGGCGGCAGCGAGGAATGGCCTTCCAAGAATGATGGGATTTCGCGGTTCTTTGTCGAACTTTAAGACAATGAAATCAGTTAAGATACAACTGTTTCCTATTTTGACCGGTAGATTCTCGATAACTCCTTCTGGACGCCGTGTTGATCGATCAGCCAACACAAGAGTCACCCTAGTTGGTTTAAAGGTGAAAAGACCGAGTTTTTGCGCTATACTAAGTGGCATGAGACTCACGCTTGCTCCCAAGTCGCAAAGACATTTCTTGAATTCCAAGTCTCCTATCGAGCATGGCAGAGTGAATGGACCAGGGTCTTTATGTTTTTCTGGTTGCTGATCCTGAATTATCGCACTACACTCGTGCGTGAGATGCATAGCTCCTTGCTCTAAGCTAGCCTTGTTCGTCAGAATGTCCTTCATGAGTTTCTTAAGACATGGAACCATTTGAACGGCTTCGACGAATGGAAGCTTTACTTGGAGATCCCCTACTACTGATTTCATCTTGTCGTATTCCTTCTCGCGCATTGCGTTCCTTCTGCGAACTGGAAAAGGTGCTTTGCGTGGAGCTGCTGGTAGTGGTGCTGTCGCAGGTTTAGGAACTTGAACAGGCGGTTCCTCGTTCTTAGGATCCCTCAGTATCTCGTCGAAATCTTCCACTTCGAATGGATTGACTCGTGTGGAAGCAGGGGCATTATTGGTGGTAGACCAGTCGATCTGTGTAGAGGATCGATCGGTCTTTGGCTCCTGTCTGGGGTTGCCTTCCTGTGCAGATCGACCGGTCTGCGCTGGAGATCGATCGGTCCGTCTGGCAGATGGACCGGTACCTTCTGGCCTCTTAGCGTTATTGCATGCATGAACTCCCTGGGGTTGTCTTCTGGCTTGCCTGGAAGTACTCCTGGCGGTGCTCGGACATAAGACGAGGACTGTGCCACCTGGTTTTCGAGTATTCGCATATGAGTGCTCAATGTCTCGATTTTTCCGTTAAAATCATTGTACATGCTGTCAATCTTGACATTGATGTTGCTGGAGCTTTGATGATGACTATCCATAAGAGTACGCATCATGGCTTCGAGTCGACTTTCTTGTGGATTTGGCTCCTGATACGCACCGGGGTAAGGTTGAAAACCTTGCGGAGGGTGGTACACTTGAGAGGGGTACCCTCCATAGCCTTGGAAGTTTGCTTGCCTTCCCAAGTAGTGAAGCTCTTCAGTCTCGTCAGGGTCAGGATCACTGGTATTCTTTCGACGTATGATGCGTCGATTTCTTTGCAGGAGAGTATCCACTTTAGAGCAGAGATCCTTGAAGGCATTATTGTCCTCTTTAGGCGTCTCAGGGACTTTGCTGCTGCTACTTGCTGCTAGATTGTCGATCAGAAGAGTGGCCTCGTCAGCTGTATTGGTAGAGAAATCACCGCGGCTTCCGGTATCTAACGCCATTTGATAATCGAAATCCACTCCGCAATAGAAGATGTTCATGAGATTCTCTCTTGCGTACCCGTGATGTGGGCAGTCTCTCAAATACTCCTTGAATCGCAGCCATGCTTCGCAGAACGGTTCACCTTCCTCTTGCGAGAATGTAACGATCTTATTCCTCATCTTCGCGGATCGAGACTTGGTGTAGAAATAGTTGAGAAACTTTCCTCTACATTGCTCCCACGTTGTAAGAGATCCCGGTTCAAGTAGTTTGAGCCACCTCAAAGCTTTTTCTCCCAAAGAGAACTTGAAGAGGGTAAGCCTTAGATAGTCGTAGGGCACTCCATTCTGCTTTGCAGTGTTGCATAAACTTTCAAAGGTCTCGATGTGGTCAAGAGGATTCTCCGACGCCGAACCGTTGAAGATACGGTTCTGAACTAGAGAGATCAGGCTGTGCTTGATCTGGTAGTCTTCCACCTCAGGAGTAGGTGGGCAGATGGCTGACTGGGTCTCGAAGAATTAATTCGGCGCGTTATGCTCCCTTAGAGTGATGCGTCTTGGCGGCGTATGAAACGGATCGGTCGGTCCTCCAGAGGGATCGATCGGTCTGGCAGGCGGGGTGGCAGAATCAAGGACGCCTTGGTTCATGGCTCGTGCTCCTTGGTTAGCTTCTTCCATTGTTCACCTAAATAATATAACTAAAATAGATTAGTAAAACGAAAAATAAAAACCTAGTCTTAATTCAATTCTATAAAAATCCTAGAGGCAATCTATTGGTCCCCGGCAGCGGCGCCAATTTGATCGATGGTCAAATAAAACCTAGAATAAAACAACTACCGGATCAAAGACGGCAATCAGTTGTAGTATTTAAGTGTCGAATCCACAAAGACCAAAGTTGCACTATAAGATAATTAGACTAAATATAGCTAGGAGCAAATTAAAAGATTTGTTTCAAGCAAACGATTAATTCAAAAGACAATTCAAATAATAAAACAAGTATTAGGTCTAGGGTATTCTTCCAGGATGTGAAACAACAAGCAAATCGAAGTAAAGGAATGTTAAAGAATCGTTCTTGAACTCAATTCACAATGGTAAGGTAAGTCGGTTCTCACGCAAATACCTACTTAGCAATATTTAGAGAACGCTTTACGCTAGGCTTCCCTAAGTAAAACTAGCATTAATAACAAGATTGATATGTTCACAAGATATCAAAACAAGAGCTTTGCGCTTGCCAAGCTAAGAAATCTTGCTCGCCTAATGTTAATTCTAGCGACTAAACACCACTCTCGTGCCTAGTTTAATCGCCTAAGATCTTAGAACTAGGTGATCAGTCTAATTCTAGCATTAAGAACAACAATAGATGAAGAACTAATAATCTAAATTCCCGGACTAACAACCTAGCGAATTCATCACATCCATTCCGAAACCCTAAACCTAATAAGGAAACTACTCAGACATGGAAAAGGAAACAAAGCATTCAATAACTGAAAACATCTTTATTTCCTAAAATAAAACTAAAAAGGAGCTAGAGAGCTTTTAGGTCTCTTGCCCACAAACTAAAGAAAAGTAGTAAAATGAATTCTGATTTTCGGTGTGTGTAATACTGTTGGGAATGTCCTGAAATCATGTACTTGTATTCACTCGAGATATAGTTGTTTGTCGAGATTGGACTTTCATCTGATACTAGGTAATCATGACGTTTTGCTAGAAGCCTCTCATGACTAGTGAGTTATGAACTCATTACTAGTATCATTTGATCCTACAGGGTCACACACCTAAGCAAACAGGATGCACTTAAGCAAGGAATGTGTTTTGAGGGAAGGTGTCGATCGACACCAATGAGGTGGTATCGATCGACACCACATACGGACCGAAATAGAGATTTCGGCCCAATTCGTTCCGGCTCGGCCCGTGAATGATTAGGTCTTATCCCGTGCTTATATAAAGATATGAGGCACGAGATTTTAACCTAAGTTTTCGTCCCCCCTCTCCAGTTGACACAGGTTCCTCTGCAAGATCTGATTCCAGGCCCTAACATCCCTGCAGATTCCTGTTTGTGTGAGTGTGGACTCCAGTAGAGGCGTAGCACGTGAGACGCTTCCAGATCTCTAATACCTGACCCTATTCCGCTGCCAATCTCCATGTATATCTGAGATCTCTTGATTCAAGTTTACAAACCCTAGATCCTAGGCTTCAGGAATTGTGTTAGGTTGTTAATAGAGATTAAAACCTGTAGAAATTCCTTCAGTGGTATCAGAGCCTTAGGGTTTTACCTTTGAATCACCTAAAAGCATGAAATTGAATTAGAGAATTCGGATTTAGGATGCTTGTTAGATTGAAGTTTTCTGTGAAAATCGTTTTTGCTAAAACTCGTCGAACTAGGTTTCGCGGTATCGATCGACACCATCAAGATGGTATCGATCGACACCACTAATAAATGATTAGGTTTTGATCGAAAGATCGAAGTTCCCGAAACCTAATGGTGTCGATCGACACAAACAGAGTTGTGTCGATCGACACGGACTTGCGAATGGTTAGTCGGTTCAATTGGATTGAATCGGTTATCATGCTTGGTTAAGATCGATTAAACTGGCTTATTGCGTTTTTGTTGCGATTTGGTTAGTATTGACCGATACAATGGTTGTATCGATCGATACGGACCAGTTATCGATACGGTTCAATTTGATTAACCGGTTATCGATCCAGATCAATTGGATTGACTGGTTATCGCAAATCGATCTGGTTGGTTGAGCATCGATCGACACCAATAAGGTGGTATCGATCGACACTAACCAATTGTCGAAATTGGTTCGGTTGGTTATCGAAACTGGTTCAATTGGATTGATCAGTTGTCGAAGACCGGTTATAGCAGAAGAGAGTTGATCGATGCTGCTGGGTTAGCGAACCCGAGACCACATAACCGAACCAGATTTCACCCACTTCTTAGAATATTTAAAACTTAATAAAGATTAATTGTTTTGATAAAATCTAAGCCTTCTTGAGTACATATATGATATGTGTCAAGATTAAAAGTTCCGTTCCTCAACTAAATATCAAGTGTTTCAGATGTCTTCCCGATCTTGTCAGCTATCAAGACTCGTTTCACTGCGTGATAGGCTTGCAGTGCAAGGTATCCCAGTTACATGAGTAAGGCAGTATGTAAGTGTGTTGATGGGCTTGCAGTGCATGGCCTCAATCGTTACTTGATTGAGAGATTGGTTTACTTGAGTGGGCTATCAGAAGTTCTGGGCCCATAGACATCAGGTGGACAAGACATAAGATGTCTTATCCATAACCAAGAGTCATATTGGATATGATTAGCAAAGTGTTGCTTACCTAGATAGCTAAGATTTGGGTGACGGCCAGTGGCCCACTCAAGTTTTGGTGAAGTATGGATCTTGGATCATTATATTCATTTGAGGAAACATTGTTTTGAATATAATGCGAGTTTTCTTAATTGTTAAGATTTCTCATTTCCTGAACATCATAACTAAACCATTTTATTTTGATTTCTAGTTATGTCTAAAACCCCTCATCAGAACTCTTTCTCGTTGCGACCCGTCCTTGAGAAGGACAAGTTAAATGGGTCCAACTTCCTTGATTGGTATCGGAACTTGAGAATTGTTCTCAAGCAGGAGAGAAAGGACTATGTCCTTGAGAAAGTTCTCCCCGAGAAACTAAGGTCCAAATCACATGCAGTATATGATGCTTGGAATAAGCATTACTATGATGTGGTCGATGTGCGTTGTCTGATGTTGGCTACCATGGACTCGGACTTGCAGAAGCAATATGAGAATGTGGCGTCGCCCATCGAGATGATCACTAGCCTGAAAGCGATGTTTCAGGAGCAGGCTCGAACTGAGAGATACCGGACGTTTAAATCTCTAGTTGAATGCAAGCTACCAAAGGATTCACCAGTAAGTCCTCACGTCATAAAGATGACGGGTTATATAGATAACCTGAGGAGACTGGATTATCCTATGAGCCATGAGTTGGCTACTGACATCATTCTGCAGTCACTGCCGTCAAGCTATGATCAGTTTGTTGTGAACTATAACATGAACAAGTTGACGAAGACGTTGACTGAGCTGCACAGTATGCTCAAGACAGCTGAGCATGATATCAAAAATGGCAAAAGGTTTGAGAAACCTGGAAAGGACAAGGGTAGAGGCAAGGCCGTCCAGATTGTGAATCAGGACAAGCCTGTGTCTTCTTGTAAGCCCAAGTCTGGCCTAACCGATGTTGAGAAGTGCCAGTACTGTGAGGAGCCAGGTCATTGGAAGAGAAATTGCAAGAGATTCCTGGAAGATGCACAAGAAATTGAGAAGATGTACGGGACTTCTTCTCAAGGTATTTGTGTTATGGAAGTAAATGTTACTACTTCAAGTTCTACCTCGTGGGTATAAGATATCGGTTGTGGTGCTGATATTTGTATAAATATGCAGGCACAAAGCAACAGTAGAACGTTGGAGAAGGGACAAGTGGAATTACACGCCAAGAATGAAGCAAGAATTGCTGCATTGGCCGTAGGAAATTTCCATTTATAGTCGCCTTCAGGCCTGGTTTTAGAATAGAATAATTGCTACTATGTACCTGCTATGAGCAGAAGCGTCATTCATTTTCTTGTAAGGATATGAATGATATTCATTTTGATTAAAGACAAATGTTGTTGTGTTGATCTTAATGAAATGTTCTATGGTAGCACCCCATTAGAGAATGGGTTTTATGTCTTAAACCAATATATGCCTGTCTATAACATAAACACAAATCGGTTCTCTGGCATTGTCGTTTTGGCTACAGCAGATTCAGAAGCTCCATAGTGATGGGCTTTGGGCTCGTTTGATTGTGAATCATGTGAGAAATGTGAATCCTGCTTATTGGGCTAAATGACTAAGGGCCCCTTTTAACAATCAAATGAAAGGGCCTGTAACTTATTGGGCCTTATACATAGAGATGTATGCAGCCCGATGAGCACCAGTGCTAGAGGAAACTTTCAGTACTTCATTACCTTCGCTGATAAGATCAGTAGGTATGAATATGTCCATATGATGAGACACAAATAGGAATCCTTTGAAAGGTTCAAGGAGTTCCAGAATGAAGTACAGAATTAAATTGGCAAAAGTATTAGAGCTCTTCGATTAGATCGCGGAGGAGAGTACTTAAGCCAAGTGTTAAGTGATCATCTGAGAGAGTGTGAAATAGTTTCACAGCTCACTCCTTCTGGAATGCCCCAATGGAATGGAGGTTCCGAGAGGAGGAATTGAACCTTATTTGATATGGTTCGATTAATGATGAGGCACACATATCTTCCATTATCCCTTTTTGGGAAACGCTCTAGAAACGTCCGCGTTTACACTAAAAGGTTCCATCAAAATCAGTTGAAAAGACAACACATGAGATGTGGATTGGAAATGTTCCAAGACTGTCTTTACTGAAATTTTGGGGTTGTGAGGCCTATGTAAAATGTTTACGATAAGATAAGCTCACACCCAAATCCAATAATGCTAATTCGTTGGTTGTCTTAAGGAAACCAAGGCTTACTACTTCTACAACCGTTCTGAGAACAAAATGTTTGTTGCTAAGAACTATGTTTTCTTGTGAGAGATTGTCTTTCCAAGAAGAACAGTGGGAGTAAAAGTAGAACTCGAAAACGTTCGAAATCACAGGATGGTATCGATCGACACTAAGGTAGTATCGATCGATACTAGGCTTTCACCGAAGAGGTAAAGCAGTAAATGGATCTACAAAGAGTTGTAGAACCTATACCTGTGGTGCCTAAAGTTCGCAGATCCGGAAGGATACGTCACGATTCCGAGAAATAGGGATTTCTCGTGACCAAGTGTCATGACTTGTTGATCATTGACAGTGACGAGGCTGCGAATTTTGAGGAAGCAATGTTGGATCCGGACTCCGAAACGCGGCTTGGAGTCGCTAGATCCGAGATGGGAATATCCAGATATTCGAAGCAAGGTTGGTCGCTGAAGGTCTCAAGAAAATTCATGGTATGACTATGAAGAGACCTACTCCCCAGTCACTATGCTTAAAACCATTCGGATTCTCCTAGCAACTGCCGTTTATCATGGTGATGAAATTTGGCAGATGGATGTGAAAACAGTTTTCCTTATAGGAATTCTGGAATAGGATGTGTACGTGACACAACCTGAGAGTTTCACTGATCCAAATAACGCTGGGAAGGAATGCAAGCTTCATTGATCCATGTATGGATTGAAGCAAGCATCACGGAGTTGAAATAATCGTTTTGATGAAATGGTCAAAAGAGTTTGATTTCATCAAGAACGAAAAGGAACCGTGTGTTTACAAGAAGACTAGTGGGAGCGTAGTTGCATTTCTCGTAATGTATGTAGATGACATACTTCTTCTCGGAAATGACGTTCCGTTGCTTTAGTCTTTTAAAACTTGGCTCGGAAGTTATTTTTCAATAAAAGACATGGGAGAAGCCGCGTGAATTCTTGGAATAAGAATCTATAGAGATAGGTTGGGTAAGCTAATTGGATCGTGTCAAGATGCTTATGGTGATAAGGTCTTGGACAGATTCATCATGCGTGATTCCAAGAAAGGCATCATACCAATGTTTAATGGCATTAATCTTGGCAAGACGCAGTGTCCTAAGACACTGGCTGAGCAAGAACGTTTAAATAGGATTCCCAGGCGTGAGCAGTGGAACCTATCATAAATGCCATGACCTGAACTCGTCCAGATGTTGCTTAAAGTGTTAAGCATGACGAGTAGATACCAATATAATCCATGTGAAAGTCACTGGATAGTTACCAAGAATATTCTCAAGTATTTGAGGAATACTAAGAATTGGAGCTTGGTGAACTGAGGAAGTAATGGTCTCTGTTGAGAGTGGTTAGACGGACAAAGACAGTTTCCGGTTAGAAACTGGTTATGTCTTATGTCCATATAGCGGTGCATTTTGTTGGAATGTGTTCCAAGCAGAGCACCGCAGCCTGCGGTTTGCTGGAAAGAGTTCCAAGCATAGCACCGCAGCCTCTCCCACGACCTAAGCATGAGTTTCACCCTTTTGCTGTAGGTATTTGAGATATTAAGATATGATCTTGATTCTAGTGGGAGTTGTAATGGTTTGAGTTATGTTATAATGTTCATGTAGACATACTTTGGTTATGTCATGATGAAATTGTTTCATACATTATTTGATTATAAGATAATTGAACAATAGTCCCAAATTAATTTATGGCATTTTATAGGTCATCAAGTTGAGGACTTGATCATGGAACCCTATAAGTGATAAATGACATAGATTATATTTGTCTCTAGTCAAGGTTGTTAAAGTGGGACACTGACAACCGCGTGAGACTGGTATGTGAGTTGACTGATGACTAAGTTTCATGGAGTCATTAATAAGAGTATTAAAGTCAATCACATAGATATGTGTTAGAGAACACAGGATCGGACATGACCCGCTAATGAGAACTCTACAGGATAGTTATATAAGTGTCATGAGAGGTTCTCATTACGACTATAGAGTGTAGTCCTTAGACCAGAGTTCATCATGATTTCTTGCATATGAATTGGTCCGCTTTGACTATGTCAAACGTCAACCGTAACAGGTGACTATAAAGGCATTGATTGGGCGTATCATGAAGTGTGTGAAGGAACATGGATGGAACAAGATGGAATTTGTCCCTCCTATATAACAGGAGATAAATATCTCAGGGCCCATCGGAGATTTGATACTGAGAAATGCGTGGCCGCGCTCAAACGAGGTGAATGTCAGTCGTTTGTCTTATCAGTATAAATCAGAGTCCGATGAACATGATATTGGTTGAATAAGGGTGACACGGTTCTTGCCTTATGCCATATCGAGATATAGAGACAAAGGGATTAAGGGAATAGATGATTCCAGTACAAGTGGGAGATTGTTGGGAATGTCCTGAAATCATGTACTTGTATTCACTCGAGATATAGTTGTTTGTCGAGATTGGACTTTCATCTGATACTAGGTAATCATGACGTTTTGCTAGAAGCCTCTCATGACTAGTGAGTTATGAACTCATTACTAGTATCATTTGATCCTACAGGGTCACACACCTAAGCAAACAGGATGCACTTAAGCAAGGAATGTGTTTTGAGGGAAGGTGTCGATCGACACCAATGAGGTGGTATCGATCGACACCACATACGGACCGAAATAGAGATTTCGGCCCAATTCGTTCCGGCTCGGCCCGTGAATGATTAGGTCTTATCCCATGCCTATATAAAGATATGAGGCACGAGATTTTAACCTAAGTTTTCGTCCCCCCCTCTCCAGTTGACACAGGTTCCTCTGCAAGATCTGATTCCAGGCCCTAGCATCCCTGCAGATTCCTGTTTGTGTGAGTGTGGACTCCAGTAGAGGCATAGCACATGAGACGCTTCCAGATCTCTAATACCTGACCCTATTCCGCTGCCAATCTCCAGGTATATCTGAGATCTCTTGATTCAAGTTTACAAACCCTAGATCCTAGGCTTCAGGAATTGTGTTAGGTTGTTAATAGAGATTAAAACCTGTAGAAATTCCTTCAAATACAAGGGGCGAGCCCCCCTTTATATAGTAAAAGGGAGAGCAACAAAAGGAAAGAAAGAAATGGAAAGTCTTGGAGAAGAGGCAAAAGAGGCGGTGGACCGGTCGATCCATGGACCGGATCGATCGGTCCATGTTTTCATGGGATTGGGCCGAAATTCTTCTTAGGATCGATCGATCCAATTGTGGATCGGTCGATCCCGACTCTCGTCTGCGTCGGCTTCGTCAGCAGGTTGACATGTCTTCAGTAAATCGGCCATAGCTCTTGATTGCACCGTTGGATTCCCCTGAAACTACTTGGAGATGAAAGCTAACATCCGTGGCTATCTTGTATCAAAATATCAGAACGATCCAACGGTGGAAAGGTCTTCGTCTGAGGCCATACTTCTGACGGGTCTGCTGGACTCTACATCTTTATATGTATAATTGCATCCAAAATGATCCAAAACTCTTTCTTTTCCAATATTTGCGTCTCAGACCTGAAATACACTAAGTGAAACATATAGTCCTAAAACTTATCTAATATAGGTTAGTTGACTCAAATAATAATCCTAAAACATAGATTAAAAACGATAAAAATATGACTCATCATCATCCTCATTAGTAAAGAAGTTATCATAAGTGGCATCTTCTCGAGAGTAGTCGCCAATACTCAATTCGATAGCTTGCTCTACATAGTAAGCATCAATTTCTTCTTATGATCGTTCTTCACAACCGTCAGGAATTCTCCTGATCTCTTCCTTCTCACTTCCCTGTGAAAGAGAGTCGTTAGAAGTTGTTGAGATGGTGCATACCTGAGAGTAACTAGATTCTCCATCTCCCTTCTCCATGCCACGTGGCTCGGGGAGTCTTATTGCCTTGCATCTTCCCGTTGTGTCCATTCCCATAGCTTCATGCCATTTTATTTTCCATTCAATAGCCGGTGGAGAGTTGGTCCGTGTGAGCGGGTTGGTCTCTGGGCTGGTGGTATGGTCAGGCGGTTGAAGGCTGGTGGACTGCTGGTAAGTACACGGGTCGGTGGTTCGGCAGGCGGGTAGCTGCTGGTCGATATTCGGGCTGTGAGACTGGTCGTGGAGTCGAAGGGATGGCTGCGGATCGGTGTACCGGGCACGGGGTCGACAGACAGGCAGGCTTTCACCCCGTGGGTTGCCAATGTGTCCGGGTCGTCGGTTGAAGCTGCCTGCGAACTCACGGTTCGGTCTTGCGGTCGGTCCTGGTTGGTGTTGCGGTCGGCTGGACGACTGCCGCAGACCCATGGGTCGGCTGTGCGGTCGACGGGCGTCGGGCCGCATGCACGAGGCCATGCAGTCTATGCTGGTCATCCGTTTGAAGGCAGTGCAGTCACGGGCCGGTGGTACGATCCTTGTACAGTCTCATAATCCCGTCCCAGCCGTATGGTCGATAAAGTGCCGACCGTGGGTCAACCACGCGATCGTCCGTAGGGTCTGGCGACCGTAGGGCCGTAGTCCGGTCCGTTTATTGCACAGAGATGAGCTCGTCTTCCTCCTTTGTTTCTTCAAAGCTTGGATGATCAGTAGCTTTTAAAAACTTAGTCCACCATGGTTCCTTCTTTTACTTCAACGGCTTCGCCTTCTTGATCCTCCTACAAGGGAGAAACGTTCTGGCTGCAATCAGATGGAGCTTCACCTCCTTCTTCTTCCGTAGGTGGTAGCGTGGGGTTCCTGGTGCTCAAAGAATCAGTCGCTAGGGTTGGTCTGATCGTTTCTTCTTCCCGTCCCCTCAGTGCGATGAGATTGTCTTTAAGGTTGGACTTGGCGAGTTCTTTGGATTCTCCCATGAGCTCGTCTCTCTTTTCTATGGTCTCTTTCTCTTTTGTTTTCTGTAAGATATGTGAGGGAACACTACAAGTACTTATAGAGAGAGACTTACCTTTTTCGTTAGGGTTTTGAAGAAGTTTTCCTTTTTTGTCAAGGACTTCCGTTTCTTCTCCTTTCTCCTTTTGAAATAGGGTTTGTGACTTGTCTTCCAAGGTTCTGGATTCTTCCAGGTCATTCTGGTCGTCTTCAAAGTGATGAGGGGTCAGTTGGGCTGGAGACATTGGTCGTGGGCCTTCGGTTGGGCTTTGAGGCTCAGAATCGGAACTTGGTGTCGAACAGGTCGGTGAGGGTCCTGGGCGTTCTGCGTGTGCGGCCGTGAGGGTCCTGGGCGCACACTGGAAGCTTGGTCATGCGGTGAAGAGTTGGGTAAGGTTGGATGCGGAGATTGGTCGGGCCGCATGTTGCCGTCTCGAGTATGCGGTCGAGGGCTTGGTGGCCGCATGCCCGGTGCACGTCCGTGCGATCAAAGAGACTCACACCGCGGACAGGGGGTTTGGTCACGCGGTGGAGATTTCGACAGTTTCCCCGTAGCCATCACGTTAAAGAAAGCTACTTCGCTCTCAACATTCCCTTGAAGAGAAAAGGCTGAATCAGTCGAAACGTCTTCTTCCTCTTCCTTAAGGTCATGACACAGAGGATCTTTTTCCCAATCCACACTTGGGTTAGGATTAGTGAGCTTTTTCTGTAACGCTCCTATCTCTCAATCATACCTGCCTTCTAAGTTCTCCACGGTTTTGTACATGGAAGATCCCTTCTGGCATTGATGTTGAATATCCTCTTTGGCGATTAGTAAGTCAAATCGAGCATAGTGCAATCCTTCTTCTACTTTTGAGACACGGAGAAAGACTACTTCTAGCTTAGCTTTAAGCTCCTTCTTGTTGCTCTCGAGCTTGTTTCCTGTTTCTCTGTAGGCCCTCTCGTGTGAATCTAGTAGTCTTTGAAGGAAACTTTCAATCTTCGTTTCTTTTTCGATACTTTTAGGTTTGGTGGCCTCATGAGTATCGTAAGAATAGTTGTCATGTGACTCAATTCTCGTCATCTCACATTCGATATCCTCTTCGTTAGAAGCGTGAAAGAATCCTGATGGTTTGTTAGAGCGAAGTAAGTTTGCAGCTCTCACGGCTCTACCTTCAAAGTCTTGTGGGCACGCAGCTGGCTAGTCTGTGGTGACCAGTGAATGTACCATTAGTCGAGAAGTTGGGTCCGTGCATGCAGTCACGGATAAGTGGTGATGGCCGCAGCTTCACTTCCGCGTAAGAGCCATCGAAGAGATGCTTATTCCACAATCCAGGTGGCTCATCGGGATTCATCCCGAGGGTCCCTGAAACACGTGAAATCAAAAAGAAAAATCAGCAGAACAATGTCCTAGACTTTACTCTAGTCCAAAGCTTGTGGGCAACTCAAACTTCCCCGGAGGCAACGGCGCCAAAAACTTGATGCGGTGTGATTAACACCTCACTAGTTTCACCTAAATGAGTCTAGGTTTTTAACCTTAGGTGAAAACAATTGATATGGCTGCAAGTGCATAGCCTATCGCTTGTAGTACTTAAGGGTCGATCCATGGGGAGTTGAGCACACAACAAGCTGGTATGGAAAAGAATAGGCTAGGACGAAGATAAAGAGGGGGTTTTGTTGTTTGTCACTACTAAACTATAAAGCAAGAAAAAGAAAGTAAAAGAAAATAAGAAAGCAATGCAAAGCAAAGAGAATAAAGAAAGCAATAGAAACGTAAGATGTAAGCAATAAGAGAAAACGTTGGGTATTAGGGGAACATCTCCTGGGAATTCAGGTTAATGATCCACGACATCAAACAATAATATAGGCTATTAAAAGTCTGCATTAAGTCGGTTTGACTATTGTCCACGAAGTCTTCCCAAAATCTTTGTACCTTAGTGTATACAAAGACAAGGTCGTTCGTTCTTCTCAACTAGGTCTAATTACCTTACAAGATTTTGCCAAGTTTAGTAATCTAAGATATTGCCTATCCAGGTTAGCTAATCCCTTCTATGCGCGTTGATAATAAGTTAGAAGTTGAATCATGAAATAAACCAAAGAAATCTAACAACCTAATCGATCCAAGAAAAACCATGAATATCCCCTTTGGATCACCCCATCAACCCAACAAATGAAACTACTCACACATGATGAGGTTAAACATAGCTACGATTAAAAGAAAGATCAACAGCATAAAATAAACGATAGATTGATGAAAGTAAAAGGGTTCAGATTCAATCTCTAAACAACAAGTGTAAAGAAACTAGATCTTTCTCCTCAACAACAAAGCAAAAGTAAAGAACTAAAAAGATAAAGAAAACTAAAGAAACAAACGATGCAGATGCTTGGCGAGACGTCCAAGGGAAGCTCTCCAAGTCTTCTCGTCGCTCCTCTAAGCTGCTGGTCGAGATCTGGATCTACCTCAAAGGCGGCTCTCAAACTAGCATGTTGAAACCCTAAGGTTTGGACATGTATTTATAGAATCCATCGGCGACGACAACTAGGGTTAGGGTTTTCGTTCGTCAAAACTCGGTGTCTTGGGCCAAACGACATGGGCTTCTTATGTTGCATTCTTAGGGCTTCAAATGTGGCTAAAACGTATGTCTTGGCCGCAGGTACGAGCTCCCAGTCTGCGCTAATGAAGGTCTTGGCCGAATAGTCATCGTTTGGGCGGATAGCTGGACAGGTCGGTCTTCGAACGATCATAACTTCTGATTGACAACTCGGATTTGGTCGATTCCACTTGGAGGTGAATCTTGACTCTTTAAGCTTTCCAATGACATGAGAAAGTCTTCAACGAATGCCAAACTTCGGCTGGTCTGAAACTGTACTGCAAGTCATTTTTATCCTTTTTTGGTCCCTTTTCCCTAAATCCTGTAAAAACTCTTTGTTCTTGCTAATACTTGATTATTGGCTTATTTATGTTATGAATGCATGAAAACCTTTATAAAACCATTTGAAAACCAAAGCTAAAATGGGCGAAAATACGATGTTATCAGCTCTCCTCTAATATTTGATCCTACATCAATAGTTTTTGGCAAAGAGAGTGTATGATACTAGAATTAGAATTTTCAAAAAAATGATTGAGATGAGTGAACACTTATCTTAGCTAACTCTGAACTTTGTTCTAGTGATGTCGATTTTGTCACTCCTTGCATATCTTCAGCTTCTTTAGGTAACTCTCGGTTTGGAACTAGCTGTAGTAACACTACAGGAAATGTGGGTATTAATAGCATAAGAGCATAGCGTTTTGAATGTTTATGCTATAATAGAGTTTTGAAAAATTTTAGATAGCGTTTGGAGAAAGGCAAACGCTATGGTAGGTTGAGCGCGAAAAATATTTCAGAGTGGCGCTTAGTATTTGGTCTATGATAGCATATATGTAAATTAAAATGTTATTATAGGTATAACCGGGAAACAAATATTTTATTGGCTCCAAAAATTTTACTAAGTAACAAAATAATAAAAAAACACAAAGAAACAATAAGTTAAAAAAAAAAAACTATCGATCTCTTCTTTCTTCTTTCTTTCCTCTTCTCCCATCTTTCTTTCTCTCGTCTCGAGACTGATCCGTTCTTTCTCCCTGAAAGACCAAATATGAACACCAAATGAAACCCAATTAGTTTGTCTCTTCCACTATCGATCCCTAATTTTGTCTAATCCCTCTCAGTCGAAATCTCTCTTGATCTCGATCTTACGTTTTTTAATCGTCACAGACATCAATCGAAATCAAATTGGTTAGTATATGTATGGGTGTTCGATATTTTCAGTGATTTAGTTTTTATTCATGTTAGGGTTTCATCTGTTTTTGTTGTTTTTGAAGTAATTGGGTTTTGGATTGTTGTTTGTGTGATTTGAATCGTGTTTCTTTCTTATGTGAGTTTGGGTGTTCGACTTTCAATTTGTGTTTTCGATTGATTTTTGTCTGAGTTTAGATTCATTACAAGATAGTCTATTTACTAGATTCTTTACTTAGCTAATTCAATACAATGTTTTGTGGATTTATTGTATTGAATTTATAAACTTAGCTAATTGAGTTATTTATCTGCAGGAGAAACATGGGATATCATCATTAGAGCTTCCATTGATTCAACATGAGCGAGGACCTGATTTCCATAGGCTTGCCTCTGTATTAACTGGTGATTTCAGATATAGCTTCACTTAGTGACTTCTTTGCTCTAAAAATTGACTCTTTGTTTTTGGAACTAAAAGTTTACTTAGTGAATTCTTATACTACATTTTGCGTATTCATGATAATGGAGAAAAACTCTTGCTTTCATCTTATTGCTATGTTTTTGAATGCCTTCTCTTTACTCAGAATTCAAGATATTAAGAAAAGGCTCCAGGATTGTTTTGTATAGAAGTGCAGATTTTTGGTATTCTGATATGTAGTCTCACGTCTTATTTTGCTAGATAAGAGCTTTGACTGGATCATCATAACATCTCCAGAAGCAGGTTCTGTCTTTCTCGAGGCGTGGAAGTAAGCCCTAGTTCTTGACCTATTCCCTCTCTTTTTTTGGTGAAATTTTGAACTGTTTCAGTAAGCTATGTGTTGTAAGAATATGCAATGGGTTTTCTCTAATCTTAAGAGTTTCTGAACGCCTAAGCTACTCTGATCAAAGTTATGGAATGTGTTGCTAGTGAGTTCAGTCCTTGATTTGTCATTGTTATTGTTATTAATAGGCAATGGGACTAGTCTTGAACACTTGTCCTCATTACATTCTTTTCCTTGAGCTAAACCTTATTGGTCATCTCACATTATACATGACAGTACTGTCCATATTTAATTGAACATCTTCTCTTAGGTACTGTACTATAGTTCTTAAATCACATATTGGTCATGACTTCAAAACACTGATCTGTTCTCTGATCTTGATGATTTATTTTTGTGGTTGTAGTTGACAGAGGACAGTGATTGATGATTCTTTGACAGCAAGTTCCAAAATCGTTTCAAAATCATCACATGCACAGACACAGGCAAAGACACCACCAGAGACCTCTGTATCACAATTAGGTTTATTATGTTTAGAAACTTTAAGACAATTTTTTTTGTTTATTTTCATGTGTAAGACTATTTTGTTGGTAATAAAAATAATTTCTATTTTCATTATAGATTTTTATTTTAGATTTAGAGTTTATATTATTTATAAAAATATATTGTATTTATAAAAAATACCGTATTTATAAAAAAAATATGGATTTATAAATGAATACTTTGTGTTTTCTTTTATTACATGTACTTGACTTTGTTTTCTCATGTTACTAATTATATGTTATCTCTTGGCAAAAATATATTAAACCCAAAAACACATACTTAAAACATTTTAATTGGAAAAAAATGAATTAATTATTTTAAGGCATGTACTTTAGGTTTCAAGTTAAATGATTTTAAAGATTTTTTTAAATGATTTTCGAATTTTGTAAAAGAAAAGTTAAAAAAAAAATATATAAACAAATATAACTAAATATCTCAAAAAGACATAAATTTTTAATTATAATATTTTGTAATATTATGATATAAATTAAACTCTAAATTAAAGTTAAAATCTTAAATGAAAGTTAAAATCTGAAATTAAATTAATGCGATTAAACCTTATATTAAAGTTAAAATCTTAAATTAAATCTCTAACCCTAAACCCTAAATTAAAGTTAAAATCTTAAATTAAATCTTTAAACTTTAAATTAAAGTTAAAATCTTAAATTAAATATTTAAACTCTAAATTAAAGTTAAAATCTTAAATTAAATCTTTAAACTCTAAAGTAAAGTTAAAATCTTAAATTAAATCTCTAACCCTAACCCTAACCCTAACCCTAACCCTAAACCTAAACCCTAAATTAAAGTTAAAATCGTAAATTAAATCTTTAAACTCTAAATTAAAGTTAAAATCTTAAATTGAAATTTGAAATCATAAACTATAAAACATAAATACTTGAGTAAAAAAATCTAAACCCTAAACCCTAAACTATGCCTTAGTGTATATGAACATATAAGTTAGATAGTTGGAATACTAACTTATATTAATTGTTCTTAATTTTAAAATTTTATACTTATAAGAAAAAATATTATAAAAATTGAAATACGTATATTGAATTTTTAAAGAAATAATTTATATTTTTTCATTAATAAACTATTTTATATGATAATTTTCTGATTTTTTCATTAATAGCCAATGAGAACTCACCTCCCACATTGTGGGACGAATCCTACACCGTTAGATCGCGCCGACTTAGATCTGAGCCGTCCTTTCTTATTGTTGACGCGATTAATATACACCCTTGATCTGTCCTGCTGATTTGATCTGAGCCGTGTAAAATAAATAACCCGATAACCAATAGAAAGAGATCATTCGGATCGCTGACGTGGCGTGTTGTTTTTAATATGGACCATTGATTAAAATGAATCTACGGATACAAATTTAATATTATTTTAATTTGTTTTCTCTTTTCACTTCTTTCCTTTGTCGTCTCTTTATCTTCTTCTTCTTCAATGGAGTAGTAAACGAAAAGAGGGTTTATAATTTCAACAAATAAACACATACTTGATTCTTTTTTGTTTTGTTTTTAATTTCCTTAAGAAGATCTATCATTATGTATGTTGGTGTTTTCTTTTATTTCGATCTGGATTTTCTGGATCTCAATCTAGTTCATATGATCTCGGGTATTGCAGCATAAATTCCTTCCAAACAGAGACTTTACTCAGGGATTCTTCAGGTTTTGATCTTGATGCAGGAAGCGTCTAGAGCTCACAAGTTCTTTCTACATATTTTCCTTTTTTTCTTAAAGTGTTTTCCTTTTTAAGTGTTTTCCTTTTCTAATTAGGATTCTAGTAATTTTCCTATTTTATGCATTAGGCTTTCTCTATAAATAGAGACCTAGGTAGTATGTTTTAGACACAACTTTTATCATTCTTATTAATCAAAGTCTTCGAGTTTTCGAGCTTTATCTTTCTGGTGGATTCCAGATAATATTTCTTCAAGTTTGTCGCTTGCAAACTTGATTCTTTAATTCTAGATCCAACGCTTGTTGATCTAGTGCATTCCGACTGCGTCAAGTGGTATCAGAGCAGGCAATCTCCTACTCTTTTCGAAGTTTGAATAGCTATGGGTGATCAACCGTTAACCGGAGCCGACTTGGAGGGTTTAAGAGGTGAACTCGTCAATTTAAACACTCAGATGGCGGACCTGTTGACAGCGCTTAACAATCAGTTTGCGGCTTTACCCCAGCAGATTGCTAACGCGATACGAGGAGGAGGAGAACAAAGGGGACCAGATCAGAATCAACAAGGCGGCAACAACCAAGGTGTTGTCCAACCAATTCAGGTCCATCAAGGTGGAAATAACCGACTGCCTGTTAGGAACAATCGACAACAAGACAGGCACAACCGTGTTGTTGTTGACAATTCCAGCTCGGAGGAGGACTCTGAAGAGGAAGCTGAAGAACAAAGGAATCAGCGAAACAATCATGACTATCGAGTAAAGCCTGATATTCCATTATTCAACGGAACTATGGCAGTTGAGGAATTCTTCGATTGGCAGATCGACGTTGATAGATTTTTCGAAGTCATGGAGGTTCCTGAGAATAAACAGGTTAAGATGGTGGCAATCAGGTTAAAGAAGACTGCTGCTGTTTGGTGGGATAAATTGGTTATCCAAAGGCAAAGACAGAGGAAGGGTCCCGTTAGAACATGGCGTCGAATGAAACAACTGATGATGGAGCGTTTCTTGCCGGAAGACCATGAACAGATTCTCTACAAGATGTACATTGATTGTGTTCAAGGAAACAGAACAGTGATGGACTATACGGCTGAGTTCATACGTTTCTCCGAACGTAATGATTTGAATGAGACAGAAAATCAAAAAGTGGCTAGGTACATCAGTGGTTTAAAGGTCTCTCTTCAAGGGAAAATAGGGTTACAGACTGTGTGGACGGTTCAGGAAGCATCCAGTTTAGCCTTGAAAGCAGAATTGATGGAGAAATCATCTCGGGGGTTCACAAATTTCAGGAGACCCTCGGTTCAGAACAACTTCGAACCAGCCGGAGAGAAAGACAAAGGCGTGGTTAACAGAGATTCCAACGCTAACAACAAAGGAGCAAGTAGATCCAATAGTGGCTTTCAAAAGGACAAAGCACCCGCTCCGAAACAAAACAATTTTTATGTTAGGCCAACCCTCGACAAGTGTTTCCGTTGTCAAGGAACATGTCACAAGTCGAATGTTTGTCCCAGTAGGAAGACGGTGGCATTGCTAGAAGAAGAGGAAGACGACTTCATGGAGAATGAGGAGTATGAGGGAGTTGAATTTGCGGAAGAGGAATCTGAGGACAAAATCAACATTGTTTTACAGCGACTGTTGCTATCACCCAAAGAAGAGGGACAACGCAAGAATCTGTTTAGAACGCATTGTTCTATCCAGAACAAGGTGTGCAATGTGATTGTTGACAATGGGAGCTCCGAGAATTTAGTTTCTCAAAAGCTGGTGGAATATTTGAAACTACCCACGACTCGTCATGAGAAGCCATATGGTCTCGGATGGGTGAAGAAAGGATCTAAAGTAGGGGTTAGTGAAACTTGCAAAATTCCTTTATCAATTGGTAAGCATTAGAAAGAGGAGATAATCTGTGATGTTTTGGATATGGATGTTTGTCATATTCTCCTTGGGCGACCATGGCAGTATGATAACGACATTACATACCGAGGACGTGACAATGTGATCATGTTTACATGGGGGACTCATAAGATTGCAATGGCTCCTGTTAAGGATTTTGGTAGCGTTACAAAGGAGAAGAAGTCAAGCTTCCTAGTCATGTCGCATGATGATAAAGAACTTGACAAGGCTGTTAAGCAATCAAAGTGTTTTTATCCGATTGTGGTCAAGGGGTTGATGAGTGCCGTGACGGAGGAGACAACAACTCCACGTGAGGTGTTAGAAATTTTGGAAGATTACAAGGAGTTAGTTGCGGAGGAGTTACCTAACGACCTGCCTCCTATGCGTGATATTCAGCATCACATTGACTTGATTCCAGGTTCTAGTCTACCTAATCTTCCCCACTATCGAATGAGTCCTAAAGAGAATGAGATTGTAAGGGACCAGATTGAAGATTTGCTGAAGAAAGGGTTAATCCGCGAGAGCATGAGCCCTTGCGCTGTACCGGTTCTTGATATAGTCCATATTTTACCCTCCATCCATATGATTTAAGTGTCGTTTTTAGAGTCTTTCTAGTGTTTTTGTAGTGTTTTACTATGTAAACAGGTCAATGTACGTTTGGAGCTTGCTAGGAGCAAAAGTAATAAAAAGGATTCATTTTGGAGCTTTTTGGAGACATTTGAAGATCAATGCGGATTCTCAGCTTTAACTGACCAGAAACACGATGTGTGTCGATCGACAGGCATTAGTTGTGTCGATCGACAGGCGACTTGAAAGCAGAGCTGTTCGAGATTTGAAGCCCAATTCGTTTCCTTCTCGGTTTTGGATTTTAAAGACCGACTTAATCAAGCCCTAGACGTCCAGAAGACTTGTATATATAGTTGTTTTAGGTTTTCAAAAGAGACATCCAGACTTTGTCTACGCTTTAGAAAGAGATATCTACTTTGTTTTAGGTTTTGAGAAGAGAGCTTTGGGGAGATCTTTCTGTTCCTGATCCTTCAAGTCCTGATTGTGAACCCCTGTTATTTCTTACTCTTAATCTTAATAATGATTTCGTTTTCTATCTCTTGTGTTATTGCTTTGATTATGTCTGAGTAATTCACTAGGTAGATTTAGGGTTTTCTCACAAAGGTTTGATGGTTTGATTTAATGAATTGATTAGTTAAGGATTGTCTATCTTAATTGTTCTTAATCTGAGATTGTTCTTATTGCTTATTCTTGATTGATCACCTTGAATCTGAACTTATGTTGTTAGTCTCTGCGAAAGTAGGATTGATAGCTTGAACCTATCTCTAGATTAGCAACACTCCTGATTCACAACGACAGTTGGTTTTAGGGTCTTGTGAACATATTGAACCTGAACTTTAAAGCTGATTTAGATTCCTTAGAATTCACAACGACAGTTGGTTTTCTGTTTCTAGATTAAGGAGTATTCACAGCGACAGTTGGTTTACTTACTTTTATGTTTGAGTTCTAGAACATTGATTAATTTATCCTGACTAATCATTCTATTTATCATTCCTGATTTCCTGAGAATTCCCTGGATCTAACGCTTTCTCTGATCTGTTTACAACTCGTTTTAATATTCTGCAATTGTTTTCTTTCTTTACATCTATTTGGTTTAGCATAATCTGAGACTTAAAGCCTATTGTGTAACTAAGTCCCTGTGGAAACGATCCCTAAGTACTACAGTGATCTCTTAATTTGAGAGTGTAGCTCAGGGTAAATTTGAGCATATCAAATTTTGGAGCCGTTGCCGGGGACTTTTGTCTACCATTAGGTTTCAGTTTAGGATTTTGTCTAAACTTTTTATTTTCAGTTTAACTACATTTGTTTTTCTTTTCTTTTTCTTGTGTGTTTCAGGGAGAAAGAACAAGTAATCAGCTGAGATGGAGGGTCCAAACGCTCCAATTCTTCAAGATGATGGAACTTACAGAAACATGGCAGGTCAGATTTGTGATGAACATGGCCAAATCATCAATCCAATTCCACCTGCAATCATTCCGCTGCAGCACGCTGGAGCAGGAGGCAATCTTCATGTCGATCGACAGGCACCTGGCCGTGTCGATCGACACAATGGCCGAGAACAACCAGTAGGCACTGGTACTCAGGATCCTAACAATGCTCGGACTCTTGCCGAGTATAACCGTCCTGACCTGTTCTATGCCAACCGGTTTGCCATTCGACTTCCTACCATTCAGAGGAATGACTTTGAGTTAAAGCCAGCCTTCTACTCTCTTGTCGGACAACACCCATTCTATGGATTACCGAATGAGCATCCGATGGACCACATAGAGAATTTCGAGGACCTTGCTAGCAGCATCAAGGCTAATGGAGTCTCTATGGACTACCTGCACTGCAAGCTTTTCCCACATTCACTTAGTGGAGAAGCCTCTGCTTGGTTGAAGAACCTAGAGCCTGGTTCTTTAACTACCTGGGAAGAGACGAATAACGCATTTTTGTGCAACTTCTATGATGATGCGCGTTCTGAAGAGCTGAGGAAGAAGATTTCTACATTCTCCCAGGGACCAGCTGAAGCTTTCAAAGCTGCTTGGGTGCGCTTTAGATCTTATCAAAAGGATTGTCCGCACCATGGCTTTAGCATTGTCCAACTCTTGGGCATCTTCTATCGAGGAGTTGATTGGAAACACCAAATGGCTCTTGACGCAGCAAGTAATGGCAACTTCAACACTCGATACCCCGATGAAGCTTTGCAGTTGATCGAGAACTTGTCGCAAGCCAACAGCACCAAGAATGCTGACCTTGAGCGAAAGAAGCTAGCAGGGGATGACAATGGAAAGGAAATTGCTGCAGTGAATGCAAAGATTGACACTATTACCAACTTTCTAATGGGCAAGAAGTCGGTCAACTTTGCTGATCAAGTGAAGACCATTGGGCTGGAGCAACAAGTCGGTGAAGAACACGTTAACTATGTTACTGGCGCAGGTTTTCAGGGTCAAAGATTCAGAAATCAGCAGGGAGACGGAGGATACAACAACACTAGCTATACAAGGAACTATGGTAACTCTTCTTACCAAGCTCCTCCGCCTCAAAATGACGAGAGCACCAAAGCCATGTTTGAGCAGTTGCTAAACGGTCAACAAACTCTCACCGTCACTCTCAATGGCAAGATTGATAACATCTACACCGACTTGAACGATAAGATCGAGATTCTCACCATTCATGTCAAGAAGCTCGACGTTCAAGCTGCTCAGACTGCTGAGACTATAAAACGCCAAGAGAGTTCCCTTCTAGGAAGAACCGCTCCAAATCAGCAACATTGCAATGCAATTTCGTCTCCTGACAAGGACAACGCACGGATAGAAGCCATGTTTACAAAGCTTTTGGATGGTCAACAACAACTCACAAAGAACATCAATCGCAAGATTGATGAGGTATATTCTACTCTGAATGAGAAGATTGAAGGAGTACACAGCCGTGTCCAAGAACTTGATGCTCAGGTTTCTCGAAATGCTAAATTTGTGCAAATCCTGACTGAATCTGCGACCTACAAATCGCAGTGTCGATCGACACCACCTATATGTGTCGATCGTCAGGCCTCGGGAAACAAGTCTGAGCACAGAAGCCAATCTTCTATTGATCCATCATCCACCACGACAAGTGTCGATCGACACCCCTCTACCCCTGTCGATCGACATGACCCGAGAGCTGAATTTCCTTATGTTGTGATTCCACCATCCGTGAAATCCAACGATTATGCTCCAAAGGTACCTTATCCTAAACCCCACAGATCAAAGCAAGAGATTGAAGATCAGAAGTGTAAAGCTATGCTTGATAAGATCAAGACCGAGATTCCACATGATGGCACCGATGACACTTCATCTACAAT
This sequence comes from Erysimum cheiranthoides, assembly GCA_011420285.2. Taxonomy (NCBI): domain Eukaryota; kingdom Viridiplantae; phylum Streptophyta; class Magnoliopsida; order Brassicales; family Brassicaceae; genus Erysimum; species Erysimum cheiranthoides. The sequence goes on along the minus strand of CM022176.2, from coordinate 8,207,806 downwards.
GAAGCGTTTGGTTAAGCGAATGGTCTTAAATGGTCTAACTCCTGAGGAAGGAGCTTTGCTTACACGCGATACTAGTGCGGTTTTCTCAGCTAAGCCACCTAAGCAGACAAAGGAGAAGAAAGCGAAGGGGATTGTGTCTGGACAGTCTAGCGCGATAATTCAGAGAAGTCTTCCAAAGAAGTTACCTGATCCAGGACGTTTTGTACTCGATTGCTTTATCTCCGTAGAGAGGTTTTCACATTCTCTTTGTGATCTTGGTTCGAGTATTAATTTGATGCCTCTCTCCGTTGCTTTAAGACTAGGGATGACTGCTTTCACACCATGCACTACTTCCATTCTCTTCGCCGATCGATCCCAACGATTTCCCGAAGGGGTTTTAGAGGATGTTCCTGTGAGAGTTGGTGGATATGTAATTCCTATAGACTTTCTGGTGTTGACATATGCTATAGAGCCTAAGGATCCTCTAATCCTTGGAAGACCCTTCTTAGCTACAGCTGGTGCTAAGGTAGATGTGAAGAAAGGGACAATGCAACTTGATTTGGAAGATGTGGTCATGGATTTTGACATGGACAAGCTGAGAAAGGCACCCACCATTGATGGTATGGCTTTCTCTGTGGTGACCTCTGACGACATTACTGCTGGGTATGTCGACAAGAATAGTTCGCGTGACCAAGCATCTAAGCCTGAAGATTTGAGCAAGATGTGCTGCAGAAAACGGTGTGTCGATCGAAACACATTCCTCGTGTCGATCGACAACCCCGACGAACTGAGCCAGAGACAACAAAGGAAGCTGTTTCAAAGGATGTTCTCAAACAAGCAAGTCCCACAGCTGTTCCACGACAGAGAGCTCCTAATCTGCCACCTCCAAAACCTCGAGAAAAGCTAAGGTACGCATTTTCTACCCCTCCACCTCCTAATACCATCAATAAGACTTTTAAAACTTCAAAGACTGCTTTGCCGTTAACCGAGCCACGAGATTCTCGTCGAGGGCTTGTTTCTTCTTTTGATGATGTTTCAGGAAAACGAAGTATCCCACCCTTAGCTATGTCCCACCCTGCTGCTATTCCTTCATTCCTTAGTCGATCTCCTGCACCTAATGCTTATAAGCCACCATGGATGAGGAGACGTCTTGCTCAGAGGCATTCATTGCCACTTTCTGATCCACCTGACCTCTGAGAGTCTAACACAGTCAAGCTAATGACTGAAAAGAAGCGCTTAGTGGGAGGCAACCCACTGCTACAGCAGGAAATTCATGTGTGAAAACTTCAACAAAACACCAACAATCTTGCAGAAATTTTGCCTCAGCTCTGTCTGTTCACGGACAGTGTGTCGATCGACACACTTTATTCCTGTCGATCGACAGCCCACGGGTAACCTGGTTCTAACTTAGCCAAAGTTCATCAATTTTCAATTCAAGTTATTTTTGGTTTTCTCTCCGATCCTAAGACTTTTTACCACTGGGGACAGTGTTACTTAAGTCTGGGGGAGGAAAATACTGACGTATTTTTCTTTATTTTGGTTTTTGATTTCTTTCTAACCATCTATTTATCCCATTTGAGTCTTTTTCTTTTGTTTTATTGAGTCAAAATTTTGTTGAAAACTATGATCCTTTTTCTTTCGTGTTTTGCCTGGTTGATTAATGCTGCAGATAAAGTCTGATTCCGACTAATGAAAAATCCAATGATTGAGCGGTGAACCAGAGACAAACAAATTCCCATCAAGATTCATTAAAGCCGGAGCCAATTTCTGAGCTCTTCCTTTTACCTCATCAATGCGGTTAGTGTTTCTAAGAACTTGACTCTTTGTTCATACCTGACAGCTTACGTTGAAAACAATGGTACCCCTTTCCCCTAGTCTAAAAAAAAAAAAAAATTGTTATTGCTTATAAAAGACGAGATGATTTCCTGCGAGCTAGAGGGTAGATGCGTATCGATGATCCCATTACTCTGCTCTTGTCTGGAATGATCGCGCAGGGTTGTTAGAAGAGTAGGTAAATTATTATCGATGATCTCATTATTTCACCCTGAGGTTTCTAAAAAAAACAAAAGAGAATAAGTGTGCAAAAGAATAAGTCTAGGGGAGAGTAAGGTTATTCAGCGTTGGATATGTTGAGTTTTGATGGTAAAGTACAGTGAATGAGTCTAGAAGGTTCTGGTACATTGGCTACATTGATTGAGACCCGGTGATGAAGGCTTTCTTGATGAATGTGTGGAGATGTTTTGGGAGTTTCTTGGTTTCATTGTGATTTCAGCGGAGAAGTACATGGAGGTTCGTTTTAGACTTGTCTGTTAGGCATATGGATTTGGTTCGAATGACTAAGGCAAGGCATTAAAGGCAAAGGTGAGTTTTCATGTTTTCAAACCTCTTTCCACAGGTTTAGTTTGTGTTTTGCTGGGAGAGTTGATATAGTCCATATTTTACCCTCCATCCATATGATTTAAGTGTCGTTTTTAGAGTCTTTCTAGTGTTTTTGTAGTGTTTTACTATGTAAACAGGTCAATGTACGTTTGGAGCTTGCTAGGAGCAAAAGTAATAAAAAGGATTCATTTTGGAGCTTTTTGGAGACATTTGAAGATCAATGCGGATTCTCAGCTTTCACTGACCAGAAACACGATGTGTGTCGATCGACAGGCATTAGTTGTGTCGATCGACAGGCGACTTGAAAGCAGAGCTGTTCGAGATTTGAAGCCCAATTCGTTTCCTACTCGGTTTTGGATTTTAAAGACCGACTTAATCAAGCCCTAGACGTCCAGAAGACTTGTATATATAGTTGTTTTAGGTTTTCAAAAGAGACATCCAGACTTTGTCTAAGCTTTAGAAAGAGATATCTACTTTGTTTTAGGTTTTGAGAAGAGAGCTTTGGGGAGATCTTTCTGTTCCTGATCCTTCAAGTCCTGATTGTGAACCCCTGTTATTTCTTACTCTTAATCTTAATAATGATTTCGTTTTCTATCTCTTGTGTTATTGCTTTGATTATGTCTGAGTAATTCACTAGTTAGATTTAGGGTTTTCTCACAAAGGTTTGATGGTTTGATTTAATGAATTGATTAGTTAAGGATTGTCTATCTTAATTGTTCTTAATCTGAGATTGTTCTTATTGCTTATTCTTGATTGATCACCTTGAATCTGAACTTAGGTTGTTAGTCTCTGCGAAAGTAGGATTGATAGCTTGAACCTATCTCTAGATTAGCAACACTCCTGATTCACAACGACAGTTAGTTTTAGGGTCTTGTGAACATATTGAACCTGAACTTTAAAGCTGATTTAGATTCCTTAGAATTCACAACGACAGTTGGTTTTCTGTTTCTAGATTAAGGAGTATTCACAGCGACAGTTGGTTTACTTACTTTTATGTTTGAGTTCTAGAACATTGATTAATTTATCCTGACTAATCATTCTATTTATCATTCCTGATTTCCTAAGAATTCCCTGGATCTAACGCTTTCTCTGATCTGTTTACAACTCGTTTTAATATTCTGCAATTGTTTTCTTTCTTTACATCTATTTGGTTTAGCATAATCTGAGACTTAAAGCCTATTGTGTAACTAAGTCCCTGTGGAAACGATCCCTAAGTACTACAGTGATCTCTTAATTTGAGAGAGTAGCTCAGGGTAAATTTGAGCATATCAGTTCTTCTCGTTCCTAATAAGGGTAACCAGTGGCGAATGTGTGTTGATTCTAGAGCCATCAACAAGATAACAATCAAGTACCAGTTTCCTATCCCTAGATTAGAAGACATGCTTGATGAGCTAAACGGAGCGAAGTTATTTTCGAAAATCGATCTTCGAAGTGGATACCACCAAATTCGCATCAGGCCTGGAGACGAATGGAAGACTGCTTTTAAGAGCAAAGACGGATTGTATGAATGGTTAGTGATGCCTTTTGGATTATCAAATGCTCCTAGTACTTTCATGAGGATGATGAACCAAATTCTCCGTCCTTTCATTGGATCCTTTGTGGTAGTTTACTTCGATGATATTTTGATCTATAGCAAAACCAGAGAAGACCATTTGGGGCATTTACAACGGGTTTTGCAAGTTCTCCAAGAAAATCAGATGTACGTGAACCTAAAGAAGTGTACATTCTGCACAAACAAGCTGCTATTTTTGGGGTTTGTCGTTGGTGAGGATGGAATTCAGGTGGACGAAGCCAAAGTGAGTGCAATCAAAGATTGGCCTGTTCCTAAATCTGTAACTGAAGTACGCAGTTTTCATGGGCTAGCTACTTTCTACAGAAGGTTTGTGAGAGACTTCAGTACCATTACTGCGCCTATTACTGAGTGTTTGAAGAAGGGAAAGTTTCAATGGGGTCCGGAACAAGACGAGAGCTTTACATTGATTAAGGAGAAGCTTTGTACTGCTCCAGTATTAGCATTACCGGATTTCGATAAAGTGTTTCAGGTGGAGTCTGATGCAAGTGGTGTGGGAATAGGGGTTGTACTGTCACAAGAGAAGCGACCTGTAGCTTTCTTTAGTGAGAAACTAAGTGAGGACGCCAGAAGTGGAGTACTTATGACTAGGAGTTCTATGCTTTGTTTCGAGCTTTAAAACAATGGGAGCACTATCTGGTTTAGCGTGAGTTTATACTTTTCACGGACCATCAAGCCCTCAAGTTTCTTCACAGCCAAAAGGTGATTAATAAGATGTATGCTCGATGGGTTAGTTTCCTGCAAAAATTTCCTTTTATCATACAACATAAGTCTGGAACACTTAATAAGGTAGCAGATGCTTTGAGTAGAAGGGCTTCCTTATTAACTACCTTAGCACATGAGATTGTGGGTTTTGAGTTCTTAAAAGATTTGTATGAGCAAGATGAGGAATTCCAGGAATTATGGCACAAGTGTTGTAGGAAGCATCCTTCGGCTGATTTCCATGTCCGTGACGGTTTTCTTTTTAAAGGAGATAGGCTTTGCATCCCTTGCTCTTCTCTGCGCGAGAAGCTGATACGAAAATTACATGGTGGTGGTCTTAGTGGTCATTTGGGACGAGATAAGACAATCGCAAGTTTAGAGGAAAGGTATTACTGGCCGCACCTTAGGAAAGACGCTGGAGCTATTGTTCGGAGGTGTTTTGTTTGTCAGGTTTCTAAGGGACAATCTCAGAACACAGGTCTTTACATGCCATTACCTGTTCCAGAAGATATCTGGCAGGACCTGTCTATGGATTTTGTGTTGGGGTTGCCGAGGACACAACGGGGTGTAGATTCTGTGTTTGTTGCTGTTGACAGGTTTTCCAAAATGACACACTTCATTGCTTGCAGAAAGACCGCGGATGCAACCAACATAGCCAAATTGTTCTTTCGAGAAGTTGTGCGTCTCCATGGGGTTCCAAAGTCAATAGTTTCCGACAGGGATACTAAGTTTCTCAGCCACTTCTGGATTACATTATGGAGGATGTTTGGAACAAGTTTGAAAAGAAGCTCTACGGCTCATCCGCATAGTGATGGACAAACCGAGGTGACAAACAGGACGTTGGGCAATTTGATACGAAGCGTTTGTGGTGATAAACCAAAACAGTGGGATCTCGCTTTGCCACAGGTGGAATTCGCGTACAACATGGCTGTGCATTCATCTACCAGGAAATCACCATTTTCCTTGGTGTATACCTCTGTTCCGAAACATGTGGTCGATTTAGTTCCATTACCAAAAGCTCCTGGAGTTAGTGCATCAGCTGAGGCTATGGCTAAAGACATTTTGGACACTAAAGAAGCAGTCCGAGCTAGATTGGAAGCAACAGGGCAAAAGAACAAAAGGGCAGCAGATAAAAGACGAAGGCTCAAGGTTTTCAAAGAAGGTGATGAAGTGATGGTATTTCTCAACAAAGAAAGGTTTCCCGTTGGTACTTATCGCAAGCTTCAGCCTCGCAAGTATGGTCCATTCAAGATTTTGCAAAAGCTTAATGACAATGCTTATGTGGTGGATCTACCAGACGACATGAGCATTTCTCATACGTTCAATGTAGCTGACATCTATGAGTATCATACCGATGGTGTTCTTTATCCAGATGAGAACTCGGGGACGAGTTCTTTGGAGGTGGAGGAGATTGATGCAGGAAGCGTCTAGAGCTCACAAGTTCTTTCTACATATTTTCCTTTTTTTCTTAAAGTGTTTTCCTTTTTAAGTGTTTTCCTTTTCTAATTAGGATTCTAGTAATTTTCCTATTTTATGCATTAGGCTTTCTCTATAAATAGAGACCTAGGTAGTATGTTTTAGACACAACTTTTATCATTCTTATTAATCAAAGTCTTCGAGTTTTCGAGCTTTATCTTTCTGGTGGATTCCAGATAATATTTCTTCAAGTTTGTCGCTTGCAAACTTGATTCTTTAATTTTAGATCCAACGCTTGTTGATCTAGTGCATTCCGACTGCGTCAGATCTTAATCCACCCAATTTTCTGTTTTGTAATTTCGTCTCTTTTAGATTGCATAAACGTTGATGATTGACTTTTGCAGAATGATATTGTGAAGGAAATCAATCAGAATCAAAACGTTGGATGGAAAGCTGCCTTGAATCATCGCTTTGCAAACGCCATTAGCTTTAGATCTTCTAATTTCAGTTTGTGAAACGCTTAAGGACACCGTTTTCGTCGCGACTAGGTGTGAAGAACCAGATTTAGCTCAAGCTAACGTCAATACGTAGAGTGAAGTTAACACAGTCATGGCGAGACTCGATCTTAATGTATTTTAGTTTTGGAATTAATTACTGTATTTTTATTTTGTAATATAAATTCTTTTTATCAATGTTTCATACAGATAATAATAAATATGATATTTTTATTTTAAATAAATCAATTTATCCCAAAATAATTAATAAAAACAAATACTATATAAATACATTTTTGTATAAAATACAAAATATATACGTATTACAAAATAGTATATATATATATATATATTTTAAAAATAATTAAATATATTAATAGCAAATAATAATCGCTATTATAAACATTAACAATTGCACAGTAGACAACGCTATCGTTGTATACTTAACTATAGCACAACGAAAAACCGCTATCAAAAGTGTCCGACTTTCTATAACGGGCGATGACAGAGCGCTTAAGGAAACGCTATGGTAGATAAATAATAGCGTTTATCGGCCGCTATTAATACCCACATTTCCTGTAGTGTAAATCTGGTGGTTCTTTGTTGTTCAAGATGGTGTCCCTTTCTTTGTTGGAGAAAACGCCACGAGCTCCAAGTTTGATGGCATGTCATTGCACACATCTATGGTACCTATATCTTCCAAAGTATCACGCAAGAGGTTTGGTAACATTTCAGCTTTGAAGGTGGTGTTAATTGAATCACAGTTAGCTCGGCAAGCTTGTGAAGTGGTTGACAGCAAACATTGATTCTTTTCTTTTATGCTTCCTTCAGGTTGCTTCGGTTCAGTCTCCACCTTTTCTTTGGTGATGTTTTCAACATTTTCTTCTAACACAATGAGCTCCTTGTGGATTGGTGAAGGCTGATCTGATTCTGAATTTTGAATGACCATTTTCTTTTCAAGACAGCTTGGTTTCTCTTTTGCTACTTCAGAATCAATAGATTTGGTGGTGCTTGGATTTTCTTTTGGCTTTTCTCAAAAGCCTTAAATGCTTCCATCACCCGCTTGTGCAGTTCTTCATAATCTTTTTGATCCGAGACTAAGGCTGGTTTCTTTTCTTAAACTGCTAACCTTTCGACTGCGGCATTCGCTTGTGTAGCACGGTTCTTGTTCCTTAGTAACTTCTTAAGCTCTCTCCACGAGGTGATAGTTGGCTCCTTGTAATACCAGCGATCTTTATCTTCTCGAACCCACCAGTTGTAAGCGTCTTCAGTGAGTTGCTTAACTGCATAAGCTAATCTCTTCTCTCTCAAGATGTGGTTATAGTCAAACCACTCGTCCATGTTTTTCTCCCATTCTAGATAGTCTCTCTTTCCTGAAAATTTATAGAGTTCATTTGCTTGTTGATATTCAGGATAAATCACAGATTTGGACAAGGGAATGCGAGACATTTTCTATGGGCTGCTCCATGTTGAGCTCAATGTTTCGTCTGGTGGCTTTGGTTTAAGATCTTGTTCCTTCCTTTGTCGTGCTCTCTTATACTCTTGACGAATAGAATCCAGATTGTCATTCATGATTTTTGTCATCTGAGTTGTGATTTTAGCCGTGAATGCTTCAATCATTAGCTTGTTGTTTCTCTGGTTCCTTGTTTCTTTTTGCTCACCAGTCATGGTTCCTGAAACAATCAAACACACAAATCACCAGTAACTAGTTATAAAACAGAGAAAAAGTTTCTAGAATTCAAACAGTTCAAAACTTATCAATTACAGAAAACTCAAACAGAACTGATTGAATTCGAAAATTAATACGACGAGTTATATAACTCGGATTATCACAAAAATTGATAATCAGCAGTTCGAATGTCAAGAACAAGCTGGTACAATTTCGTCGCATTCTAACAAGCCTAGAAATAGCGATGATCAACGGAATTCTAACAGTCATAAAAATTGCAACAAACCCAGAAAAATCAAAACAGCAATGCTATGACTCAGATGGGAATACGAAAAGTTATACGACTCGGTGTGCTACGAAAATTGATATTCAAACAGTTCAGATCGTCTAGAACAACCTGGTAAAAGCGCATCAAATTCTAACAACCCTAGAGCAGTTACGATCGACGGAATCCTAACACAGAATATGAATAGACAATTCAAGGATTTCAAAACTCAACTTTCAAAATGTGCTCTGATTTCACATGATATGATCCTCCCTAAGATCAGCCCTCTGAAATCGGTTGAGACGAAGGGGATAGGCTTGCAGCAACTGAACCGGGCTCAGAAGGCAAGTGGTGGATCGATTGGTCACACAAAGGTTGCAGAAAGCCTTTGATATTCCAGCCACTCTCTCTGTTGGATATTACGCACCAAAGAGAAGAGTAGGATTTCTCAAGGATATTACACACCAAGAGAGAAGAGTAGATTTCTCAAGGATATTACACACCAAGAGAGAAAAATCTAACTAAAAAAATTAGGGTTTTGATAAAAGCAAAGGTGGCTCTCAAAGAGAATACAATAGGGTTTTAAAAGAGAAAAGAGAAGAGAAGGAACAAAATACAAGACCTTCTCGAAAAAGAGAGAAAATTAAATGATAAGTTTGAATAAGGAAACTAAACCCTTATAAAAGCCTTATAAAACGATATAAAAATAAAGCCTTATAAAAGGTTATAAAAACTTATAAATCCAGAATTCAGTGGGAAAAAATTTGACAAGGGAAAAAGAGTACAATCAAATCACTGACCCATTGTTGAATTCAGCTTGAATCAAAATCATGGTGATTGGATTAGCTCTTTCTCCAAACTGCTCCAAGTGGTCTGATTGCTTCTGAATGTTGTTAAGCAGACCTCCGATGGCTTGATTGAACTTCTTGGCTCTGGAACGAGTCATAGGACCAGTTGGTGCGACAAGAACATCCTCGGCTACAAGCTCCTTTATCGTAGGTCAAATAATAAACCTAAATATGCAAACTACCGGATCAAATACGGTAATCAGTTGTAGCACTTTAGGGTCGAATCCACAGGGACCGATAAGTTACACTACGAATTTACGGGATTAAAGTTAAGCTAAGACAAAATAAAATAGGAGTTTGATTCTATCAACCTAACGAGAAATTAAATAAGCAATAATAAAAGAATATTAGGCATAGGGAAACCATCCAGGATGTGACAAAACAATTAAATCGATTAACATGGGAATAATAAGATATGTTCATGAACTCAATTCACGATGATATACCTAACTTAGCAATACCTAAATAGATCATAAACCATTGATTCGCCTATTAAAGTAAAGCTAGCAGTAACAAACACGATTGATATGTTCACAAGGTGCCACGACTTCAACTTCTGGTTGGCCGTGGATCACCTTGCTCAACTATACTAGTTCCAGCAACTAAACAGCACTTCTGATGCCACGAGTAATCACCTATGATCTAGAACAAGTTAGCTACTCAAGCTCTAGCATTAAGTACAAATATAGAAGAAGAACTATAAAATAAATTCCCAAACTAAAACCTAATAATCGGTCACATCCCTTCAGAGAAACCCTAGCCTAATAAGGAAACTATTTAAACATAAAAACAAAAAAGAAAGCTATAAAATATAAAAGAAAACTTGGGGAGAGCTATAGCTCTCAAAAGAGAGAGCCACTGCTCTGAAAAGATGTGTTTGATACAATGGGCGAGCCCCCTTTATATAGTAAAAGGAGAGGGCAACAAAAGGAAACAAAAGAAATGAAAAGTCTTGGAGAGGAGGCAAAAGAGGCGGTGGATCGATCGATCCCAAGTGTGGACCGGTCGATCCCCGTCTTCATGGGCTTGGGCTTCGTCAGCTTGGTCGGCAGGTTGACATGTCTTCAGTAAATCGGTCATCACTCTTGATTGCACCGTTGGATTTCCTTCAAACCACTTGGAGATGAAAGCTAACTCCCTTAGCTATCTTGTGTCAAAATATCAGCAAGATCCAACGGTGGGAATGTCTTAGTCTGAGGCCATACTTCTGACGGGTCTTCTGGACTCTGCATCTTTCAATGTATATTTGCCTCCAAAATGATCCAAAACTCTTCCTTTTCCAATATTTGCTTTTCAGACCTGAAATACACTAAGTAAAGCATATAGTCCTATATTCTGTCTAATATAAGTTAGTTGACTCAATATACAAACCTAAATCCTATATAGAAAACGGTAATTTTGGGACTCATCACTCCTCCTCAGCTACAAGCTTAGCTCCATCAGGTTCAAGCTCAGGTTCATGCTCCATTTCCTTTGTGCTGTCTGAGATCGCATCATAGCTTCTTTACACTTGTTGTGAGAAGTTGAATCTGAACCTTTGTTAAATCCCTTACCTATCTATCGATTTATGCTTTTAAGTTTCTCTTTAATTGCTTTGATGATTGGATCTAATTTGTGTGAGTAGCTTCTTAGTTGGGTGTAAGGGGTGATTCAAAGGGGATTTCATGGTAGATTAGCTTGAGTGGCGGTTTGTTAGGATAGTTTCTTTTGCTCCTGTTCTTCTTCTAACCTAGACTCAAAGCCTGTGTGAAGGAGTAATTAACATTGACCTTGATCATAGACTAGTTTACCTGCTATCCGTTGATTGTGAACTATCTGAACCAGGTCTAGAAGATTTATGATCGATGGTCAAATAAAACCTAGAATAAAACAACTACCGGATCAAAGACGGCAATCAGTTGTAGTATTTAAGGGTCGAATCCACAGAGACCAAAGTTGCACTATAAGATAATTAGACTAAATATAGCTAGGAGCAAATTAAAAGATTTGTTTCAAGCAAACGATTAATTCAAAAGACAATTCAAATAATAAAACAAGTATTAGATCTAGGGTATTCTTCCAGGATATGAAACAACAAGCAAATCGAAGTAAAGGAATGTTAAAGAATCGTTCTTGAACTCAATTCACAATGGTAAGGTAAGTCGGTTCTCACGCAAATACCTACTTAGCAATATTTAGATAACGCTTTACGCTAGGCTTCCCTAAGTAAAACTAGCATTAATAACAAGATTGATATGTTCACAAGATATCAAAACAAGAGCTTTGCGCTTGCCAAGCTAAGAAATCTTGCTCGCCTAATGTTAATTCTAGCGACTAAACACCACTCTCGTGCCTAGTTTAATCGCCTAAGATTTTAGAACTAGGTGATCAGTCTAATTCTAGCATTAAGAACAACAATAGATGAAGAACTAATAATCTAAATTCCTGGACTAACAACCTAGCGAATTCATCACATCCCTTCCGAAACCCTAAACCTAATAAGGAAACTACTCAGACATGGAAAAGGAAACAAAGCATTCAATAAATGAAAGCATCTTTATTTCCTAAAATAAAACTAAAAAGGAGCTAGAGAGCTTTTAGGTCTCTTGCCTACAAACTAAAGAAAAGTAGTAAAATGAATTCTGATTTTCGGTGTGTGTAATACAAGGGGCGAGCCCCCCTTTATATAGTAAAAGGGAGAGCAACAAAAGGAAAGAAAGAAATGGAAAGTCTTGGAGAAGAGGCAAAAGAGGCGGTGGACCGGTCGATCCATGGACCGGATCGATCGGTCCATGTTTTCATGGGCTTGGGCCGAAATTCTTCTTAGGATCGATCGATCCAATTGTAGATCGGTCGATCCCGACTCTCGTCTGCGTCGGCTTCGTCAGCAGGTTGACATGTCTTCAGTAAATCGGCCATAGCTCTTGATTGCACCGTTGGATTCCCATGAAACCACTGGGAGATGAAAGCTAACATCCGTGGCTATCTTGTATCAAAATATCAGAACGATCCAACGGTGGAAAGGTCATCGTCTGAGGCCATACTTCTGACAGGTCTGCTGGACTCTACATCTTTATATGTATAATTGCATCCAAAATGATCCAAAACTCTTTCTTTTCCAATATTTGATTCTCAGACCTGAAATACACTAAGTGAAACATATAGTCCTAAAACTTATCTAATATAGGTTAGTTGAGTCAAATAATAATCCTAAAACATAGATTAAAAACGATAAAAATAAGACTAATCAATTCCCCCTGACTTGAATCTTTGCTTGTCCTCAAGCAAGAACAATCCGAAATCTTAAAGGGAAAGGTTTGAAAACAAGAACTTACAACTTCTCGAGAATCTCCGTACATCTTCCATGAATCCATCACTCAAAGGATCGAGCTTACAACATGTACTAACCATTGGCTTAGCAACTCTCCGTGTTGATGTCCCGAGATCTCAAGGAAGCTCCAAAATATTCTTTGCTGACTCCCTACATTCGTTCTTTACAAGCGTGCGGTCTCAACGAGCGAGTATCGATCAAAGATCGCGTAGACGCTTACCTTCTTCTAGCTTCCAAGACATTCTTCTTATGGTTCCTTTCCTCCTCTTCTCTTTTACTCTTTTGAGATCGATTTCTCCCTACTTTTCTAGGGTATCATTTTATTTTTTCTATCGATCTCCTTTTCTCTTTTTCTCTTTAGCCCGGGGTTGGTTTTCATGAGTCCGAAGTATGCAAGGGGGTAACCACACATCCCTCGGCCCACTTCTTTGTTTACCACATCCCTTTTCTTTTCTTTTTCTTTTTCAGGAGAAGAGATAGGGGAATCCATACTTTTTCGAAGTTATGCGCATCTTGGAAAGCTGGAATCAGAGGTCGCGTTCGGTGCATACCAAGCCCCAAGATGAGAAGATTAAGTCCAAATTAGCGTCTTGTCATGGGTGGAGTCAACGCCAAGTCAATCGGATTTCCAAGAGATAGGGACTTCTGGTGAGTTGTTCGGCTATGGCGTTCCAATATTCGGCTCTTCAAAAGAATAATCATGACGGATAGCAGAAGACGTTAGTACGAACACACGATTCACAAAAGAAGTTCCAAGTTCCAACTATTTTGACTCAATAAAACGACTCAAATAAAAACAAAAAGACATAAGATAAAAATGTTAGTACGAATGGTTACAACCTCCCCCAGACTTACTTCACACCGTCCCGGTGTGTAAGAAAAATCCAAGACAAAAAATGCAACACAGATGAACCTGGAGAGTGCGCATATTCTGCGTGTAGAGCTGGTTCACAATGGGTTGCCTCCCATTCAGCGCTTGGTTTAGGTCGTAAGCTCGACCGTATAATGTGCCTAGGCAGGTGGAGCATCAACCAAATGAAGTGACCGGGGCTGTTCTATCACTTCGTCGGCAAGATATCGCTTCAAACGTTGCCCGTTGACAATAAATTCGCTCCCATCGTTACGTGCAAGGACCACAGCACCATAGGGTTGAACTTCGGCGACTAGATATGGGCCAGTCCAGCGAGATTTCAATTTCCCAGGAAAAAGTCGCAATCGAGAATTAAAGAGCAAAACTCGATCATTAACTGCAAAGTACTTAGGAACAATCTTCTTGTCATGCCAAGCCTTAGTGCGTTCCTTGTATATCCGAGTACTCTCATAAGCATTCATTCGAATCTCGTCGAGCTCATTAAGCTGGATCATGCGTCTCTCTGCGGCAGTCTTCGTGTTGATGTTCATTTGCTTCGTGGCCCAAAATGAGTTGTACTCAAATTCAACTGGCAAGTGACAAGCCTTCCCGTAGACCATTGTAAATGGCGTAGTACCAATTGGTGTTTTGTGCGCCGTTCGATAAGCCCATAACGCGTCATCAAGTCTCAGTGACCAATCTTTGCGTGTACTATTCACTGTGCGTTCCAAAATGGCCTTGATTTGCCGATTAGAGACCTCCACTTGTCCACTTGTCTGAGGGTGGTATGGTGTAGCGACCTTGTGGGTGACACCATACTTCCGAAGGAGGCCGGCGAATTTCTTATTAATAAAGTGTGACCCGCCATCGCTGATAACGATTATAGGGATGCCAAAACGTGGAAAAATCACGTGTTTGAAAAGATGGAGAACCACCCTATGATCGTTGGTCGGGCTGGCGATAGCTTCCACCCACTTAGAAACGTAATCGACTGCAACTAGGATATACTCATTCCCATAAGAACTAGGGAAGGGTCCCATGAAATCGATTCCCCAACAGTCAAAGACTTCGATCTCTAAAATGTAATTATGAGGCATCTCGTCTCGTTTACTCATATTCCCACGTCGTTGGCATGTGTCACACTTGGAGACGTAAGTATGTGCATCACGAAACAGGGTGGGCCACCATAATCCGGCTTGTAAGACCTTCGTAGCAGTCTTGAATGTAGTGAAATGACCAGCGTATGCAGATCCATGGCAATGGTAAAGAATACCATTCATCTCAGATTCAGCGACACATCTCCTATAGAGCCCGTCTACACAACGCTTATAGAGGTATGGTTCATCCCAGAAGTAGTGTCGTACATCCCGTAAGAATTTCTTCTTTGCATATCCCGTGAAGTTCGGGGGTTCATCTCCGGCACATAGATAGTTGGCGTAGTCAGCGTACCAGGGAATGTCGTTAACGGCTTGAGAAATTGCCTTAGCATCGGCGATGGGTTTGTAACGCTCCTTTAGGAAGGAGATCACGTATACGTTTTCTACCGGAATTCGGTCATCGATAGGAACGTCCGCTTCAACCTTCAGGCGGGAAAGGTGATCGGCAACTCCATTTTCTATCCCCTTTTTGTCGCGGATTTCGAGATCAAATTCTTGTAAGAGGAGAATCCAGCGCAGGAGTCTGGGCTTGGCGTCTTTCTTAGAAAGCAGATAGCGGAGTGCAGCGTGGTCAGAATGGACTATGACTTTCGAACCTACTAAGTAAGATCGAAACTTCTCGAAAGCAAACACGATCGCGAGGAGTTCCTTTTCCGTGGTTGCGTAGTTCGTCTGCGCCCCGTCTAGCGTTCGACTAGCGTAATAGATGACATGGAGTTTACCATCCTTTCGTTGTCCTAGCACTGCACCAACGGCGAAATCACTTGCGTCGCACATGACTTCAAAAGGTAAAGTCCAATCAGGCGGTTGTACTACGGGTGCGGACACAAGGGCCTGCTTCAGGACGAGAAACGCTTCCTGACATTTGTCATCAAAAACGAATGGGACGTCTTTGCATAGTAGCTGGGTTAGAGGCCGAGCTATCTTAGAGAAGTCTTTGATGAATCGCCGGTAAAAACCTGCGTGTCCTAAGAAACCGCGTATCTCTTTTACCGTCTTCGGTGGTTGCAAGCTCATCATGACTTCGATCTTTGCTTTGTCTACTTCGATCCCCTTCTATGATATTCGATGACCTAGAACGATTCAGTCGGTGACCATGAAGTGGCATTTCTCCCAATTGAGAACCAAGTGCTTATCCACGCATCGTTGCAGAACTTTGCAAAGATTGGATAGACATGCAGAGAAGGATGAGCCGTAAACAGAGAAGTCATCCATGAATACCTCCATGATATCTTCGATAAGATCGGTGAAAATAGACATCATACACCGCTGGAAAGTGGCAGGTGCATTACACAGCCCGAAAGGCATTCTCCGATAGGCAAACGTTCCATACGGACATGT
This sequence comes from Erysimum cheiranthoides, assembly GCA_011420285.2. Classification (NCBI taxonomy): domain Eukaryota; kingdom Viridiplantae; phylum Streptophyta; class Magnoliopsida; order Brassicales; family Brassicaceae; genus Erysimum; species Erysimum cheiranthoides. Next base: position 8,191,826 of record CM022176.2, on the reverse strand, counting down.
GAACGTAGTCTTCTCTTGGTCATCAGGGTGGATTGGGATTTGGAAAAATCCGGAGTATCCGTCAAGAAAACAATTAGCCAAGCGCTCGAGCATTTGGTCAATGAACGGGAGTGGGAAGTGATCCTTCCTTGTGGCTACATTTAGCTTCCGGTAGTCGATACACATCCCATGGCCCGTAACTGTACGAGTTGGGATTAACTCATCCTTTTCATTGGCGACGATAGTTACACCTCCTTTCTTTGGCACCACGTGAACTGGACTCACCCAAGTACTATCAGAAATAGGATAGATCACACCTGCGGCTAGAAGCTTGAGAATCTCCTTCTTCACCACTTCCCGAAGATTAGGGTTCAAACGTCTTTGATTCTCGATGGAGGACTTAGAAGGATCCTCGAGATGAATGCGATGCGTACAGAGCTCAAGAGAGATACCGGTGATATCGTCAAGAGAGTACCCCAAAGCCTTCCAGTACTTTCGCAACTTGTTAAGTAGAATTGTTGTCTCCACGTTGTTAAGATTAGCATTGATGATCACCGGATACGTGGAGTTTGGTCCCATGTACGCGTACTTGAGCCCTACAGGAAGTGGTTTTAGCTCCAGCTTTGGTGCAGAGGATTCGCTCCAATCGTCTTCTGGTTTCGAAGGGTTTTTAAGAGTGGGACCGATCGGTCCAAGGTCCAGATCGATCGGTCCGTCCTCTTCGGCTTCTTTGTCGATGGAACAGACAGGATCGGTCGATCCCTTCAGAGGATCGGTCGATCCACCCTCTAATGGTGGGTGAGATGCTTTCTTCTCTTCTGCCGGTGCATCGTCAAGTTGGCGTATCAGCTCCATAATTTCCGAACAACGAAAGGTCAGTTCGAAAGTGGGTTTGGTCAAAGCCGTCTGAACATAATCGGTTGAGCACAACTCGTCGCGTACTTATTCGGCTAATTCGTCCACTGCATCGATTTGAAAAGTTTGACCGTCAATGGTGGGATTCTTGGCGAACCTCTCCAGGTTGAACTCCATTATAAGATTATCCATTCGGAGCTCGATTTTTCCTTCTTTCACGTTAATCAAGGCTCCGGCGGCAGCGAGGAATGGCCTTCCAAGAATGATGGGATTTCGCGGTTCTTTGTCGAACTTTAAGACAATGAAATCAGTTAAGATACAACTGTTTCCTATTTTGACCGGTAGATTCTCGATAACTCCTTCTAGACGCCGTGTTGATCGGTCAGCCAACACAAGAGTCACCCTAGTTGGTTTAAAGGTGAAAAGACCGAGTTTTTGCGCTATACTAAGCGGCATGAGACTCACGCTTGCTCCCAAGTCGGAAAGACATTTCTTGAATTCCAAGTCTCCTATCGAGCATGGCAGAGTGAATGGACCAGGGTCTTTATGTTTTTCTGGTTGCTGATCCAGTATTATCGCACTGCACTCGTGCGTGAGATGCATAGCTCCTTGCTCTAAGCTAGCCTTGTTCGTCAGAATGTCCTTCATGAGTTTCTTAAGACATGGAACCATTTGAACGGCTTCGACGAATGGAAGCTTTACTTGGAGATCCCCTACTACTGATTTCATCTTGTCGTATTCCTTCTCGCGCATTGCGTTCCTTCTGCGAACTGGAAAAGGTGCTTTGCGTGGAGCTACTGGTAGTGGTGCTGTCGCAGGTTTAGGAACTTGAACAGGCGGTTCCTCGTTCTCAGGATCCCTCAGTATCTCGTCGAAATCTTCCACTTCGAATGGATTGACTCGTGTGGAAGCAGGGGCATTATTGGTGGTAGACCGGTCGATCTGTGTAGAGGATCGATCGGTCTCTGGCTCCTGTCTGGGGTTGCCTTCCTGTGCAGATCGACCGGTCTGCGCTGGAGATCGATCGGTCCATCCGGCAGATGGACCGATACCTTCTGGCCAATTGGGTGCATCGTACTTTTTCCCGCCTCTTAGCGTTATTGCATGCATGAACTCCCTGGGATTGTCTTCTGGCTTTCCTGGAAGTACTCCCGGCGGTGCTCGAACATAAGACGCGGACTGTGCCACCTGGTTTTCGAGTATTCGCATATGAGTGCTCAATGTCTCGATTTTTCCGTTAAGATCATTGTACATGCTGTCAATCTTGACATTGATGTTGCTGGAGCTTTGATGATGACTATCCATAAGAGTACGCATCATGGCTTCGAGTCGACTTTCTTGTGGATTTGGCTCCTGATACGCACCGGGGTAAGGTTGAAAACCTTGCGGAGGGTGGTACACTTGAGAGGGGTACCCTCCATAGCCTTGGAAGTTCGCTTGCCTTCCCAAGTAGTGAAGCTCTTCAGTCTCGTCAGGGTCAGGATCACTGGTATTCTTTCGACGTATGATGCGTCGATTTCTTTGCAGGAGAGTATCCACTTTAGAGCTGAGATCCTTGAAGGCATTAGGCGTCTCAGGGACTTTGCTGCTGCTACTTGCTGCTAGATTGTCGATCAGAAGAGTGGCCTCGTCAGCTGTATTGGTAGAGAAATCACCGCGGCTTCCGGTATCTAACGCCATTTGATAATCGAAATCCACTCCGCAATAGAAGATGTTCATGAGATTCTCTCTTGCGTACCCGTGATGTGGGCAGTCTCTCAAATACTCCTTGAATCGCAGCCATGCTTCGCAGAACGGTTCACCTTCCTCTTGCGAGAATGTAACGATCTTATTCCTCATCTTCGCGGATCGAGACTTGGTGTAGAAATAGTTGAGAAACTTTCCTCTACATTGCTCCCACATTGTAAGAGATCCCAGTTCAAGTAGTTTGAGCCACCTCAAAGCTTTTTCTCCCAAAGAGAACTTGAAGAGGGTAAGCCATAGATAGTCGTAGGGCACTCCATTCTGCTTTGCAGTGTTGCATAAACTTTCGAAGGTCTCGATGTGGTCAAAAGGATTCTCCGACGCCGAACCGTTGAAGATACGGTTCTGAACTAGAGAGGTCAGGCTGTGCTTGATCTGGTAGTCTTCCACCTCAGGAGTAGGTGGGCAGATGGCTGACCGGGTCTCGAAGAATTGATCCAGCGCGTTATGCTCCCTTAGAGTGATGCGTCTTGGCGGCGTATGAAACGGATCGGTCGGTCCTCCAGAGGGATCGATCGGTCTGGCAGGCGGGGTGGCAGGATCAAGGACGCCTTGGTTCATGGCTCGTGCTCCTTGGTTAGCTTCTTCCATTGTTCACCTAAATAATATAACTAAAATAGATTAGTAAAACGAAAAATAAAAACCTAGTCTTAATTCAATTCTAAAAATCCTAGAGGCAATCTATTGGTCCCCGGCAGCGGCGCCAATTTGATCGATGGTCAAATAAAACCTAGAATAAAACAACTACCAGATCAAAGACGGCAATCAGTTGTAGTATTTAAGGGTCGAATCCACAGAGACCAAAGTTGCACTATAAGATAATTAGACTAAATATAGCTAAGAGCAAATTAAAAGATTTGTTTCAAGCAAACGATTAATTCAAAAGACAATTCAAATAATAAAACAAGTATTAGGTCTAGGGTATTCTTTCAGGATGTGAAACAACAAGCAAATCGAAGTAAAGGAATGTTAAAGAATCGTTCTTGAACTCAATTCACAATGGTAAGGTAAGTCGGTTTTCACGCAAATACCTACTTAGCAATATTTAGAGAACGCTTTACGCTAGGCTTCCCTAAGTAAAACTAGCATTAATAACAAGATTGATATGTTCACAAGATATCAAAACAAGAGCTTTGCGCTTGCCAAGCTAAGAAATCTTGCTCGCCTAATGTTAATTCTAGCGACTAAACACCACTCTCGTGCCTAGTTTAATCGCCTAAGATTTTAGAACTAGGTGATCAGTCTAATTCTAGCATTAAGAACAACAATAGATGAAGAACTAATAATCTAAATTCCCGGACTAACAACCTAGCGAATTCATCACATTCCTTCCAAAACCCTAAACCTAATAAGGAAACTACTCAGACATGGAAAAGGAAACAAAGCATTCAATAAATGAAAACATCTTTATTTCCTAAAATAAAACTAAAAAGGAGCTAGAGAGCTTTTAGGTCTCTTGCCCACAAACTAAAGAAAAGTAGTAAAATGAATTCTGATTTTCGGTGTGTGTAATACAAGGAGCGAGCCCCCTTTTATATAGTAAAAGGGAGAGCAACAAAAGGAAAGAAAGAAATGGAAAGTCTTGGAGAAGAGGCAAAAGGTGGACCGTTCGATCCATGGACCGGATCGATTTGTCCATGTTTTCATGGGCTTGGGCCGAAATTCTTCTTAGGATCGATCGATCCAATTGTGGATCGGTCGATCCCGACTCTCGTCTGCGTCGGCTTCGTCAGCAGGTTGACATGTCTTCAGTAAATCGGCCATAGGTCTTGATTGCACCGTTGGATTCCCATGAAACCACTTGGAGATGCAAGCTAACATCCGTGGCTATCTTGTATCAAAATATCAGAACGATCCAACGGTGGGAAGGTCTTCGTCTGAGGCCATACTTCTGACGGGTCTGCTGGACTCTACATCTTTATATGTATAATTGCATCCAAAATGATCCAAAACTCTTTCTTTTCCAATATTTGCTTCTCAGACCTGAAATACACTAAGTGAAACATATAGTCCTAAAACTTATCTAATATAGGTTAGTTGACTCAAATAATAATCCTAAAACATAGATTTAAAACGATAAAAATAAGACTCATCAATTTACATTGACGTGTGCTCGTAGTTAACTTAGCGATTCTCATATTAATGCTTGCTTTCTATTGAGTTTCTAGGCGAATTGCTTTAGTTACCGAATAAGAGAGCAATAATATCAACCTTACAGACCAGGGGTCTGATATCTACTAGAAATCGTAGTTTGTGAACAGGCGTTAAATTGAATACTTATCTAGAATCCTCAAGTGAACCCTATCTATGAATCCCCTACGAAATCCCTGAATGTCCAACGTTTCTCTCTATTGCTTAGATCTTATGTTTACTTGCTTTCTTTACTTGCTTTATTTACTTTGTTTAGTTTTCTAGCTTTATTTTGGTTTGCTTTCTTTACTTTCTTTTATTTATTTTCTTTGCTTATTAGTTTAGCAGTGACACAACAAAAACCCCCTCTCTCGTTTGGTCCTAGCCTGACATCTTTTCTTGCAGGGCTCGCCTTGGTTGTCTCTTCCCCGTGTATTGATACCCCAAGTACTACAAGCGATTAGCTGTGCACTTGCAGCTTTTCAATTGTTTTACCTAAGGTTTAAACTCCTAAATCTCTCATTTAGGTGAAACTCGTAAGTGTTGGGAATGTCCTGAAATCATTCATGTGCTCACTCTAGACATAGTTGTTTGTCGAGATCAGACATTCATCTGATACTAGGTAATCATGACGCTTTGCTAGAAGCCGCTCATGACATGTGAGTTATGAACTCATTGCTAGTATCATTTGATCCTACAGGGTCACACACCTAAGCGAACAGGATGCACTTAAGCAAGAAACGTGTAATGAGGGAAGGTGTCGATCGATACCAATTAGGTATTATCGATCGACACTATGTGCGGACCGAAATAGAGATTTCGGCCCAATGACTTAATTCGTTCCGGCTCGGCCCGTGAATAATTAGGTCTTATCCCGTGCCGATATAAGGATATGAGGCACGAGATTTTACACAGACTTAGTCGCCCCCTCTCCAGAAAACACAGGTTTCCTCTGCAAGATCTGATTCCAGGCACTAGCATCCCTGCAGATTCCTGTTCGTGTGAGTGTGGACTACAGTAGAGGCGCAGCACGTGAGGCGTTTCCAGATCGCTGATTACCTGACCCTATTCCGCTGCAATCTCCAGGTATCATCGAGATCTCTATGATTCATTGTTTACAAACCCTAGATCCTAGGCTTCAGGAATTTTGTTAGGTTGTTAATAGAGATTAAAACCTGTTTAAATTCCTTCAGTGGTATCAGAGCCTTAGGGTTTAACTATTGAATCTGAAAAGCATGTAATTGAATTAGAGAATTCGATTTGGATACATATGATGTACAGGATGCTTCTGTGAAATTCGTTTCTGCTAAATCTCGTCGAACTAGGTTTCGTGGTGTCGATCAACACCATAATGATGGTATCGATCGACACTGTAATAAATAATTAGGTTACGATCCGAGGATTGAACTTCCCGAAACCTAATGGTATCGATCGATACAATGGTTGTGTCAATCGATACAGCCTTGCGAATGGTTAGTCGGTTCAATTAGATTGAATCAGTTATCATGCTTGGGCAAAATCGATTTAAACCGGCTGATTGCGGTTTGATTTGATTAAGTTGGTATCGACCGATACAAGTGTTGTATCGATCGATACCGACTGGTTATCGATACGGTTCAATTTGATTGACCGGTTATCGAACCGGTTCAATAGGATTAAACTGTTATCGCAAATCGTTTTTGGTTTGGTTGAGCATCGATCGATAATAAGGTAGTGTCGATCGATACTGACCAATCGTCGAAATTGGTTCGGTTGGTTATCGAAACTGTCTCAATTGGATTGATCAGTTGTTGAAGACCGGTTATAGCAGAAGAGTGTCGATCGATGCTAGGGTATCATGAACTTGATACTAGTATCGATACACTGTGCAGATTCTGGGTTAGCGAACCCGAGATCACATAACCGAACCAGATTTCACCCACTCCTTAAAATAATTAAAACTTAATAAAGATTAATTGTTTTGATAAAATCTAAGCCTTCTTGAGTACATATATGATATGTGTCAAGATTAAAAGTTTCGTTCCTGAACTAAATATCAAGTGTTTCGGATGTCTTCCTGATCTTGTCAGCTGTCAAGACTCGTTTCACTGCGTGATAGGCTTGTAGTGCAAGTTATCTGCAGTTACATGAGTAAGGCAGTAGGTAATAGGTTGATGGGCTTGTAGTGCATGACATCAGCTATTACATGATTGATAGATTGGTTAACTTGAGTGGGCTATCAGAAGTTCTAGGCCCATAGACATCAGGTGGACAAGACATAAGATGTCTTATCCACAACCAATAGTCATATTGGATATGATTAGCAAAGTGTTGCTTACCTAGATAGCTAAGATTTGGGTGACGGCCAGTGGCCCACTCAAGTTTTGGTGAAGTATGGGTCTTGGATCATTATATTCATTTGAGGAAACATTGTTTTGAATATAATGCGAGTTTTCTTAATTGTTAAGATTTCTCATTTCCTGAACATCATAACTAAACCATTTTATTTTGATTTCTAGTTATGTCTAAAACCCCTCATCAGAACTCTTTCTCGTTGCGATCCGTCCTTGAGAAGGACAAGCTAAATGGATCCAACTTCCTTGATTGGTATCGGAACTTGAGAATTGTTCTCAAGCAGGAGAGAAAGGACTATGTCCTTGAGAAAGGTCTCCCCGAGAAACTAAGGTCCAATGCCTCACATGCAGTATATGATGCTTGGAATAAGCATTACTATGATGTGGTCGATGTGCGTTGTCTGATGTTGGCTACCATGGACTCGGACTTGCAGAAGCAATATGAGAATGTGGCGTCGCCCATCGAGATGATCACTAGCCTGAAAGTGATGTTTCAGGAGCAGGCTCGAACTGAGAGATACCGGACGGTTAAATCTCTAGTTGAGTGCAAGCTACCAAAGGATTCACCAGTAAGTCCTCATATCATAAAGATGATGGGTTATATAGATAACCTGAGGAGACTGGATTGTCCCTTTAACCAAGAGTTGGCTACTGACATCATTCTGCAGTCACTGCCGTCAAGCTATGATCAGTTTGTTGTGAACTATAACATGAACAAGTTGACGAAGACGTTGACTGAGCTGCATAGTATGCTCAAGACAGCTGAGCATGACATCAAAAATGGCAAAAGATTTGAGAAACCTGGAAAGGACAAGGGTAGAGGCAAGGCCGTCCAGATTGTGAATCAGGACAAGCCTGTGTCTTCTTGTAAGCCCAAGTCTGGCCTAACCGATGTTGAGAAGTGCCAGTACTGTAAGGAGCTTGGACATTGGAAGAGAAACTGCAAGAAATACTTGGAAGATGCACAAGAGATTGAGAAGATGTACGAGACTTCTTCTCAAGGTACTTGTGTTATGGAAGTAAATGTTACTACTTCAAGTTCTACCTCGTGGGTATAAGATACCAGTTGTGGTGCTGATATTTGTATAAATATGCAGGCACGAAGCAACAGTAGAACGTTGGAGAAGGGACAAGTGGAATTACACGCCAAGAATGAAGCAAGAGTTGCTGCATTGGCCATAGGAAATTTCCATTTATAGTCGCCTTCAGGCTTGGTTTTAAGAATAGAATAATTGCTACTTTTTACCTGCTATGAACAGAGACGTCATTTTGAATGATATTCATTTTGATTAAAGACAAATGTTGTTCTGTTGATCTTAATGAAATGTTCTATGGTAGCACCCCATTAGAGAATGGGTTTTATGTCTTGGACCAATTTATGCATGTCTATAACATAAACACAAATCGGTTCTCTGGCATTGTTGTTTGGGCTACAGCGGATTCAGAAGATCCATAGTGATGGGCTTTGGGCTCGTTTGATTGTGAATCATGTGAGAAATGTGAATCCTGCTTATTGGGCTAAATGACTAAGGGCCCCTTTTGACAAAAAAAATGAAAGGACCTATAACTTATTGGGCCTTATACATAGAGATGTGTGCAGTCTGATGAGTACAAGTGCTAGAGAAAAACTTTCAGTACTTCATTACCTTCGCTGATAAGATCAGTAGGTATGAATATGTCCATATGATGAGACACAAATAGGAATCCTTTGAAAGGTTCAAGGAGTTCCAGAATGAAGTACAGAATCAAATTGGCAAAAGTATTAGAGCTTTTCGATTGGATCGCGGAGGAGAATACTTAAGCCAAGTGTTAAGTGATCATCTGAGAGAGTGTGAAATAGTTTCACAGCTCACTCCTTCTGGAACGCCCCAATGGAATGGAGGTTCCGAGAGGAGGAATTGAACCTTATTGGATATGGTTCGATTAATGATGAGTCAAACATATCTTCCATTATCCCTTTTGGGAAACGCTCTAGAAACGTCCGCGTTTACACTAAAAAGGTTCCATCAGAATCAGTTGAAAAGACAACACATGAGATGTGGATTGGAAATGTTCCAAGACTGTCTTTACTGAAATTTTGGGGTTGTGAGGCCTATGTAAAATGTTTACGATAAGATAAGCTAACACCCAAATCCAATAATGCTAATTCGTTGGTTCTCTTAAGGAAACCAAGGCTTACTACTTCTACAACCGTTTTGAGAACAAAATGTTTATTGCTAAGAACTATGTTTTCTTGTGAGAGATTGTCTTTCCAAGAAGAACAGTGGGAGTAAAAGTAGAACTCGAAAACGTTCGAGAATCACAGGATGGCATCGATCGACACAAAGGTAGTATCGATCGATACTAGGCTTTGACCGTAAAGGAAGAGCAGTAGTTGGATCTACAAAGAGTTGTAGGACCTAAACATGTGGTGCCTAAAGTTTGCAGATTCGAAAAGATACGTCACGATTCCGAGAAATAGGAATTTCTCGTGAACGACTGTCATGACTTGTTGATCATTGACAGTGACGAGACTGCGAATTTTGAAGAAGCAATGTTGGGCCCGGACTCCGAAAAGTGGCTTGGAGCCGCTAGATCCAAAATGGGATCCATGTCAGAAAACCGAGTATGATACTTGGTAGTTTTACCCGATGGTGTAAAAACCATTGAGTGAATGGGTCTTCAAGTAGAGGATTGACGTGGATAGGAATATCCAGATATTCGAAGCAAGGTTGGTCGCTGAAGGTCTCAAGAAAATTCATGGTATGACTATGAAGAGACCTACTCCCCAGTCGCTATGCTTAAAACCATTCGGATTATCCTAGCAACTGCCGTTTATCATGGTGATGAAATTTGGCAGATGGATGTGAAAACAGTTTTCCTTCTAGGAATTCTGGAAAAAGGATGTGTACGTAACACAACCTGAGAGTTTCACTGATCCAAATAATGCTGGGAAGGAATGCAAGCTTCATTGATCCATGTATGGATTGAAGCAAGCATCACGGAGTTAAAATAATCGTTTTGATGAAATGGTCAAAAGAGTTTGACTTCATCAGGAACGAAAAGGAACCGTGTGTTTACAAGAAGACTAGTGGGAGCGTAGTTGCATTTCTCGTAATGTATGTAGATGACATACTTCTTCTCGGAAATGACGTTCCGTTGATTTAGTCTTTTAAGACTTGGCTCGGAAGTTATTTTTCAATAAAAGGCATGGGAGAAGCCGCGTGAATTCTTGGAATAAGAATTTATAGAGATAGGTTGGGTAAGCTAATTGGATCGTGTCAAGATGCTTATGGTGATAAGGTCTTGGACAGATTCATTATGCGTGATTCCAAGAAAGGCCTCATACCAATGTCTAATGGCATTAATATTGGCGAGACGCAGTGTCCTTAGACACTGGCTGAGCAAGAATGTTTGAGTAGGATTCACAGGCGTATGCAGTGGAACCTATCATAAATGCCATGACCTGAACTCGTTCAGATGTTGCTTAAAGTGTTAAGCAAGACGAGTAGATATCAATATAATCCATGTGAAAGTCACTGGACAGTTACCAAGAATATTCTCAAGTATTTGAGGAATACTAAGAATTGGAGCTTGGTGAACTGAGGAAGCAATAGTCTCTGTTGAGAGTGGTTAGACGGACAAAGACGATTTCCGGTCGGAAACTGGTTATGTCTTATGTCTATATAGCGGCGTGTTTTGTTGGAATGGGTTCCAAACAGAGCACCGCAGCCTGCGGTTTACTGGAAAGAGTTCCAAGCAGAACACCGCAGCCTCTCCCACGACCTAAGCATAAGTTTCACTCTTTTGCTGTAGGTATTTGAGATATTAAGATATGATCTTGATTCTAGTGGGAGTTGTAATGGTTTGAGCTATGTTATGATGTTCATGTAGACATACTTTGGTTATGTCATGATGTAATTGTTTCAAATATTATTTGATTATAAGATAATTGAATAATAGTCCCAAAGTAATTTATGGCATTTTATAGGTCATCAAGTTGAGGACTTGATCATGAAACCCTATAAATGATAAATGACATAGATTATATTAGTCCCTGGTCAAGGTTGTTAAAGTGGGACACTGAAAATCGCGTGAGACTGGTATGTGAGTTGACTGATGACTAAGTTTCATGGAGTCATTAATAAGAGTATTAAAGTCAATCACATAGATATGTGTTAGAGAACACAGGATCGGACATGACCCGCTAATGAGAACTCTACATGATAATTATATAAGTGTCATGAGAGGTTCTCATTACGACTATAGAGTATAGTCCTTAGACCTGAGTTCATCATGATTTCTTGCATATGAATTGGTCCGCTTTGACTGTGTCAAACGTCACCGTGACAGGTGACTATAAAGGCATTGATTGGGTGTATCATGAAGTGTGTGTAGGAACAGGGATGGAACAAGATGGAATTTGTCCCTCCTATATAACAGGAGATAAATATCTCATGGCCCATCGGAGATTTGATACTGAGAAATGCGTGGCCGCGCTCAAACGAGGTGAATGTTAGTCGTTTGTCTTATCAGTATAAATCAAAAGTTCGATGAACATGATATTGGTTGAATAAGGGTGACACAGTTCTTGCCTTATTTCATATCGAGATATAGAGATGAAGGGATTATGGGAATAGATGATTCCAGTACAAGTGGGAGATTGTTGGGAATGTCCTGAAATCATTCATGTGCTCACTCTAGACATAGTTGTTTGTCGAGATCAGACATTCATCTGATACTAGGTAATCATGACGCTTTGCTAGAAGCCGCTCATGACATGTGAGTTATGAACTCATTGCTAGTATCATTTGATCCTACAGGGTCACACACCTAAGCGAACATGATGCACTTAAGCAAGAAACGTGTAATGAGGGAAGGTGTCGATCGATACCAATTAGGTATTATCGATCGACACTATGTGCGGACCGAAATAGAGATTTCGGCCCAATGACTTAATTCGTTCCGGCTCGGCCCGTGAATAATTAGGTCTTATCCCGTGCCTATATAAGGATATGAGGCACGAGATTTTACACAGACTTAGTCGCCCCCTCTCCAGAAAACACAGGTTTCCTCTGCAAGATCTGATTCCAGGCACTAGCATCCCTGCAGATTCATGTTCGTGTGAGTGTGGACTACAGTAGAGGCGCAGCACGTGAGGCGCTTCCAGATCTCTGATTACCTACCCTATTCCGCTGCAATCTCCAGGTATCATCGAGATCTCTATGATTCATTGTTTACAAACCCTAGATCCTAGGCTTCAGGAATTTTGTTAGGTTGTTAATAGAGATTAAAACCTGTTTAAATTCCTACAGTAAGTGCATGTCTCAATTGACACCCATCATTTGGATTGGAGTTGTGGTTGTTAGTGGGATTTCTGGGTTGAAATCGCTCAGTTCGTGATGAACCTAGAGTGGTGTCGATCAACACCAAGTGGTGGTATCGATCGACACAGGTCCGTCAAAGCGATGCAGAAAATTCGTTAGTGACAACCGATACCAAGTGTTGGTATCGATCGATACTAAGGAATTGCGGAGCCAGTTTGGCTTGTGTTTGTGTGAATTTCCTGTGATGGTACATGTTTTCTTGTATTGTAAGTTGTTTACTGTTTATCTCTTTTGGCTTGTGTGTATAGCTTGTGCATGGGAAGATTGCCTCACTAAGTTTTTGTGATAATAATACTTACGCATATCGTGTTTTGATGCAGGTAATAAAGTGTGATCGTGGAGTCATGGCAATGAAGAGGAGGATGATCTAGGGCGTTGATTGGTTTATTATTGGTGTTTGAGCTTTGGTTTTGGTGTTTGAACCGTCCTAGAACATTGTTAGGTTGCTGGTAAAATTATGGTACCTTGAATTGATTTATTGATTTAATTAATTCATTTGATTTATTGGATTATTTATTTAATGAAATTGCTGGTTTGGATTACTTTGCTTCCGCGTAGTTGAATTAATTTGTTAATTAATTTTTTTAAAAAAACGGGCACGATTGTTTCAGCAGATCAATTGGTAACAACTTGTCCTTTGGGGAGGTTGTTAAAGGGTGAAGTCTTGGTTCATATGTATAATTTGGTTCGTTGTGTCCCTTCAAACACTCGTGTTTTTTCCGAACCTCTCTCTGAAACCCTATCTTCTCAAGAACTCTTTGGGATGCTTTGTTTTGAGTTTTAACAAAAGCTTGAAGCCTCAAAACATGAGGCAAGTCATTGAACACTCGTGATACTGAAAGCGACACTGATCTTGTTGATATACCCTTTCCCTAATACTCATGAGATAATCCATAGCCAATATGCGCTTTGAATCTTGATAATAAAAATATATAAAGTCGTATCGAGATTTAAATATTTATTTTTAAAAACTAAAACTCTAATGAAACTCAAGAGAGAGATAACGCAACTGTAAAAATATGAAAAAAATAACCGTGTGTTGTAAATCCGTTAAGGATGGACTCCATAACCGATGCGCAATGTCCTACTTCTAGAAGGCCCGACCCGATGAATCAAGACCAAGGGCAGTTTAACTTAGACTTAATGGGCTTGTAGTTCATAGTTCTATTGGGTTTTACTTCTATGTCATGTGTATATATATGTAACCTCCATTCATTAATGAATACAACCATAAGTTTCACAACACGTTATCAGAACGAGTTTGCTCTTAACAACCCTAACCCTAAAATCGCAACCTCACATAAACCCGTGCTCGCTCAAAGCTTGTGATCGTCGGATCATCGTCGGGCCATCGTCGGTTCGAATAAGTCATCGATGGATCATCGTCGGAAAGTGCTTGCGATTCATCATAAGTTCATATACCGTGGTATTTAGCTTTCGGTTCAATTCCATTCAACCCCATCGGTGATAAAGGTAACATCGAAATCTCTAAAGCTAAAGAACCAACATCGAACTTGAAAGTAAAAGAATCGAAACCCTAAAAACGGATATTGATTGATTCAAAAGTGATTGTTATTGCTTGCTTTATTTGTTTGCATTCTTAGAAAAGTTATTGTTTCAAAACCTAATTCGCATAATTAAAAAGAACCTTAATCCTAAATCAAATCCAAAACCCTAAATTCTAAAACAATAAAATTCGATTGATTGAGGCTGCTTAGGTTGCTTAGATTGATTGTTTCTATTTTTGGTTGCATGCATAAATTCATAGAAATCAAAACCCTCAAATCGCAGGAACCCTAGAAACCAAAACCCTAGAGAAAAGCGTAATCCTATTCAAAATAGGAAATCGTAAATCCTAATCAAAATAGGAAATTATAACCCTAATCAAATAGTAAATCCTAAGCAAAAGAGGAAAATAAATCCTAAGAAAAAGAGGAAAATTAATCCTAAGCAAAAGAGGAAAGTTAATCTTAAACAAAAGAGGAAAGTCAAATCCTTACGTAAAAGGGAAAACTAACCTTCTAGGGCTAACATGATTCGGTCTTATATACCGCATGGCCTAGAGAAGATCAAGTCGCATGGTCCAGTCTTTAATACCGCATGGACTAGTCTAAAATCGATTCATGGTTCAGTTTTTAATACCGCATGACATTAACGATTACATGATTTTGACTCAAAACTTTTGCTTGTAGATGTCGAATTACAACTTGTATTTTACTGTCCTAAATCTCTGAGGAGATAATTATTTAAAATGGGCAATGGATACTAAGATTATCCTAAAGTCAAAAGGACTTGGTGAATGTATCACATAAGGCAATAATGCCAAGTGAAAAAAGATAGATACAAGGTAATATTAATTATTAGCCACCATCTTATTGAGAGTCCGTGGATGAGTCTATTGCTAGATGAGCAAAATAATGACTTACTGATAAGAAACAGTGAATTAAGCCCTCATAAATTAACTCCATTACCTGATGCCAATAAGGCTGTAGAGGATAAGAAAGAATCCAAAGAATCTAACCACGTACAGAGTGATAGACCACACGATCGTGGCCGTGGTGGATGGAAAGGACATGGTTGTGGCCACTATAACTCATCCGGCCGTGAAAACCACTATAATCGTGGTTGTAGACCCAATTTTAGCCATGGTCGAGGGCGAGGAGGCTGTGCTATTTCTAAACCACAACACTCGACCAAATCAGTGTGCCATAGATGTGAAATGGGGAACCATTGTGCTAAGATATGTAGGACTCCTAAACATCGTTGTGACCTCTATCAAGAGAGTGTGAAAAGGAAGAATCCTAAAGCCCATTTGGTATATAAAGATGGTGAAAATAATTTTGAACATGATCAAGATGATCTAATGGAGTATGAAAATTCTGATTGCCTAAAAGAATCAAGTTGATAAATCTGAATTCGACATCAAAACCTGTATGTTTTCTTTGCTGTTTTATGTGTTCATTAATTGTTATCTCCTTGAATTTATTTTATATTACTTTATGTTTAAGACATGTTGATATGCTCAAATTAACCCTAGAGCTACTCTCTCAAATTAAGAGATCACTGTAGTATTTAGGGATCGTTTCCACAGGGACTTAGTTACACAATAGGCTTTTAGTCTCAGATTATGCTAAACCAAATAGAAGTTTAAAAATAAGAAAACAATTGCAGAATATTAAAACGAGTTGTAAACAATCAGAAAGCAAGCGTTAGATTCAGGGAATTCTCAGGGAATCAGGAATGATAAATAGAATGATTAGTCAGGATGATAAATCGATGTTCTAGAACTCAAACAATAAAGATAAGTAAACCAACTGTCGCTGTGAATACTCCTAAACCTAGAAACAGAAAACCAACTGTCGTTGTGAATTCTAAGAATCTAAATCAGCATTAAAGTTCAGGTTCAATATGTTCACAAGACCCTAAAACCAACTGTTCAATATGTTCAATATGTTCACAAGACCCTAAAACCAACTGTCGTTGAGAATCAGGAGTGTTGCTAATCTAGAGATAGGTTCAAGCTATCAATCCTACTTTCGCAGAGACTAACAACCTAAGTTCAAATTCAAGGTGATCAATCAAGAATAAGCAATAAGAACAATCTCAGATTAAGAACAATACAAGATAGATAATCCTTAACTAATCAATTCCATTCAATCAAACCATCAAACCTTTGTGAGAAACCCTAAATCTAACTAGTGAATTACTCAGACATAATCAAAGCAATAACACAAGAGATAAGAAACGAAATCATATTAAGATAAGAGTAAGAAATAACAGGGGTTCACAATCAGGACTTGAAGAATCAGGACAAGAATGATCTCCCCAAAGCTCTCTTCTCAAAACCTAAACACAAACTCTCAATATCTCTCTCTCTAAAAGTCTCAAGTAAACTTAGGGTAAGAAAACTTGCATCCCTCAAAACAATGACGAAAAACACTATATATACAAGTCTCTGGACGTCTTGGGCTTTATCAAGTCGGTCTTTAGAATCCAAAACCGAGTAGGAAACGAATTGGGCTTGAAACTCGAACAGCTTCTGCTTTTGAACATCCTGTCGATCGACAGCCATAAGCTGTGTCGATCGACACTCATCGTGTTTCTGGACAGAGAAGGCTGCAAATCTGCATTGATCTTCATTTCTTCAAATAAGCTCCAATTTGATCCCTTTTTGGTTCTTTTGTTCCAAGCAAGCTCCAAACGCACATTGACCTGTTTACATAGCAAAACACTACAAAAACACTAGAAAGACTCTAAAAACGACTCTAAAAATATATAGATGGATGGTAAAATATGAGGTATATCACATGTGAAACAAGTATTTTTTGTATGGGGTTTCAATTCCCTTATGTAACCATTGTAGTACAAAGGGTATAAATCCAAATGGGTGTGCTATTGACCAGAAAGGATGCAATCAGATAAACCTAATTCAAGCCAAGCAATAACAGATTGGTAACTAGCAACCTAAATGAGCAAAAGAGAGAATAGAAACAAGAACAAACAAAGATTAACAGAAACTAAAGCAAATTAAACAAGCAAGCGATAAACAATCAGATAACGAAATAGAGCTCTTGAGAATGGGTGTAATGGGTCAGCGATTCCTCTTTGATCTAACAAGGGTGTCTAACAAAACTCACACAGAGCTAATCCCTAGACAATAGGTTCAACAACAGATCAATCCACTCTCGTGACAGAGATCCTCAAACAAAGCTACCTCCAAACCTAGATATCTCTAGAGAAGCATAACCAAGCAGGCATTATGAATCAACCTATTAAAGCCAATAAACACTCTAAGCAACCAATCTCTTGGGTTAGACATGTAAATCTCTTGAAAAAGTTGGTTCAGGCATTTCATCGAACACCTTTCGGGCATGAATCACCTAGGGTCTAATTCCAATTGATCAGAGAGAAATTAGCATTAAGAACACTCACCCAGAAGGGATCTACACAGGTCTAAGCTTAAACACCCTAGAAGATCAAAGATTCCTCACTAACCTAACCCATCCTCAAGAACCCTAAGGAGACTACTCAAAAATCATGATAAAATGCATAAACCCATAAAATAAAATAAATTGCATAATCATAAAGAGAAAGATGAGATTAACAAAACTGTGAATGTAGAAAATGCAAATTCAAAATGGATTAAGAGAAATCTGGATTACAAAGAGTCTGATTCTGAGAAGTTTTGAGAGGAAAAAGAGAGAAAATTAAGGATAAGATAAAAGATAAGAGATAAGGTAAGAGATAAAGTCTGAGATATTTGTCTCAGCACTAAACAGCTGTATTTATAGTACTTAGGAAAAAGCAAAACCCTAAAAACACTAAAAGACAGGATTTTAAGTCGGTTTAGGCATGGGGTCGATCACTCTGCTCGTGTCCATGGTCGAGCCCTTTGATTTCACCAAAGTCAGCACCTTTTTGCATGGGCTCGATCACTGACTCGACCACTCTGGTCGAGCCCGAGTAAAGTCGTCTCTTTTCTGCTTGGGCTCGATCACTCTGCTCGAGCCTTCTGGTCGAGCCTGCTCCATTCTTCACAAACAGCTGCTTTTTTTGCACCTAAACAACTCCAAATGCAAGAATGTATGCAATGCTTATGCAATAACCTAATAATCATGCGAATTGACTACAAGTGACTAAAGATGGTATGATTAGAGGATAAAACTATGCTAAAATGATCAGAAATGAATGCTTAAAACCTGTAAAATATAGACATATCAACTCCCCCAAACTTAGTCTTTGCTTGCCCTCAAGCAAACAAATCATAAGCAGGAAGAGAGGTTTGAAAGTGGGGTCTCAGAACCTAAAGCTTGCCAATCAATTAGTTAGAATCAAAGTCCAAGTTATTAGTTCTATGATGCATAGCAAAGAAGTTCTAATTAAAAGCTTTAGACAAACTCATCACAACAAGAACTGATTCCAATCTTTCACCTCCACATGCATTCATTTCAATCATTTCCTTTAACATTCATTAAGCAGGAACATGGATCTGATTGTGCAATGCCTACAAACTCATTTGGCTAGGTAAGAAAGGCTAGAGATAAAGATGATCTCCTTTAGAGTGGGTTTAACAATCATGATCAGGGTTCTCTCATAAAGCGGATTGAGTTTTAGAAGAAGGCTAAAGGTAAGATCCAATAGATGCATACAGAAATAAAACCTTGTCTACCCAAAGGTACCCAAATGTTTTACTCCTATCTCTCTAAGCCCAGATTATCCTACATCTACCCTTTAGCTTCAGCTCATTTTGAGCATACCCATTCACTCTTTGATCTAGTCTTAGGAGGAGTTTCTTCTTTCTTATTCATCTAGCGGATTGGGGTTTCCCTTTAGCTTCAGCTCATTTTGAGCATACCCATTCACTCTTTTTCTCAAAAGCTTTTTGCTATTCATTTTTGTTTCTCTTTTTTATCTTTTCTTTTCTTTTGCTCAGAACCATCTTTTCTATACTTTTCATTCCCCAAATCCTTTACTAGACACTTATACACATTCTTCCTCCTAAAGACTCTTTCTTTTCTTTCAGCATCAATCTTTTCTTTTCCTTTTCTACCATAATAAGCACAAATCCAATACCAAACCCCAGCAATAAAATCCCACCTAGTCCTATCTAGTCCGAAAAATGCGAACTAGAACTACATAAGGTTCCATTCCTGTCGGCTCAAACCTAACACTTTATACCAAGCTCAATCCATAAAAGGCCTAACACTCAGAAAAATCACAATTGGCTTGAAAGAAGGATAGGTTAAGGGTGTGGAGAAACTGTTCCAAAGATGGGAATCAGCTACTTGGATCAACAAGAGTGGTAAAAAGGGAAAAGATGATCCAAATATGTATATGGTATCCATGAGTTTGCATGCAATTCACAACCAGATAATTGCAAGTCAAGATTAGGTTCTTATAGATAGGAAATGATATCAAGTCACAACATGCTTCAATTAGGACCAAAATGCAATTCAAGAATTCCAAGTTTGTTTCAGCCTTATGTTTCAAACTAAATCACAATGCATCACAGATCTAACAACGAGGGCTTTGATTCTATCCTAGCAAATTAAGCAAGCTAAGAATGTTAAATTCATCATAGACCCCTATGCTGAATGCAACAGTCCTATATGAAACATTCTAGACTCAATCCTATATGCAAATGCAAACTACAAGAATACTCTTTTATGGTTTTTTTCGAAAATTTTTCAAATTTTTATGGTTTTTCTATGCCTTAGATGAAATGCATGCAGACTCAAGTATGCAAAATTTGAAAATAAGAAAACAAAACAATATGTCAAATACATCTCAAACCCTCCCCCAAACTTAAATTACACAGTCCCTTGTGTAAGAAAAATTTGAGAGAAGATTCAAGATCCAAAAAGAAAGCAAATAAAAATGCAGTGGTATGTACAATGAGAAAGTTTGGAGTGTTACCTCAAGGTTGTGTGAAGAAGGAGTCAATGGATTGCTCCATGCTTTCACGTGTGTAGGCTGGCGCGATAGCGTCTGACTCGAGGTGGAAATCTGCTTGACTCATCGAACTTGGGCCTTGGAACTGCCATTGACGATGAGGCTGGTGCTGAGCTTGCTCTCTTGGCTCGAAGGATGAAGCTCTTGGGGGTTCCATAGCAATGTTGTGCCGTGGAGCTATGCTTGTTGAACCGCTGCGTCTCATAATGCTAAGCCCTGTGATTGGTGTAGGCGAAGGAGCTGCCTTAGATTTGCCCTGAAGCTCTTTGATTTGGTTTCCCATAATTGAAACCGTCTTTTGTAGTGCTTTGATAGTCTTGATGGACCACTTTCGGAGCCGGCTGATGTGCTTGTGAGCATCCTTGAGGGTGTGGCCTTGAAATTCTCCGAGAGGGGATTCCTGAAGATCGTCACTCTCTGATTCAACTCGATCAGGCTGATCATGCTGAGCTTCTTTTCTTGGAGCTTCGTCTTGCTCTCTTGGGTACATCAGCATGGTAGGAGGGCAGAAGTCTATGTTGTTTCCCATCCGGATGCCTGGATGACTTGGGCAGGGCAGAGGCATCATTTTGGTGCAACCAGCTTCATGGTGGAAAAATCTGTAGAGGTACTGCCCATTCACTCTCTCCCTAGCCACATATCCAGCTTTCGTGAGATGTTCCATGTCTAGCCATCTAGGTGGAAACGCTTCATCAGTAGGTAACATGCCACAAGCAAGCAGGATTGGTGTTACAACTCCTCCAATGCTCAGCTCTCCTAATTCATTTGCTCTGTATTGCTTGAGTGCCCATTCCTTGTAGCTTAGCAACTGATCCAGCAGGATGCAAGTGAGAGATGTGTCAGCCTTGTTCCCAACTAATGCCTTCCCAGCTCTTGTGCAGCCTAGTAATCCTGTCAAAGCCCAATTCAGCATCTTCAATTCTGGCTCATTGACATTCCCAGTGACTTTTCTTGCATACACCGTGCTAGCAATGGCTTTATGTGCATATCTAAGAACTGGACTCCTTATGGCTGAGCTCTTAGACCTTCTTGATGAATACGCATTCGGGCCAGCTATTGTCAACCACAGTTCGTTCAGCTCATTCTCATCAAAGTCGCTATCAACCATTGTCCCAGTTGGAAAAGAAAACATTGTATCGAGCTGCTTGATGGTGATGGAGAATTCTTGGCCTTTGACTGAAAAAGTGATATAACCCAATCCAGGATCCTCTTCATCGTCTCGATCCACATCATAGAAATGCACTGCTAGAGTTGCTAAGAAGTGGGAGGTCTCGACTTGGTATGCTTCAAATTGGTAGCTCATAAATGTGCCCAGATGGCACATGTCCAGCAAATACTCAACGTCCCTATAGATTCCAAGATCTTTCATAGTCTCGTGGTGAGGGTACCTTATGCCTTTGAAGAGAAGGGAGAAGGGAGCTTCCGGTCTCCGGTTTTCCTAACCACATTTCTGACAATAGGTTCTGCAATCTCTTCTTCTTCACCGCTTGAGTCATCATCAACTGTCCGTATAGGCTCTTCATCGTTTGGTTTCATGGGTTGCTTGCCTCTAGCTATCTCTTCTCTTCTTGAAGAAGATTCTCCAGCCAAACTTCCAGCAGCTTGAACCGTTGGCGGTACTTTCTTTCTCGTCTCTGTGAATGCCCGAGCTATCCCTTCTGGTGTTAGTGGTGCGTATTTTGGCTTTCTGTACCTGAAACAATGATTAAACAGAAGATATCAGCTTCCTTGCTCAGGCTCAATCAACTGGCTCGACCATTCTGGTCGAGTCAGACACACACGCGCCCAGAGGTCGTGTTAAGTGATCGAGCTTCTCTTATTAATGCTTAGAGCAATCAATAACATCAATTCTGAAATGTTTTAAGATTCAAGTAGGGAAAATAAGAAGAATAGACAGATTCATGTTTAGAAATGTAGAGAGAAAAACTTAGATTATTTTCAGAAAAGAAGATTCAAATGGTGGAGGCTTCACTCGGTTTATATAGGACATATCCTAGGTTAGAGAGGGTTACGCACATAGCCAATATTGCGTCCTCATTCTACCTTTTACAAACCGTGTGTGACTCAGCCCCTTATCCAACACATAACGATAACAAAGAGATAAGGTGAGGACCACCTAGCTACACGACACGACCAGCACATCCGCGCGTCTCTTTGCCGATCCGTATGGTCAACATGACCGTTCTCTTCTTATCTTTAATTCAAACTCTCTCTTTTACCTCAAGTAACCATATTTACTATATAACTATTATCTAGTTAATAGTAAATATCTTATTGATCAACACTCCCCCTCAAGTTTATACTACAATGGTCATTGGTATAAACTTGACACTTATGCGAGTAACCTCATTAAAAACCTAAGATTGGAGAAACCACGTGGGACAAAACCCAATCTTAGGAAAAGAGTATTACTGACATAAGCATGGCAGTTCTCTCAAGGGTGTGTGAGGTCTACAAGCCCAAGTTTGCCATGGATAAACTCGCAAACTTGGGTACTTGCTGCCTTAGTAAAAATGTCGGCCAATTGGTCCGAACTCCTAGTATAGCAAGGTAAGATAGTACCGTCTTCGATCTTCTCTCGAGTCTTGTGGCAATCTATCTCAATGTGCTTGGTTCTCTCATGGAAGACCGGGTTTTTAGCAATGTGAATGGCCGCTTGGTTGTCGCAATGAAACGTGATAGGTGTCTTTTGCTCAATCCCGAAGTCTTTAAGAAGCGCCTTTAACCATGTCAACTCATTAGTCAACTTCTTCATGGCTCTATACTCCGCTTCCGCACTTGAACATGACACCACCTTTTGCTTCTTTGACTTCCAAGTCACTAAGTTTCCTCCAATGCAGGTGCAAAAGCCGGTTGTAGAATGCCTATCATTACGGTCTCCACCATAATCCGCATCACAGTAACCAACTATCTCCGTGCTAGAGTTCTTTCCCATCCAAATGCCTTGGCCGGGGCTCCCCTTGAGATACTTGAGAATCCTATCCACCATACTCCAATGATAGACCGTAGGTTCTTTCATATGTTGACTCACCTGATTCACGGCAAAAGAAATGTCAGGCCGTGTATAAGTCAAGTAAATCAACTTACCAACGAGTCTTCTGTATTGCTCCGGGCAATGATATGGTGTATCACCCTTCTCCCCCTTTCGATTGACCTTATATCCTGGTTCTAATGGTGTTGAAACCGCCTTGGCACCGAGCTTTCCCGTAAGCTTGAGAAGGTCGAGTGTGTATTTCCTTTGTGAGAGAAATAAGCCCTCCGGTGATCTACACACTTCGATACCTAAAAAGTATTTCAACACACCAAGATCTTTAATGTCAAAAGCATTATGAAGAGACGCTTTGATAGACTTAATACCTTCCTTGTTACTCCCCGAGATGATCAAGTCATCAACATAGATCAAGACAACTACAATGCCTTGATCATTTTGGAGAGTAAACAAGGTATGATCGGATTCTGATTTCTTGAATCCATTAGCCTTTAATGTGGAGCTCAATTTGTGATACCAAGCTCTCGGAGATTGCTTTAGACCGTAGATGGCTTTGCGAAGTCTCAACACCTTTCCCGGAGCTACCGTGTCTTCCAAACCCGGAGGAGGAGTCATATAGACTTCTTCTTCTAGCTCTCCTTGTAGAAATGCGTTCTTGACATCCATTTGCCACAACTCCCAATCCAAATTAGTCGCTAACGAGAGAACCACCTTAACTGTATGTTGCTTAGCTACTGGGGCAAATGTTTCTCGATAGTCATCACCATAAGTTTGTGTAAATCCTCTTGCAACCAATCTGGCCTTGTACCTCTCAATCTCACCAGTACTCTTGTACTTAATGGTAAACACCCATTTTGAGCTCACACACTTCTTGCCTTCCGGTAAATCTTCTTCATCGCATGTATGGTTTCTTGTCATTGCTCCCACTTCATCCTCAACCGCATTGTCCCACTCCTTTATTCCCTTAGCTTCCTCATAGTTTTGTGGTACAAACTCCACATCTAGCTTACTAAGAAACGCCTTGTGCTCTTCGGGAAGAAGGTCAATCGAACATGTCGCCTGTATTGGATGAGCCACGGCTTGACAATTATAGTATACCCTAGTGTTTCTCCAATTTGATGGAGATTTCTTCTCTCTGTTACTCCTTCTTGGATTTTCCCTAGTGTAGATCGGGTCTGATGTGCCTTGTGGCGCTTGATAGGTGTCATCGTCACTTGAAGGCTCAATGACTTCTTCTCCACTAGAGAGACTCAATGACTTCTTCTCCACCCGATGGAACCTTTTCTACCACTTCTTCACTAGACTCCTCTCTTCTACCACTCTCTTGGTGATCTTCCAAAGATTTCTGAGATGCATCACCATCCATTTCTCTAACCCCATTCGGATCCGCATTTGGTGTTGGTGAAGCTTCCTTATCTACCCGAGGACTTGTACTACCCAAATGTTCAAGAATGTGTCGGAGACTTGCAGCTCTATCAACGGTAGAGTTAGGTAGATCTTTAACACTCTCCCAACTCTTTTCCCCAAAATATGCCTTGTCTTCCATAAACTTAACATCCCTTGACACGTAGAAGCGATTGGTGACCGGATCCAAGCATTTATAACCCTTTTGAGTCGTCGAGTACCCGATGAATACACACTTGTTGCTCTTTGGTTCTAGCTTGTTCCTTAAGTCACCTGGAATGAATACAAAACAAAGACTACCAAAGACCCTTAAATGTTCAATGTTCGGGTTAGCTTTGTTAAGGATTTGAAACGGGGATTTATCATCAAGGATACGGGTCGGTATTCGGTTGATAAGATAACATGCTGTCATCACCGCATCTCCCCAAAACCGCTTTGGCATATGTTTCTGAAATAACATAGCTCTTGCCACCTCCATTAAATGCCTATTCTTCCTTTCCGCCACTCCATTTTGTTGAGGGTTATATGGGCAGCTGGTTTGATGAAGAATTCCGCATTTACTCAAGTGTTCTTTGAGCTTGTTACTTGTATATTCACCTCCGTTATCTGTTCGAAGAATTTTAATCTTGGCATCAAAGTGATTAGTCACATAATTTTGGAAGTTTATGAATGCATCATAGACTCTATCCTTAGATGGCATCAAAGTTATCCAAGTATACTTAGATTTCTCATCTATAAATGTGACAAAATACTTATGGTTATCCCTAGATGCACACGGTGAAGACCACACATCAGAATGCACAAGATCAAAACATTTTTCATAAATCGCACTAGACTTAGGAAAAACGGTTTTGCAATGTTTGCCTAATATGCATGCTTCACAATTCGCACAATCATAAGAAAAACCAGGCATTAATAGGTTCAACGCTCTAGAATGCGGATGACCAAGTCTCTCATGCCACAATACAACGGAAGTCTTAACAGAGTTTGCAAAAATAGAAGAGACATTATTCTTAGAAACAGAATTTAAAGAGGTGTCTTGAACTTGTCTGGTTTCAGGTGAGGATGAAGAATCCAACACTTCTCCTTGAGGTGACCCTTCTTCTCACAATGTTCACAGACCAGGCTCTTCTTGTCTCCTTGCTTCACATACCCAGCCTTATTTGCCGTGGGAAGGCCTTCCCCTTTAGCACCGAACAAGCCTTGTGAACCGAACTCTTTTTGTATCTTGGCGCATACTTGTTCTAAAGTGGGAGTCTTGTCTTCCCTCAAGATGTGCTGGATCACATCTTTGTAGGTTGGATTAAGTGTCAATAGCAACCCAAAGACCCGGTCTTGCTCTCGGCGATCTTTTAGAGTCGTTGCTTCGGTAGTGAAAGGCCTTAGCATCTCCAACTCGGCAACCAAAGACCTATACTTTCCAAAATGAGTGTTAAAGTCACTCTCTTCCTGACTTAGGCTTCCAAGGGCTCTCTTAATCTCATAGACCCGAGTGAGATTCAATTCGTTGCCAAAGACATTAGCCAACGTATCCCAAAGCTCTTTAGTGGTCTCGCAATATGAATACCCTTCTAGGATTGAAGCCTCAAGCGAACAGTGAAGAGCACTCAACACAATCAAGTCTTCTTGAACCCAAGCATCCTTATCCAAGCTGTCGTCTTTCCCCTTTGCCTCTTCATACGTCGACTCTATGTGTTTTGTAAGCTTTCTTCCGCCTAACACGTTTGTCGTTGTCCTTCTCCACAAAAGGTAGTTGCTTCCACTCAAAACAACCGGAAATTTCAGCTCTTTGTACGCCTTGCTCGTGTCTTGAACCGTAAGTGCCATCTTACAAGTGTAAAAATCTGATTTTGAACCGTACACAACCTTCAAACCAAGAAACCCGAGAGAAAGGTTCAACCTTTATCTCTAAACCGCTTAGATTTGCTTAGAAAAACCTTCGAGTATCTTCAAAGTTCCCCTAAATCTCTTTGCTAGCTCAGATTAACTAAAGATTCAGACTGTTTAAACCCAAGAAATCTTCAACCAAAACCCAGAAATGAAGAACAACTCGTAACCAAGATTCAAGCTTTAGCGAAGAAAAATAAACCCGAAACAAAGATTAAAGAAGAAAAAGAGTTAAGAATCGAAAGAGTGCTCTGATACCATGAAATGTTTTAAGATTCAAGTAGGGAAAATAAGAAGAATAGACAGATTCATGTTTAGAAATGTAGAGAGAAAGACTTAGATTATTTTCGGAAAAGAAGATTCAAATGGTGGAGGCTTCACTCGGTTTATATAGGACATATCCTAGGTTACAAAGGGTTACGCACATAGCCAATATTGCGTCCTCATTCTACCTTTTACAAACCGTGTGTGACTCAGCCCCTTATCCAGCACATAACGGTAACAAAGAGATAAGGTGAGGACCACCTAGCTACACGACACGACCAGCACATCCGCGCGTCTCTTTGCCGATCCGTACGGTCAACATGACCGTTCTCTTCTTCTCTTTAATTCAAACTCTCTCTTTTACCTCAAGTAACCATATTTACTATATAACTATTATCTAGTTAATAGTAAATATCTTCTTGATCAACAAATTCAAGCAGCAATTTAGGATTACAATCAAAACACCCATTTCTGGGTTTTTCTGGGTTTATGCAAGAACACTCAAGAACAAAGCTTGAAACCCATAATTCAAACAAATTCAATCATCACAGAATCGAATAGCATATCAATTTGAAATGAGAAAGAACCGAATTGAACTTATCAGCAACGAATTTCAACAGGTTCGGCTCTATAAACGCAAACAAATGAAGATATGAACAGTAAAAGCTCAAGAACATTCAAGAACAAACCCAGAATTCGATTTCTCTTTAGACAAATGCAGTTCTAAACAGCTTCTCTAATCCATTTAACCCAACGAATTCTTCACTTAAATCGACTAATCCCAGCTAGCTAAGCCTCAGAATTTCGAAATTAAAGGAAACCCAGAAAACTCAAACCCAGAAAATTCAAAGAATTGAGATTTCAAGAAGTGAAATCGCTGAGAGCTTACCAAGGATGTCTAACAACATTGAGTTTCTTCATTTAAAAAGAACACATCAAGAAATCGATTGAGACAGATGAATTTCTAGGGAATTAGAGAAAGAAAGAGCAAACTCTGGTTTTGTTTTTAGTCGAGTGGAGTTGTGAGGAAGAGATAAGGCTTGTGTGGTTTTAAAGGCAAATCCCATTTGTTGACCCATTCATTGACTCGCTCGATAATGATTAAGGCGGGAAATAAAGACTAGAACCTAAGAGTAATCGAACCAGTAACCAAGAATAAGGAAAGATTTAAGGTGGATAAGAGTGAAAGAGTGACATGTCTAAGGAGAGAATTCGAAAATGTATTAAGAGTAAAGAGTAAGTGTTAACATGAGGGGCGGCTTGTGTGTGCTATATATAGAACATATTCTAGGTTATGATGGGTTACGCACATTGCTATTATTGCGTCCTCATTCATACCTTTACAAAAGCACACACCTTAGCCAGCCTTGATACAGCTCATTAAAGGATGAAGACAAAGGTACACTACAAGACAAGCTACTTTAAGACGCGCCTTGACCTGTCTTTGACCCGTGCTGTCCTTTGTTTTAACTAGCCGTTGCTTTCCCTTTTTCTCTCTTGTCTTCATGTGTCTTTTCTCTAATTGACCCGAACAGACCCGAGGGATACTTTTCTCTTTATTTGAATTCGAATCCCTACTTGTTGCACAAGCAACACATGTTTAACACTTAACTATTAATTAGTTAGTGTTAAACACCTTCTTGATTAACACTCCCCCTCAAGTCTATACTACAATATTCATTGTTATAGACTTGACACTTATGCGAGTAACCTCATTAAAAACCTAAGATCGGAAAACCACGTGGGACAAAACCGGTCTTAGGGAAAAAGAGTATTACTGACATTAGCGGGGAAGCCTTTTCAAGGATACTCGAGGTCTACAAGACTTGGCAGACCTAGTCTTGTAGCCTTGGTGAGATATTGGCTTCCTTTCTCCACTTCTTGAAATGCCACATCCACTCTCTTAGTCCTTCTTGCCTTCACTTCTCCTTTTGTGTACTCCTTCTTTGACACTTTGAACTTCTTTGAGGCTCTCATAGTCTCCTTTACCCTTTAACAAGTGATAGAGAAGAAAGATTAAGTATGTGCTATGAGGAATATCAAAATGTTCTCAATGTCATAAGCTAAGGGACCCTATTAGAGAATAATGACAATAGATTGACCAATCGTAATGGATTTAATTTCAAATAGATAGAGTTTAGGGGACAGCCTTTTGTTTGGATGAGCCGATGATAGAGCCTTCTTATGGCCTTGAGTCTTCTCTCTTGCCATGACTCTTCGATTATGACCCAATGTTTTTGATATCAATCTTTAAGAAGCTCCCTCTTTCAATGGCAATCACCAAATGACCTTCCTTGAGCTTTAGCTAATCCCCTTGTAGCTTGCTTCTTGAACGGTTCTTGAATGACTTAGCTTCTTCTCTTTTCTTTGGATCTTTACGGTTTGCTTCTTCGAACAAACTTGGTGTAAAGGCCTCTATTTAGCAACTTTGAATCTTCACGGTTTGCTTCTTCGAACAAACTTGGTGTGAAAGCCTTCTTTTATCCACTTTGAATCTTCTAGGTCTACTCTCCCTCTACTCCATTCAACTTAATATCACTTCATTCATCTTTTCTCTTTCGCCTTCATAGCCTCTTTCCGGATCTTCCTACTCTTCATTTTCCTTTCAACATGATCACCGTATGCTTCTATCTCAGACCTCCATATCCTCTTGACCTTAGTTCTTCTTCATAAGTCTCTACCTCTTCCCTAAAGCGCCCGTTGAGAGTTCCCACAACAATGCTTCTTTGATACCTTCCACAACAAGAAAGTATAGACTTTTAAAGTAAAGTTGTGAGGGGTTGAGCGATTAGATATCCAGATATGAACTAATGAGAAGATGACAAGAGAATCCTTAGGCTAACTTAGCAAGCAAACAAGCGGTTCAAACAACAAGTGATCAAGTATAAATGGATGCGATCAAATGTCTAATTATTCTCCCCCTCAAGCTTAGCCAATAGTTACACAACAATGGTTAAGCTTGAAGGCCAATTTGAGCAAAAAACAATCCAGTTTCAAGCATGATAAGCAAATGAATGAATGACTAAAGAGATTTTAAAGTGACTAAGAGTTTTAGAGAGTAGCCTTCCAGATTTGTAGTGGTCGGTTTTGATGAGCTCTCTTGATCATGGAGCTCGAAATTTGGAGCTGGGAAACTGTCCATGTCAGTAGGTCTAGCTGCTAGCATCTAACAAGCAAGCTTTCGGCTGCTGGACTTGAACCCAACACCCCACCGGTCACGGTTTGGCCGCTACATATGGCCGCTACACTCTTTGATTTTTCATGAGACTTCTTCAAGTCAACATTTGTATCTGTGTACTTAAAACATTTAAACAAGATCAGTGGTGGAACTTCCTAGTGAGGGCACACACTCACGCTTGTGGAAGTTCCAAGATGTGCCAATCCTAAAGCTTTAAAGCAATTAGCACAAATAAATAAACACTTAAGTGACAAGAGTGTTAGACACTTCTCTGGCTCGATCTAGTAGCTCGAGTATGGCTCGAGTCTGATCAGGTTGGTTCGAGGAACGTCTTTGGATGGTCGAGTCTTTATACTTCGGCCTTCTCATTCCGTTAAGCGTTCCCTCCCTCTTCTTTAATTTAAATTTTGAAATCTAAAGCCCAAAAACTTGGATACAACATGTTTTGAGTACTTGAATTCACACGAATCAAGTCTCCTTTCATGGTTCTCTACTTAGAACCAAACCGCTTTTAAAACTCCCAATGGACTTGAGTGTTACTTTTATCTTATCTTTGATAAAGCAACGGTCCGAGGTTTAAAACACAAACTAGCGGTTGGCTCTCAAGATCCAAACACATGACTGGCCATAGGGTTTACTTACTCATCTTCTCACAAAGAGATCTTGAGTTCCTCTAGGCCACTTTGTCTATGTCGATTTGGTCTCTTCTTAAAAACAAGAACTTCTATGATCTTAATAGCTTTATACCCATAAGAGTAAGCTAACCAATCTTTGTTACTAACTTTTGAACACACCATAATCCTTCAAAGAAATCTAGTAGTCTTTATATTCATGATAATAAAAGACTAACGAATCAATGTCATATGGTTTATTACCCAAATAGATCTTAAGCTTGACTAAGGCTTTAAGGTGTTCTTGTTTCTCAAAGAGAAGACTTGTACACGGCCAAAGTTTGGGGCTTCCATCCATTAGATAATAAGAAAACAGAAAACATAAACAAAACAACTACTCTAAGCACACGCAAAGATGACTTAGGGATCTAGGTGGGGCTTAGATTGTGGTTTCTCACCACAGCCACCATCTTCTTCCCTTCATTGTCAAAAGATTGAATAAAGACTTAAGAAGGACAAGTGACTTAGAGATTTCATCGAGATGGGACTTAAGTGAGAGAGTTTTCTTCTCTCGGTCACCACCTCTCTCTCTTCATTGTCACAAAACTCAAAGCAATTAAAAGAGATGACAAGCGACTTGGAGATTTCATTGAAATGGGACTTAAGTGAAAGAGTTTTCTTCTCTCGGTCACCACCTCTCTCTCTTCATTGTCACCAACCGAACAACCACAAGATAACTAGTGACTTGGAGAGTTCATCGGAATGGGACTTAAGTGAGAGCTTTCTTCCTCTCGGTCACCACTCCTCTCTCTCTTCATTGTCACAAAAGAAACGAACAAGGATAAGATAACTTGTGACTTGGAGAGTTCCTTGAAATGGGACTTAAGTGAGAGCTTTCTTTCTCTCGGTCACCACTCCTCTCTCTCTTCATCGTCACACAAGCATCAAAACGATAACTTAGAGATCTTGGGATTTAGTGTGAGGGCGAGAGATTTCTCTCCCTCCTTGGTGATTCTTCATCACCGTCACCATAACCCATCTCTTCATTGTCAAAACCAAATAAAACCAGAGACTTGGAGAGTATAATCGGTGCTTAAAGAATGGTTTATCACCATAGCCACCGATTCCTTTCTCTTCATCGTCCTTTAAACAAACAAAAACAAAGACTTAGAGATTGAAATGGAGCTTAAGAAGTGGTTCTTCACCACAGCTTCCATTTCCTTTCTCTTCATCGTCTAAAACAAGAAAACAAACGATGGCTTGGAGATAGTAATGGGGCTTAGAGTATGGTTCTTCACCACAACCTCCATTACATCTCTCTTCATCGCCAAAACATGGACCAGTAGACATTTGCATTGTCTAACAGATCAAAACAGAATAAAAACAAGGCTTTTCTTTTCAAAATAACGATTAAAGACATAGGGAGAAGAACGAAACTATGGATCTATAAGACTATGCTCTGATATCATAATGATTAAGGCGGAAAATAAAGACTAGAACCTAAGAGTAATCGAACCAGTAACCAAGAATAAGGAAAGATTTAAGGTGGATAAGAGTGAAAGAGTGACATGTCTAAGGAGAGAATTCGAAAATGTATTAAGAGTAAAGAGTAAGTGTTAACATGAGGGGCGGCTTGTGTGTGCTATATAGAACATATTCTAGGTTATGATGGGTTACGCACAT